>CM069867.1:4670000-4697500 GCA_036172795.1 Pelodytes ibericus
GGAAATTGTAACACCATGGTAGGATTTTAGCTCTTCGAGGCCGGAGTCTGGTGTTTTTTTTCTCAGTGCATTGTTTTGCCGGTCAGATTTTGAGAGAATGAATCCCCAGTCTTCTGAATGACCACGTGATTGGCAGAGGAGTATGAATCACTGGTACAAGGCGGCGTGAATGTGCTGCTGTTCATGAATCACAGAGCGGGCTATTGTGCTCCAGGCAGACCCTCAATCCCCAGGCTATACTAACTGTATCTCTCTATCACCCCAAAACTGCAGATCCTAAAAGTAAAAAGTTGCCATCTCAAAGGGTTACCCTAAAGCTTAACTTTTATCCTTGTCTAATGTGCTAGGACAAACAAGTTACCTATACGTGTTCTGTGACATTTCTTCTACTACAGTGCTGACATCTTGTGTAAAGGCTCTTGTTATATCACCCCACCATCCTGAGTCTTTGAAGTACCTTTTCAATAATGATGTAAAACATATAGAAATGGTCTTTTGTATATGAAATAATGCATGGCACAGGATTATGATGCCATGTCGCATCCCTTTCATAGTTGGAGCACTCACTGGCGAGGCAGCAGGAGGAGACAGACCTTTGCCCCATCCTTCTGCTTAAAGGAACTCTATGACCTAAACTTTGCTCATACTGGTATAATAATCTATAGTTGTTGTTTTAACAGAATTGCAAGCAAATGCATAAAGTAAAAGTGGAAGCACGGGGGGAAAAAGCTCTGTACGGATTCTATTTGGGCATAGGTGACCCATGCGACACTGGCAAGTATGGGCGTCCGCAGAGGGGGGCAAGGGGGGGGGCCCTGGATTTTCAAGAGAAAAAAAAGGTGCCTTTGGTGTAACAGGGAGCTTAACGCTGCCGTCAAGCTCCTTGTTACACGTCTCCTCCGTGCATCTTCCCTTCTGCACGCTCGAAGGAAACTCTTGTCACGTTTTTTTTTTGTTGTTTTTTTTTACTTTATTGATGCTGCGCGACTTCAATAAAGTTAAAAAAGAAAAATTAAAAAAACGTGACCGGAGCTTCCTTCCTCCGTGCAGGAGGGAAGATGTACGGAGGAGAACACCTGAGATACATCAACAAGGAGGTAAGTGCTGGGGAATGGGGGTGGGGAGAGGGGGGCCACAAACGAGCAAATCCTGGCATATTGAGTGACAAAACCTGGCATATTGAGTGACAAAACCTGGCATATTGAGAGGCAAAATCCTGGCATATTGAGGGGCTAAATCCTGGCATATTGAGGGGATAAATCCTGGCATATTAAATGACTAAATCCTAGCATATTGAGGGGCTAAATCCTGGCATATTGAGGGGTTAAATCCTGGCATATTAAATGACTAAATCCTGGCATATTAAATGGCTAAATCCTGGCATATTAAATAGCTAAATCCTGGCATATTAAATAGCTAAATCCTGGCATATTAAATAGCTAAATCCTGGCATATTGAGGGGCTAAATCCTGGCATATTAAATGGCTAAATCCTGGCATATTGAGGGGCTAAATCCTGGCATATTAAATGGCTAAATCCTGGCATATTGAGTGGCTAAATCCTGGCATATTAAATGGCTAAATCCTGGCATATTAAATGGCTAAATCCTGGCATATTGAGTGGCTAAATCCTGGCATATTAAATGGCTAAATCCTGGCATATTGAGGGGCTAAATCCTGGCATATTGAATGGCTAAATCCTGGCATATTGAGAGGCTAAATCCTGGCATATTGAGGGGCTAAATCCTGGCATATTAAATGGCTAAATCCTGGCATATTGAGAGGCTAAATCCTGGCATATTGAATGGCTAAATCCTGGCATATTGAATGGCTAAATCCTGGCATATTGAGAGGCTAAATCCTGGCATATTGAGGGGCTAAATCCTGGCATATTGAATGGCTAAATCCTGGCGTATTGAGGGGTTAAATCCTGGCATATTAAATAGCTAAATCCTGGCATATTAAATGGCTAAATCCTGGCATATTAAATGGCTAAATCCTGGCATATTGAGGGGCTAAATCCTGGCATATTAAATGGCTAAATCCTGGCATATTGAGTGGCTAAATCCTGGCATATTGAATGGCTAAATCCTGGCATATTGAGAGGCTAAATCCTGGCATATTGAGTGGCTAAATCCTGGCATATTAAATGGCTAAATCCTGGCATATTAAATGGCTAAATCCTGGCATATTGAGTGGCTAAATCCTGGCATATTAAATGGCTAAATCCTGGCATATTAAATGGCTAAATCCTGGCATATTGAGGGGCTAAATCCTGGCATATTAAATGGCTAAATCCTGGCATATTGAGTGGCTAAGTCCTGGCATATTGAATGGCTAAATCCTGGCATATTGAGAGGCTAAATCCTGGCATATTGAGTGGCTAAATCCTGGCATATTAAATGGCTAAATCCTGGCATATTAAATGGCTAAATCCTGGCATATTAAATGGCTAAATCCTGGCATATTGAGTGGCTAAATCCTGGCATATTAAATGGCTAAATCCTGGCATATTGAGTGGCTAAATCCTGGCATATTGAGGGGCTAAATCCTGGCATATTGAATGGCTAAATCCTGGCATATTGAGAGGCTAAATCCTGGCATATTGAGGGGCTAAATCCTGGCATATTAAATGGCTAAATCCTGGCATATTGAGAGGCTAAATCCTGGCATATTGAATGGCTAAATCCTGGCATATTGAATGGCTAAATCCTGGCATATTGAGAGGCTAAATCCTGGCATATTGAGGGGCTAAATCCTGGCATATTGAATGGCTAAATCCTGGCGTATTGAGGGGTTAAATCCTGGCATATTAAATAGCTAAATCCTGGCATATTAAATGGCTAAATCCTGGCATATTAAATGGCTAAATCCTGGCATATTGAGGGGCTAAATCCTGGCATATTAAATGGCTAAATCCTGGCATATTGAGTGGCTAAATCCTGGCATATTGAATGGCTAAATCCTGGCATATTGAGAGGGTAAATCCTGGCATATTGAGGGGCTAAATCCTGGCATATTAAATGGCTAAATCCTGGCATATTAAATGGCTAAATCCTGGCATATTGAGAGGCTAAATCCTGGCATATTGAGGGGCTAAATCCTGGCATATTGAATGGCTAAATCCTGGCATATTGAGAGGCTAAATCCTGGCATATTGAGGGGCTAAATCCTGGCATATTGAATGGCTAAATCCTGGCATATTGAGAGGCTAAATCCTGGCATATTGAGGGGCTAAATCCTGGCATATTAAATGGCTAAATCCTGGCATATTGAGAGGCTAAATCCTGGCATATTGAATGGCTAAATCCTGGCATATTGAATGGCTAAATCCTGGCATATTGAGAGGCTAAATCCTGGCATATTGAGGGGCTAAATCCTGGCATATTGAATGGCTAAATCCTGGCGTATTGAGGGGTTAAATCCTGGCATATTAAATAGCTAAATCCTGGCATATTAAATGGCTAAATCCTGGCATATTAAATGGCTAAATCCTGGCATATTAAATGGCTAAATCCTGGCATATTGAGGGGCTAAATCCTGGCATATTAAAAGGCTAAATCCTGGCATATTGAGTGGCTAAATCCTGGCATATTGAATGGCTAAATCCTGGCATATTGAGAGGCTAAATCCTGGCATATTGAGGGGCTAAATCCTGGCATATTAAATGGCTAAATCCTGGCATATTAAATGGCTAAATCCTGGCATATTGAGAGGCTAAATCCTGGCATATTGAGGGGCTAAATCCTGGCATATTGAATGGCTAAATCCTGGCGTATTGAGGGGTTAAATCCTGGCATATTGAATGGCTAAATCCTGGCATATTGAATGGCTAAATCCTGGCATATAATGACAGTAAAAATATGCCCCCCCCCCCCCCCCCCCCGAAAAAAATTCTGCGGATGCCCATGCTGGCAAGGGGAATATTTTGGGTGGGCAAGGACAACCCGAGGAGACACACAAACCATCACTTCACCATTGACGAATCGATGTCTGTAAATCATTGAACAATGGTCTTTCGAATTGTACCACGTGACCCAACTCAAGGTTTATAACCAGGCTTATCTAATTATTATCCTGATTCATCTGTGATGTCCACTCTGGATCCAATGCACTGACTAATGGGACACTTTAGACTCCAACACAAATAATAAATTAAAAGTAACTGATGCTCATTAAAAAAGAAGGTTTAATGCACTGTTGCCGATTTGCTTTTTCCGTAATTGTTTGAGCTTTGCAGCTTTCTTGCTGGGCAGGATCCTCTCCCCAGCTTTCTTCTAATGTGGGCAACAGCAGAATTCTTTTAAGACCCAATCATGAGGCTCCCATAGAAGTGTGGGGATTTGGCATGCATGAGATATTAAAAGCATTTCTCTGGCGTTTGTGTGAGTTATACACAAAGAGTTTTCAAAACCTGAATTTAGTTATTGTAAAAAAATCATTTATTTATTTTTTCCATTTTTTTTGATACATGCAAAATATATATATTAATTCAATAAGTTTTTCATTCCAAAGAATATCTCCAGCTACTTATCATATCTTATCAATGGAAATAGCTCTTCGCTTTCTGTTGAACTTTGCCTAGAAACACAGGTTGACCCCATCTAATCTTATCAAGAGCGATTGGGGACCCTGCAACTGATATACTAAGTCATTACAAATAAATTGCAATGCGTGAGATAATGTACAACACTAGATCACGGCTGTTACATAAGGAAGCATGTTATTGTGCCATATGACTATTCAGTTACAAAGGATTGTCAGTATTGTGTTTCTGCCTAGGCCAACTATGCCCAGGGAGGTAAACCTGGAGGGGTGGCAGCAGACTGAAGATGGGGACTGCAAAACCTGTGCTACCATTGTTTGCAGTACAACCTACCTCAGTGCCTTGCACTGCCAGCATAGACCGCTCTCCCACCAGATCACCAGGAAGCAATCTGGAGATGTGCAAGTGATGTGGGGGCAATATGTTACAGTGGGCAGGAATATTCGCTCAAATGGTACAGTGGTCAGTTATGTGGGGGCAGTCTGGTGCTATTATAAGGCATGTGGGGGCAATTTTGGTTATGCGAGGAAGAGGTGCAAACAATGAGGGTTGTGGGGTGCAAGAGTTTAGTCAGGCTTAGGGTAGGACAAAACTTAGACGCAATGCATCAGACATAAGAGGCCCGGTACTGATTACAATCTAGACGATGTTCATCTGTAAATCTTTTTTACATATTTCTGAAATATTTCTGAAATATGTAACTAGGGCAGAGGTCAACAAAGAATGACTAACTATATGTGTGTAAGATGACAATGTTGTCATCGGACAGAAAGTAACCTTTGTCTGATTTAATAAGGATTCTGACCAATGTTCCCTTGGAGCACCCATCAGAAGTAATTCATGTTTGATTTGGATTTCAAAAACTAACTTTCAGGCAGCCATGTTGCGGAGTTGGTTTACCCAAACCTTGCATTGCTGTTTGGTGTCTGTGACACTAACATAGTGACCAAGGAAGGATAGAAAAAGGAAGTAGGTAAAGAGTGGAGAAAATAAAAAAAAAAACTACAAAGAACCACCAGAAACATCAATGTTATACAGAATTTTATGCATGTCTTGTTTGTCTAGTATGGACTGTTAGGACCCATCTATGTATTCTATATTTATATATTTTGAATTTTTCTAATAAAAAAAATATAAAACAACATAGTGTAGGGGGTGCACATTTCTGAGTATAAAACACCAGTACGATGAAAGCAAAAAAGACTTTTACTGACATACAGATAAAGTGTAGTACAAAAGGGAAACTGACTTGTAAAACAAACAAGCCAGTCATATGCAGACGTACAAACAACTGACAAAAATGTTGACTGGGGGGAGAACTCACGGTAGTTGGACCCCCAACGTTTTACCATTCTGCTTTACCAAGGGAAATCCCCATGGTAGTTGGACCCTTACCATTTCTCCAATCTGCTTTACCAAGGGAAATTTGATGAATATCTTGTACGTTTTTTGTTTGTGGCTTGTTTGTTTTACCCCCTACACTATCTTGTTCTATTCTATAGCCTGTGAGGACGGACTTGGGGGTTTGCACTTTATTTGCAGCACAAAATACATTGCTTGTATATAACTACTTTTTGGCAGTGTGGCACCTCTCCCTAGATTGTGTCTGTGACACCATAACACACCTCCATCATGGTGTCGGTCGTGGCTGGAGTCCAAGGGCAGAAGCAGAAACGGGAACCTGAGCAGGTTGACCACTCTCTCCCATGGATGGATCCCTAGACTTTGAGTGGCCACAAACAGGGGGTCTTAGTCTTCCCCTTTGTCATGATGGAGAACAAATGGAAAGAGTCAAAATTATAATCCAGGTCAGAAGGCAAAGGGTAAGGGCAGAAGAAAACTGATTTGACAATTAGTTCACCATTCTAATGACCCTTTTCATGTCGTGTTATAATTGTTATCCACTCAAACAAATGCACATGCCTCTTGTCTGAATATTTTTCCAGTTAAGGTCAGCAGTTATTCCCCGTGTCTGATCTTTTGCCTTAAAACTGAGGTTGAAGGGGGTCACGCACTCAAATATATGTCATTGGTTTTGTAACCTCAGTATTGGAAATCTATGATCTTTCTTTCATCATATCGGTTTTTTTTTTTTCCAAATACTGTTTCCAGACAGGTTGCTGTAAGCCAGACCTTTCATCATTACAGTCTGGGTTTTATTTATTTATTTGTATTATTGGATGTATGCACTATCGTCCCAGTAAGATTTCAAAATCTCTCCAATGACCCGTCCCAGCCTATTCCCCATCAGTGATAAAAATACATGAATATAAAGGGCAATCACTGATTGTCTCATTTATAAAAGTGGCTGGTACCTATTTTTATCATTCATGACACTTTACCGGAGCTGCGATAGCACCTCTGTCAGAATGTACGTCTTCTACATGTTTTTAAGGGTTAGTTGCTTCAGAGTAAAACTAAGTGTATGTCAGCTATATGTCACCCATAACCAACAAATACAAAAATAAACTAGGTAGAACTTCCCCTTTATATATTTTTGTTTTTTAAAGCTGACATCACATTAGCTATTCCCTAGGCCCCCCCCCCCCCCCCCCCCCCCCCATCAGTGGTCATGTGGGATAATTCTGTATACCAAAACACAAGCCCTATCACTAGATCTCTACATAAACGGGTTACTTGTTTGTAGTGCAATGAGGTAGGATGTGTGAGTGTGTGTGCATACTTCCTAACATTTCAAATGGCCAACATTAGGTGTCTATAGGAAAGGCATTACCGGGAAACATTTTTCGTGAATTTTTTGGCCAACTGGTAACTAATTATCTCATGTGATAAGTCCTTTAGAACAAGAATAAAGTATATGATTTACACAAATTAATATAAAGATACATTTACTAGCACTATAGACACAGTTTATTGTCCAGATTATTGCTGTGATTCACAAACCACATACTAAAAACTCCGAGCTCCCGGAAAAAGAGGGGCAATAGAGGAGGAAAGAGGGACCGTGGGATTTGGGTGCCAAATAGAAACCCCTGGGGGGTATGCGTGTGCGTACATGAGAAAAACGTTTCTCTGTAATACAACAGTTATACCGTATAAATGCTGTATGTAACGGGACCGCAAGGTAGCCCAGATCTTTAGGTCTCGTTTAGGGGTCCCAGTATCCCCTAAAGTAAAAAAGTTTTACTTGTATATATTAATTTACATGTAAACTGTTTTTTTCATATTTAATACAAATTTTGATTTAAAAAAAAAAAAACATTTCTTGATTTTAATTCCCAATCTGCCTCCACAAAGCCATCTGTCTCTCAGACGTAGCCAATGCATCCCTGCACACACTTCCCCCGAGACTGTGGGGCTATCGGCCCCACAGATTTGGCCAATGCATCTGCCCCCCAGACTTGGTCAATGCCCCCTCAGACTTTCCAATGCACCTGCACCCCCCCCCCCCCCAGACTTTCCAATGCATCTGCCCCCCCCAGACTTGGCCAATGCCCCTGCCCTCTAGTCATAGCCAATGCATCTGCCCCACAAGACTTAACAATGCTTCTTTAAACTCATTGGTGTATATTGGAGGCACATGCGCAATTCATGCAGATATCCTCCAATTCTGCCAGGCACTTCCGCTATGGCTTGTATGACGGAAGGCCGGTGTCATGTGATTCCATCATAGAAGTCCCGGCGGAAGTGCCTGGTCAGCGCCAGAGGCTATCCATGGGCTACATGAGGGAATGATCAAGGTCCCCTACTACCCTGCAGGGTTACCTGGATTCAAGTCTTATAGTCAAATCTCTACTAGAGGTCTGATTATAAGACGACCTTGAATATAAGACAAGGGGACTTTTTCTCCAAAAAAAATAAAAAAATAATAGTCTTATATTTGGGCAAAAACGGGAATAATAAAGGACAAAGATATTTTTTTTAACTATTTTTGTTTTTTAAGAAAAGCAAATCCGCGACTTTAGGTCTTAAATAACGAAACAAGGACTCGGCACTCTGTGGTTACAACTCACGAGTCTTTCTCGAACCGAGTTGAATCTGAGGCTAGTAGAGGCTCGTATAGGTTATAGGAACTTTGGTTAACATCATAATGAATTTATTGAGTTCAGTACCAAAGTGCATTGGGGCAGGAGGCATTTGCAAGATGAAATCTGTCTGTGTTATGTAAATAGATCAGAAGCCATCAGGTTTGCACAGGATGTTCACTCTACATGTCCTTTTCTACACGACAAAGCCGTGTCTGTGTCTAGCTTGTGTCTCACCTCTGTACATTGTGGTCAATCAAACACCGAAATTAAGGGGGGGGGAGGAGTTTACCTTTTGATTTTCGATGGAACATTTTTAATTTGCAAATCTCCATATCTGTCATAAACAAGCATTTGCTTGCGATTTTATAATGTAAAATTATAACGCCAATCCTATTTTATGATGATACAGTCCCTTTCAGAATCGATTTAAGGATTATTATGTCTTTAATATTTAAATGACAGATTAGAGGAAGAAGGGAGGAATATATTAATTATGATAACAGGAGCAAGGTAGGTATTTGCAAAATCCTGCAATAATAATAATAATAATAAATATAATAATAAATAAAATATATAAATAGGAAAGTTCCATTCATATTTTCTCTGGTTTTCCAGTACATCCTAACAAGCACCCAGAGGACTAATACATAATTTAATGGTCCTCATTTGAGTTGAGGGGACACCTGGATGTTCGGGTTCGGCAGGTTCGGCCGAACTTCGAAAAAATTTCCGGGTCCGGGCTCGAACTTGACCCCGAACCCCATTGAAGTCAATGGGGACACGAAGTTTTGGCCACTAAAATGCCTCTAACAAAGTCCTGGAAAGGGCTAGAGGGCTGCAAAATGAAGTAAAATGTGGGTGAGTGTCCCCATTCATACGAATAGGGACTCTATTTCGGTTTATAGAAAGCCCATAGCATTACATACAATGTAATCGCCGAACCGCAAACTCCAACACGGACATACAGTGAAATGTCCGTGTTCGGGTCCGGGGTCCAAAAACCGTAATGTTCGGTACGAACCCTAACAGTGCAGTTTCGTGTTCGCTCAACACTCGTCCTCATCTTATCTGACTCTGTAGTATGAAGGGCTGAAGAGTCAGCAACTATTATCCCTGGAGAATAGTAGATGATGGCATTGTTTTGAGATGCAGTTGTTAGAGTCACAGGAAAAAGGTAAGTACTTTGCACAGTTGATATTATGCAGGTTTTGGAGAACTCTGGAGCCAGGTAAGTACTTATATGCTCTTGGTATAGACACCTGAACAAGGTAAGAAGTCTTCACAGTTATTAAAGGGACCAAACAGACAACAGCTGCTCCGGCAATAAGGGAAATAACAAATGAAAGGTGCTATTTTCTGAAAAAAATAATAATCTGGCGTGATCTCATGAATTAGCATGCCTACGGCTACCGACAGCAAAGTGCGCCCTGATATGTAAATTTGGGACACAGCCGTCCCCAATGTCTCGCCAAGGATTGTAGGTATCGCTAGCAGCGAGGGACCCTCACATTCAGCTGTCAGAGCAGGGCAAGTCCCCCGCTCTGATTGGCTGTGCGGCTGCTGTCGTCTCTGTCAGCACGCGACAACCGGGAACGGCTGTGTCTCGCGTGTGAGACACAGCAGATAGTAAACCCGCGTGGATCTATTAAGATACACGTCGGGTTTACTTAACCCTACCGGGACATGTATTGTTTAACCCTTGCTTCATTGAAGGAAGCAAGGTTTGAACAATGTTTAATGTTCCTTTAACGCAACTAGTCCTAATGTTACACAATTTATCTAATGTATTATTCAGTCCACATGTTTCATTGCACTGCTTGTCTTCTGCTGTATACAGATTCACACACTCACTTTAATAGATTGTTTTCACTCGAGCAATTACCCACGCCCTGGTAATTGATCTGTTTGTATAGCTATCCTTAATATTCACATTTTTGTTATGGCTTGAGAAAGACCTCATAGTTAAAGGTAGTCACTGGGGGATGAAACACCTCACTTTTTCTTTGAAGTGCCGGGCATTGTGTGTTTTACTGTTTCTACAAAGACAGGTTTTGTTGGCTAGGCATCTAGTCTAGTAGCAGAAGCTTCTTGGTCTTGTCTGGTATGATGCTGTACAGGATAAGTGTATGGAACATTGGAGACTGCAGAGACCCCTTCCCACCCACTGGACCACCATGGATTCAGCCACTATCTGTACAAATTGATGGTGTGAAAGAGCAGAGTAGGAGCTGTGTATAGCTCACCATCCTTTCTTCAAACAAATACCGGCCATGCTATTTACTCCATACACTTAACAATGGCCTGCTGGTGTAACGCCAGTTGGGTGGTCAGCCTAGCTGTTAAAAAGGGGGAAGTGGAGAAGGTCCTGTAAATACCGTATTTGCTCGAATCTAAGACGACACCCAAAACGTTGGATATTCCTTTAGGAAAAAAACTAAAAGCCTGAATATAAGACTACCCTATAGGAAAACAAGTTGAACATGTATATATTCACATGTAAAGTGCTTTTTCAGATCATTACAAATTATGATATAAAAAAATGCATTACTTGTTTTTATTTCCTTTTATGTGCCAATGCTGAACCTCCCCCCCCCCCCCCCCCCCAGTCTTGCCCAATGCTGGCAGACATCCTCCACTGCTGCCCGGCACTTCCGCCAGGACTTCTCTGATGAAGCCGGAAGGTCACATGAACTGACAGACATGTTGGGCAGCAGCGGAGGAAGTCTGATCGCATTGCGACATCCACCGGCTGCTTGCGAGGAGGATACAGGTCCCGAGATTTGAGACAACCTTGAATATAATTTTCAGAGCATTTGCATGGGAAGCTTTTGGTACTGATGGGACACAGTATCCAGGATGGGAAACTTTTGGTACTGATGGGGCACAGTATCCAGGATGGGAAGCTTCTGGTACTGATGGGGCACAGTATCCAGGATGTGAAACTTTTGGTACTGATGGGGCACAGTATCCAGGATGTGAAGCTTTTGGTACTGATGGGGCACAGTATCCAGGATGGGAAGCTTTTGGTTCTGATGGGGCACAGTATCCAGGATGTGAAGCTTTTGGTACTGATGGGACACAGTATCCAGGATGGGAATCTTTTGGTACTGATGGGACACAGTACCCAGGATGGGAAACTTTTGGTACTGATGGGGCACATTATCCAGGATGGGAAGGTTTTGGTACTGATGGGGCACAGTACCCAGGATGTGAAGCTTTTGGTACTGATGGGGCACAGTATCCAGGATGGGAAACTTTTGATACTGATGGGGCACAGTATCCAGGATGGGAAGCTTTTGGTACTGATGGGACACAGTATCCAGGATAGGAAGCTTCTGGTACTGATGGGGCACAGTATCCAGGATGGGAAGCTTTTGGTACTGATGGGGCACAGTATCTAGGATGGGAAGCTTTTGGTACTGATGGGGCACAGTATCCAGAATGGGAAGCTTTTGGTACTGATGGGGCACAGTATCCAGGATGGGAAGCTTTTGGTTCTGATGGGGCACAGTATCCAGGATGTGAAGCTTTTGGTACTGATGGGGCACAGTATCCAGGATGGGAAGCTTTTGGTACTGATGGGGCACAGTATCCAGGATGGAAGCTTTTGGTACTGATGGGACACAGTATCCAGGATGGGAAGCTTTTGGTACTGATGGGACACAGTATCCGGGATGGGAAGCTTTTGGTACTGATTGGACACAGTATCCAGGATGGGAAGCTTTTGGTACTCATGGGGCACTGCATCCGGGATGGGAAGCTTTTGATACTGATGGGACACAGTATCCAGGATGGGAAGCTTTTGATACTGATGGGACACAGTATCCAGGATGGGAAGCTTTTGGTACTGATGGGGCACAGTTTCCAGGATGTGAAGCTTTTGGTACTGATGGGACACAGTATCTAGGATGGGAAGCTTTTGGTACTGATGGGGCACAGTATCCAGGATGGGAAGCTTTTGGTACTGATGGGGCACAGTATCCAGGATGGGAAGCTTTTGGTACTGATGGGGCACAGTATCCAGGATGGGAAGCTTTTGGTACTGATGGGGCACAGTATCCAGGATGGGAAGGTTTTGGTACTGATGGACACAGTATCCAGGATGTGAAGCTTTTGGTGCTGATGGGGAACAGTATCCAGGATGGGAAGCTTTTGGTGCTGATGGGGCACAGTATTCAGGATGGGAAGCTTTTGGTACTGATGGGGCACAGTATCCGGGATGAGAAGCTTTTGGTACTGATGGGGCACAGTATCCAGGATGTGAAGCTTTTGGTACTGATGGGGCACAGTATCCAGGATGGGAAGGTTTTGGTACTGATGGACACAGTATCCAGGATGTGAAGCTTTTGGTGCTGATGGGGCACAGTATCCAGGATGGGAAGCTTTTGGTGCTGATGGGGCACAGTATTCAGGATGGGAAGCTTTTGGTGCTGATGGGGCACAGTATTCAGGATGGGAAGCTTTTGGTACTGATAGGGCACAGTATCCAGGATGGGAAGCTTTTGGTACTGATGGGGCACAGTATCCAGGATGGAAAGCTTTTGGTGCTGATGGGGCACAGTATCCAGGATGTGAACCTTTTGGTACTGATGGGGCACAATATCCAGGATGGGAAGCTTTTGGTACTGATAGGACACAGTATCCAGGGTGGGAAGCTTTTGGTACTGATGGGACACAGTATCCAGGATGGGAAGTTTTTGGTACTGATAGGACACAGTATCCAGGATGGGAAGCTTTTGGTACTGATAGGACACAATATCCAGGATGGGAAGCTTTTGGTACTGATGGGACACAATATCCAGGATGGGAAGCTTTTGGTACTGATAGGACACAGTATCCAGGGTGGGAAGCTTTTGGTACTGATGGGACACAGTATCCAGGATGGGAAGCTTTTGGTGCTGATGGGACACAGTATCCAGGATGGGAAACTTTTGGTACTGATGGGGCACAGTATCCAGGATGGGAAGGTTTTGGTACTGATGGGGCACAGTATCCAGGATGTGAAGCTTTTGGTACTGATGGGGCACAGTATCCAGGATGTGAAGCTTTTGGTACTGATGGGGCACAGTATCCAGGATGGGAAACTTTTGGTACTGATGGGGCACAGTATCCAGGATGGGAAGCTTTTGGTACTGATGGGGCACAGTATCCAGGATGGGAAGCTTTTGGTACTGATGGGGCACAGTATCCAGGATGGGAAGCTTTTGGTACTGATAGGACACAGTATCCAGGATGGGAAGCTTTTGGTACTGATGGGGAACAGTATTCAGGATGTGAAGCTTTTGGTACTGATGGGGCACAGTATCTGGGATGGGAAGGTTCTGGTACTGATGGGGCACAGTATCCAGGATGGGAAGCTTTTGGTACTGATGGGGCACAGTATCTAGGATGGGAAGCTTTTGGTACTGATGGGGCACAGTATCCAGGATGGGAAGCTTTTGGTACTGATGGGGCACAGTATCCAGGATGGGAAGCTTTTGGTTCTGATGGGGCACAGTATCCAGGATGTGAAGCTTTTGGTACTGATGGGGCACAGTATCCAGGATGGGAAGCTTTTGGTACTGATGGGACACAGTATCCAGGATGGGAAGCTTTTGGTACTGATGGGGCACAGTATCCAGGATGTGAAGCTTTTGGTACTGATGGGACACAGTATCCAGGATGGGAAGCTTTTGGTACTGATAGGACACAGTATCCAGGACGGGAAGCTTTTGGTACTGATGGGACACAGTATCCAGGATGTGAAGCTTTTGGTACTGATAGGACACAGTATCCAGGACGGGAAGCTTTTGGTACTGATGGGACACAGTATCCAGGATGGGAAGCTTTTGGTACTGATGGGACACAGTATCCAGGATGGGAAGCTTTTGGTACTGATAGGACACAGTATCCAGGGTGGGATGCTTTTGGTACTGATGGGACACAGTATCCAGGATGGGAAGCTTTTGGTACTGATTGGACACAGTATCCAGGATGGGAAGCTTTTGGTACTGATGGGACACAGTATCCAGGATGTGAAGCTTTTGGTACTGATGGGACACAGTATCCAGGATGGGAAGCTTTTGGTACTGATAGGACACAGTATCCAGGACGGGAAGCTTTTGGTACTGATGGGACACAGTATCCAGGATGGGAAGCTTTTGGTACTGATGGGACACAGTATCCAGGATGGGAAGCTTTTGGTACTGATGGGACACAGTATCCAGGGTGGGAAGCTTTTGGTACTGATGGGACACAATATCCAGGATGGGAAGCTTTTGGTACTGATAGGACACAGTATCCAGGATGGGAAGCTTTTGGTACTGATGGGACACAATATCCAGGATGGGACAGAATTAATGTGTGAGGAAGGGACCTAGTAAATTGGTCTTGAAAGCTTTTAATCAAACTCTGTTAGCCAACAAATGGTACTATTTTAACTCACTTTTTCCTTGTGCAAGGTGATGGCTCCATCTAGTGGCAAATATACATAATGCCTCGCTTGCCAGTGGTGAGTCACTCTTTTGGAATTACTGTCTCATATGCCTGCAATTCTCTCTATTGAGTAGACCCTGTAGGCCACAAGTCTCGACCTCCTCAGCAGACCTCTAATTGCCTCCTCTCGACCTCACAAAGGTTATTAGTGAATACCATTTTGCCATGTCGAGTTGAGGCATCGTGCTAATCTTTACCTCCAATCTCGGATTTTAGTTCACAGACCACATTGTGCATTATACTGATAATGACACATGTTTGGGTTATCGAGATACATTCACTTTCTTGTAATTACACCATTCTACCTTCTACCTGTGGTGGCGCTGTAGCATTACGGATTCATGTGTGTCTGTGCTGTGATTGGTTTTCGCAGCTCTACTGAAGTGTATTTAAAGAGCCCCGCATAAAATATATGTTTAGTAACCTGTGTAATAAGAGGTAAGTAGCTGTTGGACTGTGATTGGCAGTTTAGTTCTACACGTTCGTTTTATTTGGCATAGGACTTGTCGACCATAAACAATGTTTAATTTGTAAACTTATCTTAAATATAGAAAATGCAACACACCTTATAACAGAGGTCGCATGGCTTTGTGGAATAGTACATGCTAGTGGCAGGAGGGAGCTTAAGATGATGCTATGTAATGGTTTACTTTTTTCCAAGCACATTAAACTTTAATAATTCTAGAACTGTATGTGTTTATTACATCTCTATTTGTATACTAAATAGGTTTGGTTTTCTCACAGATCTCAGTTTCTATTGATCTCCCCACTCATCTCTTCAGCATATTAGGCTGGCACCTGGGAGGTATTAAAATGTTTCAAAACAAACTATATACCCCATATAATAACTGTACCTGCATTGGATACATATACTGCACAGGAGCCTGTACACAGTGGTGTATCGTGGTTTTGTGCTACCCTAAGCAGACTAGATTCTGGCACCCCATAACCCACGTTGCACACCCAGGACATGCTCCATCACCCACGATGCACACCCAGGACATGCCCCATCACCCACGATGCACACCAAGGACATGCTCCATCACCCACGATGCACACCCAGGACATGCTACCCTACCACTAAGGCAACCACTGAAGGGGTACATGCATACAGGCCCTCCCCAAAATTAGCTTTTCGGTATGGTTTTATAGGATGAAGAATTGGTAAAACTCCAAAGGAAACTTCAGGTCCAAGTCAAAAAAACTTTTGTCCTCTCTGCTTTTTGGAAAGTGGAAACCCCAGATGTGCAGGTACCTACCTCCCCTTCTAATGGAAAGTGCTACAGAGAAAGAAATGAGGATAGAATAAAATGAGGAGATCCTCTCCTAGCTTTCGTTCTTATTTAATTATATGTGTTTGATAACATTTTGCATTAACCAATAGAGATGGATACACAACAGAAACATTAGAATGCAACTTTATTTTTGTGATCTTCATTAATCCTTCCAAGTGTTCAATCTTTAACTCGATGTCCATGTCACTAGAACAAGTGTGCTGTGTGTGCAATCTAGTGCTGTGCGTGCAATCTAGTGCTGTGTGTGCAATCTAGTGCTGTGTGTGCAATCTAGTGCTGTGTGTGCAATCTAGTGCTGTACATGCAATCTAGTGCTGTACCTGTAATCTAGTGCTGTACATGCAATCTAGTGCTGTGTGTGCAATCTAGTGCTGTACCTGTAATCTAGTGCTGTACATGCAATCTAGTGCTGTGTGTGCAATCTAGTGCTGTGTGTGCAATCTAGTGCTGTGTGTTCAATCTAGTGCTGTACCTGTAATCTAGTGCTGTGCTTGCAATCTAGTGCTGTGTGTGCAATCTAGTGCTGTACCTGTAACCTAGTGCTGTACATGCAATCTAGTGCTGTGTGTGCAATCTAGTGCTGTGTGTGCAATCTAGTGCGGTGTGTGCAATCTAGTGCTGTGTGTGCAATCTAGTGCTGTGTGTGCAATCTAGTGCTGTGTGTGTGCAATCTAGTGCTGTGTGTGCAATCTATATAAACTATAATATACAATTACTATGGGCAGCAAATGCTCCTCTGCAGAGTGCATCCGAAAAAAACCTTGCACCGGTGCTGCTGCTACCTTGGTCTCTGATGCGCTGCTTGCAATTAATCCAATGGTAAATTGAATCTCATGGGGGAAATGAGGATCTGCAGACAATGACAAACTCCAACGCCACCAGGATTAGAGGGAAGTCATGGGGCAGATAGACTAGGATACAGAGGCAGTTTGCAGTTGCCAGGGAAGCCAATCTAGTACAAATGTGGAGGTGCAGCCTGGAGAGGGAAGAGCTCTGCTTCCAGATCCTGCACTGAAGATATGATTTTCCTTAGTCACAAGCGATACACAGTATACATAAGTTTATAGTTAAGGTGTTTTATATCACCCCCTCCAGCTGCCCAACTGAGCCATCACCCCTCACATGTGACAGAGAGGTATAAAATGGTCTTCTGTCTACTATTGTATGTGCATGAGCTGCTATGCTACATCAAAAAGAGAGCAAAGGCCCTGGATAGTGACAGGCTCGTGGGGCTTCGGGAACAGGGCACAAAATGGGGCCCCATAGAGCTAGTCAATGATAAATCCAGGGGACAGGTAACGACAAGGCACAAGCAGGGCAGGGATATAACGTAGTAATTTAGGTTGAAAAAAGACACAAGTCCATCAAGTTCAACCCTTATACCTATCATTACAGCTTCTGATCCAAAAGAAGGCAAAAAAAAAACCCCTAAGGAAGCTATTTTGAATTTTGCCACCTAGGGGGGGAAATTCCTTCTTGACTCCATAGGGTAATCAGATCAAGAAGCTCTATTATTAATGTTTATTCTATTATTAATACCACTGTATGTCCTGCAGACCATGTTTAAATGCATCTATTGTATTTGATAGCACCAACTCTCTTGGCAGTGAGTTCCATAACTTTATTGTCCTTACAGTAAAGAATCCCTTCCTTTGCTGTCTATGAAATCTTTGCTCTTCCAGTCTCAGGAGGTGACCTCTTGTTCTTTGTACATTTCTGTTAATGAACAGGTCACTGGAGAGCTCTTTATATTGGCCCTGCACATATTTATATAATGTTATCATATCTCCTCTGAGACATCTTTTTTCTAACGCATATAAATGCAATTTTTTAAGTCTCTCTTCATAACTAAGATCCTCCAATCCCCTTATTCATTTTTTATCTCTCCTTTGCACGATTTTCATCCCTTTTTAAATAGTGGAATGACATCTGCCTTTCGCCAGTCTGTTGGCACTATACCTGAACTGAATGAATCCCTAAAGATCATAAATAGTGGTCTGGCTAGAATTATGCTTAAATCTCTAAGGACCTTTGAGGATATGTCCTTTGGGAATGTCAGTGTCAGTGGAGCCTGGGGCAAGCAGTCTTCCATGACACACAGCTCCATTGGGAAGGTGTGGCTCTTGACCCCTAGAGGGTCCATAGTCAACAGGGAGTCTTCTGGCACGAAGGGCCCTCCAAGAACCCCAGTCACTCAGGCTGTCAGGATTTACTTTGTGACTCATTTTTCAAAGGGAGGCTGGCACTGGAGGATCCCTCAGACGGGGTAACTCTGAGGTCAGTCGGCATAGCTTTAAGCCCCCAAAAAAGGGTCAATTCTTCTGATGGTTCTCTCCACCGTTGGGTCAATCAGCTCAGGTTCCACGGAGTTGTCCTGGCCAAGTCCTGGGGGCACCAATGCCAGTGCTTTGGTGGAGGCAATATAATCCATGGCACTCACATTCCCAAAGGCAGCTTATGAGTAAACAGGCAATGGGAATCCAGCTTCCATGTACCAGAGCTGAGAGTACCCAGGTGGAGGTGTGCAGCCCTCTTCCCCAATGCTGGCACATCTGCCAGGTAAGTACAATCCAAATGTGGTAAGGATGGGCAGAGGCCAACAGCACTCTGACCTACTGCCAGCTCTTCAGCTGAAGAATTATGTGGGGACAAGGAGGGAAGGTCCGGGTCAACTTCTGGCATCATAGTTTGAAGCAGGCAGAGGCCAGCGGCTCTCTACCATGATGCCAGCCCTTTAGCTGTTGCATCCGGAGGGGGAAAGGGACACAACTCTTGGGTCACAGGAATGGTCAGGCAGCAACCTGTGAGGCTTTGCTCAGCAGGAGTGTGTGAGGTTTAATGGCTCATTTGGTTAATGCACTTGCTGTAGAGCATATGCAATCCTCAGAGTTGCAGGTTTAATCCTTGCTTGCTTGTCCTTCATTCTTACATGCCTCTAGTGATATTTTCTTTATTATTTGGATAATAACCTTTGTTATGAGCTAAAAACACTTCAGTGTCAGGTGAGACTTGATGGCTCAGTTGGTTAAGATAGAAGCTATAGAGTATCTTCAAGTCTCATGGTTGCCAGTTCAATTCCTGCTTTGTTTCCTATATCCTCATGTGGCTGCCAAGCTGGTACACAAAACATGACGATTTCTTAAATCATGAATAGTATCTATATTAATAATTTTCTTTTTTGCTCTTAAATTAATCATCCATTCATCTGATATATCTGATATTACCTGGTCTCTTTGTATTTTAAAGACGCAAGACATGTGTCTGGTATAATGGCTCAGCTGGTTGATACATTGGCTGTGGACCATGTGGAAGATTCTTGGTTGCTTCGCTCTTATCTTTTCATGGTAGGTAAAATGAAAAATATTATATAAGTGGACAATAGCATTCATTATGCTGTAAAAGTAACCATTCACCAGTCATTTCTGATATTACACACCCTATTCTTTATATACTTGGAAAAACTGGAAGTAGACATACCAGAAGCCAAACCTGCCAAACCAAAGCCATGACAGAGAGGTCTAAAATGGGGTTTTGTCTACTATTGTATGAGCATTAGCTGCTATGTGACTCTTGGTTAATAAAATACAATTTCCTACCATTCTTCAGAGTGTGAGGTGTGATGGCTCTGTAGAGCATGTTCACTCCTCGTTCTTCTGAGTGTCTGGTCTGATGGCTCTGTTGGTCGAGACATTGGGTGTAGAGCATGTTCACTCCTCGTTCTTCTGAGTGTCTGGTCTGATGGCTCTGTTGGTCGAGACATTGGGTGTAGAGCATGTTCATTCCTCGTTCTTCTGAGTGTCTGGTCTGATGGCTCTGTTGGTTGAGCCGTTGGGTGTAGAGCATGTTCACTCCTCGTTCTTCTGAGTGTCTGGTCTGATGGCTCTGTTGGTTGAGACTTTGGGTGTAGAGCATGTTCACTCCTCGCTCTTCTGAGTGTCTGGTCTGACGGCTCTGTTGGTTGAGACATTGGGTGTAGAGCATGTCCACTCCTCGTTCTTCTGAGTGTCTGGTCTGATGGCTCTGTTGGTTGAGACTTTGGGTGTAGAGCATGTTCACTCCTCGCTCTTCTGAGTGTCTGGTCTGACGGCTCTGTTGGTTGAGACATTGGGTGTAGAGCATGTTCACTCCTCGTTCTTCTGAGTGTCTGGTCTGATGGCTCTGTTGGTTGAGACATTGGGTGTAGAGCATGTTCACTCCTCGTTCTTCTGAGTGTCTGGTCTGATGGCTCAGTTGGTTAAGACATTGGGTGTAGAGCATGTTCACTCCTCGTTCTTCAGAGTGTCTGGTCTGATGGCTCTGTTGGTTGAGACATTGGGTGTAGAGTATGTTCACTCCTCGTTCTTCTGAGTGTCTGGTCTGATGGCTCAGTTGGTTAAGACATTGGGTGTAGAGCATGTTCACTCCTCGTTCTTCTGAGTGTCTGGTCTGATGGCTCTGTTGGTTGAGACGTTGGGTATAGAGCATGTTCAATCCTCGTTCTTCTGAGTGTCTGGTTTGATGGCTGTGTTGGTTAAGACGTTGGGTGTAGAGCATGTTCACTCCTCGTTCTTCTGAGTGTCTGGTCTGATAGCTCAGTTGGTTGAGACATTGGGTGTAGAGCATGTTCACTCCTCGTTCTTCTGAGTGTCTGGTCTGATGGCTCTGTTGGTTGAGACATTGGGTGTAGAGCATGTTCACTCCTCGCTCTTCTGAGTGTCTGGTTTGATGGCTCTGTTGGTTGAGACATTGGGTGTAGAGCATATTTCACATTCAGTAAGTTCTAAAACCTTTAATGTCCCCTTTTAACCACTCTCCTTTTTATATACTTGGCAGAAGATGTAATTAATCATTAGCTGTTATGTGATTCCTTTAATAAAAGACCATTTTATACGCTTTCTTGTTGTGTCAGGTTGGGTGTCTCCTTTGGTTAATGCACTGACTCCTGAGCATATACAAGTCTCAGAGTTGCAGGTTCAATGCTTGATTGGTACTCCTCTTTCTTTCATGTCTCCAGTGTTGTTTCTTATTGTTGTTTGGTGGATAATAACATTTATTATGCACTAAAAACAAGCATTTAGCATATGAGGCTTTATGGTTCAGTTGACTAACACACCATCAGAGCATATTCCTGACTCACAGTTGCTGTTTCAATCCTTGATTGGTTACCTTCATTCTTACATGATTTCAATTTAGACTTTATTTAGTGGATTATAACATTTATTATGATCTAAAAACACATCCATATCACGTGAGACTTGTTGGCTCAGTTGGTTAAGATATAGGGTATAGGGCATAATCAAGCTTCATGGTTGTTAGTTCAATTTTTGGTTTGCTCCCCCTATGTGGATACATGGCTGGTACACTAAAGATGACTTTAAAATTCAGAAAAGTATCTTTATGAAATAAATTAATAACCTTCTCTTTGCTGGGTCAATCCTTGTATAAAAACCCATTTTATACCATAACTCAGTGCAAGGTGTGATGGCTCGGTTTGATTATCTGCTGCCTTTGTCAACTGTTCAAACGTGAGAGTTGTAGGATCGATTCCTGGTTGTTCCCCCTCATCCTTTCAGTGCTGGTATAATACCTGTAATGTTAATTATATTCTTAAAACATCCATTCACCTGCTGTGTCAGGTCATACCCACTCTCCACTGGAAGGATAGGAGTTGGACCTTCTGGGAATAAGCCTGCGACTCGGTGAGCATGTGAACAGTTGTTGGTGCAATATGAAGACTGATCCTCACACTGAGCTTTCAATCAGTGCATTAGATGCACTATAATATACAGAGACTGGGTAATATCAGAGATAGGAGATGAATGGATGTTTTATTAAAATGCAAAAAGAAGGTTAATACAATTAATAAAGATATACTCTTTTTACTAGTCTTGAAGACATGTAAGGATTAGGTGAACCAACTGAGAACTGAACCTGCAAGCCAGAGGAGTGACCATGCTCTACACCCAACGTCTCAAATAACTGAGCCATCACAACTCACACATGACTGGATGGTATGAAATGGTCTTTTATCTATAGTTATATCTATATTAGCTGCTTTGTGACCCTGTGTTAATAAAAGACCATTTTATGGCCAATCTGACAAGGTGCAATGTGATGGCTAAGTTGGTTAATGCTCTTGCTGTAGAGCATGTTCAAACCTTGGGTTTGCAAGTTCAATTCTGGGTTGGATTCTCTCATCCTTTCATGATGCCAAGACTGGAAAAATTAGAATATTTATAATCTTTATTAAGTGAATAATATAATTTATTATGCTCTAAAAGGAGTCATTTAACTACAATGTCTGAAACTACCCACTTTCTTCTTTACATCAAACATGATATAACTTTGAATCAAACCTTCAACCCAGAGGTATGAACATGCTCCACCACCAATGCACCAACCAACTGAGCCATCACACATCATGGATGTTATAAAGGTTTAAAATGTTATTTTGTCTACTATTGTAAGTGAGTTTGCAGCTATGTGGCCCTACATTAATAAAAGTACCATTTTAAATAGAGAAACAAAGTGCAGTGTGATGGCTCAGTTGGTTGATACCATGGGTGGAGAGCAGTTTCACCCCTTAGGGTTGCAGGTTCAGTTCTCAGTTGGTTCACCTAATCCTTACATGTCTTCAAGACTGGTAAAAAGAGTATATCTTTATTAATTGTATCAATAATTTATTTTTGCATTTTAATAAAACATCCATTCATCTCCTATCTCTGATATTACCCAGTCTCTGTATATTATAGTGCATCTAATGCACTGATTGAAAGCTCAGTAGTAGGATCAGTCTTCATATTGCGCCAACAACTGTTCACATGCTCACCGAGTCGCAGGCTTATTCCCAGAAGGTCCAACTCCTATCCTTCCAGTGGAGAGTGGGTATGACCTGACACAGCAGGTGAATGGATGTTTTAGGAATATAATTAACATTACAGGTATTATACCAGCACTGAAAGGATGAGGGGGAACAACCAGGAATCGATCCAGCAACTCTCACGTTTGAACAGTTGATAAAGGCAGCAGATAATCAAACCGAGCCATCACACCGCGCAATGAGTAATGGTATAAAATGGGTTCTTATACAAGGATTGACCCAGCCTCTCTTTTACATATTACTGAGAAATAAAAGACAGTTTTATACCATTCACAGAGCACAAGATGTGATGGCTCAGTTGGTTGGTACTCTGGCTGTAGATCATGTTCAAGCCTCTGGCTTGCAGGTTTGGTTCCCAGTATGTTGGAAGGAAAGGAGACACTGGGAAGCAAACTGGTAATTCAGGAGCTTAAACATGCTCTAAAGCCAGAGTACCAACCAACTGAGCCATCGCACCTTGTGCTCTGTGACTGGTATAAAACTGTCTTTTATCACTTGGTAATATGTGAAAGAGAGGCTGGGTCAATCCTTGTATAAAAGCCCATTTTATACCATTACCCAGTGCGCGGTGTGATGGCTCGGTTTGATTATCTGCTGCCTTTGTCAACTGTTCAAACGTGAGAGTTGTAGGATCGATTCCTGGTTGTTCCCCCTCATCCTTTCAGTGCTGGTATAATACCTGTAATGTTAATTATATTCTTAAAACATCCATTCACCTGCTGTGTCAGGTCATACCCACTCTCCACTGGAAGGATAGGAGTTGGACCTTCTGGGAATAAGCCTGTGACTCGGTGAGCATGTGAACAGTTGTTGGCGCAATATGAAGACTGATCCTCACACTGAGCTTTCAATCAGTGCATTAGATGCACTATAATATACAGAGACTGGGTAATATCAGAGATAGGAGATGAATGGATGTTTTATTAAAATGCAAAAAGAAATTATTGATACAATTAATAAAGATATACGATTTTTACTAGTCTTGAAGACATGTAAGGATTAGGAGAAGCAACCGAGAACTGAACCTGCAAACCTAAGGAGTGAACATGCTCTACACCCAATGTCTCAACCAACTGAGCCATCACACTGCACATATTGTTGCCTCCTATAAAATGGTATTTTATTAATGAAGGGCCAAATAGCTGGTAACTCACATACAATAGTAGACAAAATAACATTTTAAACCAACATTTTAAACCAACTTGAAGTCCATGAGGTGTGATGGCTCAGTTGGTTGGTGTGTTGGCTGTGGAGCATGTTTATACCTCTGGGTTGCAGGTTTGGTTCCCAGAGTTCCTCTCCTTCCATGTGTATAAAGATGAGTATGGCCAATTTCAGACATTTCTGGTAAATTAATTATTTTAGAGCATAATAAATGTTATTAATAAAATTCTAATTTTACAAGGCTAGTCATGAAAGAATCTAAGCAAGGATTGAACCTGCAACCATGAGGCTTGAACATGCTCTACAGAAAGTGTATTAACCAACTGAGCCATTACATGCACTGTTTGAGCACTGCTATAAAATGGTCTTTTATTAACAGAGGGTCACATAGCAGCTAATGCACATATAACAGTAGACAAAAGACCATTTCATACCTATCAGTCCATGTGAGGTGTGATGGCTCGGTTGGTTGAGACATTGGGTGTAGAGCATGTTCACTCCTTAGGGTTGCAGGTTCAGTTCTCGGTTGGTTCTCTTAATCCTTACATGTCTCCAAGACTAGTAAAAGGAGTGTATCTTTATTAATTGTATCAATAATTTATTTTTGCATTTGAATAAAACATCCATTCATCTCCTATCTCTGATATTACCCAGTCTCTGTATATTATAGTGCATCTAATGCACTGATTGAAAGCTCAGTGGGAGGATCAGTCTTCATATTGCGCCAACAACTGTTCACATGCTCACCGAGTCGCAGGCTTATTCCCAGAAGGTCCAACTCCTATCCTTCCAGTGGAGAGTGGGTATGACCTGACACAGCAGGTGAATGGATGTTTTAAGAATATAATTAACATTACAGGTATTATACCAGCACTGAAAGGATGAGGGGGAACAACCAGGAATCGATCCAGCAACTCTCACGTTTGAACAGTTGATAAAGGCAGCAGATAATCAAACCGAGCCATCACACCGCGCACTGGGTAATGGTATAAAATGGGTTCTTATACAAGGATTGACACAGCCTCTCTTTCACATATTACAAAGAAATAAAAGACAGTTTTATACCATTCACAGAGCACAAGGTGTGATGGCTCAGTTGGTTGGTACTCTGGCTGTAGAGCATGTTCAAGCCTCTGGCTTGCAGGTTTGGTTCCCAGTATGTTGGAAGGAAAGGAGACACTGAGAATCAAACTGGTCATTCAGGAGCTTAAACATGCTCTAAAGCCAGAGTACCAACCAACTGAGCCATCACAACTTGTGCTCTGTGAATGGTATAAAACTGACTTTTATCACTTAGTAAAATGTGAAAGAGAGGCTGGGTCAATCCTTGTATAAAAACCCATTTTATACCATTACCAAGTGCGCGGTGTGATGGCTCGGTTTGATTATCTGCTGCCTTTATCAACTGTTCAAACGTGAGAGTTGCTGGATCGATTCCTGGTTGTTCCCCCTCATCCTTTCAGTGCTGGTATAATACCTGTAATGTTAATTATATTCCTAAAACATCCATTCACCTGCTGTGTCAGGTCATACCCACTCTCCACTGGAAGGATAGGAGTTGGACCTTCTGGGAATAAGCCTGCGACTCGGTGAGCATGTGAACAGTTGTTGGCGCAATATGAAGACTGATCCTCCCACTGAGCTTTCAATCAGTGCATTAGATGCACTATAATATACAGAGACTGGGTAATATCAGAGATAGGAGATGAATGGATGTTTTATTAGAATGCAAAAAGAAGGTTAATACAATTAATAAAGATATACTCTTTTTACTAGTCTTGAAGACATGTAAGGATTAGGAGAACCAACTGAGAACTGAACCTGCAACCCTAAGGAGTGAATATGCTCTATACCCAACATCTCAACCAACTGAGCCATCACACCTCACACATAACAGGATGGTAGAAATGGTCTTTTGTCTACTGTTATATGTGCATTAGCTGCTATGTGACCCTCTATTAATAAAAGACCATTTTATAGCGGTGCTCACACTGTGCATGTGATGGCTCAGTTGGTTAATATGCTT
Organism: Pelodytes ibericus; assembly: GCA_036172795.1. Classification (NCBI taxonomy): domain Eukaryota; kingdom Metazoa; phylum Chordata; class Amphibia; order Anura; family Pelodytidae; genus Pelodytes; species Pelodytes ibericus. The sequence continues at coordinate 4,696,353 of CM069867.1, forward strand.
TCTGTAGAGCATGTTCAAGCCTCATGGTTGGAGGTTCAAATCTTGCTTGGATTCTTTCATGATGCCAATGTTTGTAAAATTAGAATTTTATTAATAACATTCATTATGCTCTAAAAGGATACATTCACCATCAATGTCTGAAATTACCCACTCTCCTCTTTACACACTTGGAAGGAGAGGAACACTGGGAACCAAACCTGCAACCCAGAGGTATGAACATGCTCCACAGCCAACACAACAACCAACTGAGCCATCACACCTCATGGATTTCAAGTTGGTTTAAAATGTTAGTTTGTCTACTATTGTATGTGAGTTAGCTACTTTGGGGCCCTTGTTCATAAAAGACCATTTTATAGCAGTGCACTTAATGTGCAGTGTGATGGCTCAGTTGGTTGAGATGTTGGGTGTAGAGCATGGTCACTCCTTAAGGTTCTAAGTTGGTTCACCTAATCCTTACATGTCTTCAAGACTAGTAAAAAGAGTATATCTTTATTAATTGTATTAACCTTCTTTTTGCATTTTAATAAAACATCCATTCATCTCCTATCTCTGATATTACCCAGTCTCTGTATATTATAGTGCATCTAATGCACTGATTGAAAGCTCAGTGGGAGGATCAGTCTTCATATTGCGCCAACAACTGTTCACATGCTCACCGAGTCGCAGGCTTATTCCCAGAAGGTCCAACTCCTATCCTTCCAGTGGAGAGTGGGTATGACCTGACACAGCAGGTGAATGGATGTTTTAAGAATATAATTAACATTACAGGTATTATACCAGCACTGAAAGGATGAGGGGGAACAACCAGGAATCGATCCTACAACTCTCACGTTTGAACAGTTGACAAAGGCAGCAGATAATCAAACCAAGCCATCACACCGTGCACTGAGTAATGGTATAAAATGGGTTCTTATACAAGGATTGACCCAGGAAAGAGAAAGTTTTTAACTTATTTAATAAAGATACTTATCCTTATTTCAGTGCCAGGTATAATTAGTATACAAGCCTGGTATCCACATAAGGGAAACAAAACCAAGACTTGAACTGGCAACCATGAGGCTTGAACATGCTCTGTACACAATGTGTTAACCAACTGAGCCATCAAGTCTCACATGATATGGAAGTGTTTTTAGTGCATAATAAATGTT
>CM069867.1:4705000-4810000 GCA_036172795.1 Pelodytes ibericus
CAAATAAATTAATGAGAAAATAACATTTGCATGACAGTGCATCAGAGACCAAGATAAAGCCACTGCCGGGCTGTAATTGTGGCAGTGACCGAGGTAGCAGCAGCAGCACCAGCGGTGCAAGGGTTTTTTTGGGGATGCACTAGGGGCACATTTGCTGCCCCTAGTCATTCTATATCAAAGCAAACCTTCAGCACTCCAGATGCTTTGCTAGCATCACGGCTATAAGAGCATTATGGGAAATGTAGTCCACAACTTCTGGAGTGCCGAAGCTTGCCTACCTCTGTTCTTTACCACACACATTCCATATCTTTTCCCCTAATTCCCTCTTCACCTAGTTTTGTGCCCAGTTCCACAGCACTAGATTGCACGCACAGCACTAGATTGCATGTACAGCACTAGATTGCATGTACAGCACTAGATTGCACGCACAGCACTAGATTGCACGCACAGAACTAGATTGCACGCACAGCACTAGATTGCACACACAGCACACACTCTTGTTCTAGTGACATGGACGTCGAGTTAAAGTTTGAACACTTGGAAGGATTAATGAAGATCACAAAAGTAAAGTTGCATTCTAATGTTTCTGTTGTGTATCCATCTCTATTGGTTAATGCAAAATGTTATCAAACACATATAATTAAATAAGAACGAAAGCTAGGAGAGGATCTCCTCATTTTATTCTATCCTCATTTCTTTCTCTGTAGCACTTTCCATTAGAAGGGGAGGTAGGTACCTGCACATCTGGGGTTTTCACTTTCCAAAAAGCAGAGAGGACAAAAGGTTTTGTGACTTGGACCTGAAGTTTCCTTTGGAGTTTTACCAATTCTTCATCCTATAACACAAAACCGAAAAGCTAATTTTGGGGAGGGCCTGTATGCATGTACCCCTTCAGTGGTTGCCTTAATGGTAGGGTAACTTGTTTTCCCCTTGGACACATGCTAAAGCTATCCAGCAGGGCCATCTCCTTACCTTTTCCTGTATCAGCGCATCTACTGCCCATCCAGGTCACCAAGACGTCATGGGTCTAGCTTCTAGACAGTGTTCACGTTTGGACCTGTAAGTTTGAAAAAGCAGCATACCCCACCCCCATGGACACATCTTTTGCAATAGGGACACATTCTGCTTTCTCTGTGGCACTGGTGTCCGGTCACTGCTCTGGTTTGTTCGATCTGTGCTCCCTACTGTACCCCATGGTGGATATATTCTACGGTGCCACAAAAGGGAGTTTTGCGAACCTAGAGTCTTTGGCACTACCATCACCTTTGGTTTTGCTCTCAGGAACACAGTTGCTAGCTCCACAGGGCCTCATTTAGATATCTTTCTAACCTCTGTGTTGTGCTTCCCACAATGTTCAAGGATTGTCCTTTGCTGATGTCTCACCCATCTTCTTGCTCTGCGACAGTGACCCTACTGGGCCCTGGTCAAAGTCTTTAGCAGTGGGCCCCTCTCAACCCAATTCTAAAGTCGCATTGTAGAAAAAACTGTATGTAAATGTAAAATTTTTAATACCATATGATATTTTCATATCACATTCAACTATTTGTATATATGTAATAATAATGTTATTGAAAAATTTAATTTCTTGTTTTTATTCCTTTTTTTCTGCACCCACATTGCACCTAAAGGACTTAACATAGCACCATACAGTACCCACAGCACTTGCCATGCACCTATACTGCACCCACAGCATTTGGCTTGCACTCATATTGCACCCACACAATTTGGCATGCCACAGTGTCATTTTGTGCCACACAACTGCCCCTGCAGAACAAGCCACAGTGTCATTTTCCCCCATAGTACATGTTATTTTGCTCACAGAACATGCCACAGCATCACTTTGCCTAGTAAAATAAGCGATGTCTGTTACCAATTAACATGCCACAGTCACTCTGTCATTAAGATATTCAACATTCAGGTTGCCTATTAAATATGCCACAGCTTGCCCATTTATGCCAGTGTTATTTTGCCATTAATATTCCACAGCCAATTTGCCATTAATATGCCAGTATTATTGTGCCATTAAAATGCCACAGCCAATTTTCCCAATAATACACCAGTATTGTTATGCCCATTAATAAGCCACAGCCAATTTGCCCAATATTATGCCAATATTATTTTGCCCATTAACCCCTTGCCACTTGTACCTACTTTTTAGTGCCAAGATTCTAGTAGGACGGGACTAGTGGGACTTGCAGCGAGGTGTCCACTGTCAGGTGAGGCCACTTTGAGTGGCTTGGATGTTCCTGGCTGCCGATTACAAAGTGATCGGCGCCCAGGAACAAAAAGACGCTTGATGGTGCTTTGGTCATTAAAGGCCAAAGCACCATCCGTCGTGAAGTGGTTCATAAGCCACATTCAATTTGTCCAATAATATGCCAGTATTATTTTGCCCATTAATACGCCACTGCCAATTTGTCCAATAATATGCCAGTATTATTTTGCCCATTAATACGCCACTGCCAATTTGTCCAATAATATGCCAGTATTATTTTGCCCATTAATACGCCACTGCCAATTTGTCCAATAATATGCCAGTATTATTTTGCCCATTAATACGCCACTGCCAATTTGCCCAGTAATATGTCACCCTCACCTTCCCCAGTGCTCACCTCCTGACTGATCCGTGTCCCCAGTTGCACGGAGGAGGGAAGTACAGCCACCGGATTTGACGTACTGTCATATCCGGTCGCACTGATTTTTTTTTTTTTACTGTCTCATTCGGAAGCCGAATACAGCATGAGACAGTCATATGGGCAGCGGGGGGAGGGACACATTGGACCAGCGGGGGGCCCCCTTAACCAATGGGCCCTGGTCAAATGCCCACTTTGCCCATTAGTTAAAGTAGCCCTGCCTAGGCATCTTTCTCCTGGCTGCATGATCTCACCTCTGAACCTCAAGTGGTTGAATCTACCTGCAAACCTTCAGAAAAGGGTGGTTTTACACAGGGGCGTATCGTGCTGCCAGCCCGGAGCACACTTGTCACTCGTGGGAACAATGCATCTCATGTATCTCGGGGGGTTTGCGGTAGGCTGCAGCAGGCAAGAAATGGGACCGGGCTGCAGCAGGCAGAGCGGAAAGGGGACCAGGCTATGGCAAGCAGAGCAGAAAGGAGACCGGGCTGCAGCAGGGATAGCAAAGAGGGGACCAGGCTACGGCAGGCAGAGTAGAAAGGAGACCAGGCTACGGCAGGCAGAGCAGAAAGGCGACCAGGCTACGGCAGGTAGAGCAGAAATGGGACCAGGCTACGGCAAGCAGAGCAGAAAGGAGACCAGGCTACGGCAGGCAGAGCAGAAAGGGGACCAGGCTACGGCAGGCAGAGCAGAAATGGGACCAGGCTACGGCAAGCAGAGCAGAAAGGAGACCAGGATATGGCAGTCAGAGCAGAAAGGAGACCAGGCTACGGCAGGCAGAGCAGAAAGGGGACCGGGCTGCAGCAGGGATAGCAAAGAGGGAACCAGGCTACGGCAGGCAGAGTAGAAAGGGGACCAGGCTACGGCAAGCAGAGCAGAAAGGAGACCGGGCTGCAGCAGGGGTAGCAAAGAGGGGACCAGGCTACGGCAGGCAGAGTAGAAAGGGGACCAGGCTTACGGCAAGCAGAGCAGAAAGGGGACCAGGCTACGGCAGGCAGAGCAGAAATGGGACCAGGCTATGGCAAGCAGAGCAGAAAGGGTACCAGGCTACGGCAGGCAGAGTAGAAAGGGATCCAGGCTACGGCAGGCAGAGCAGAAAGGGGACCAGGCTACGGCAAGCAGAGCAGAAAGGAGACCAGGCTACGGCAAGCAGAGCAGAAATGGGACCAGGCTACTGCAGGTAGAGCAGAAAAAGGACCGGGCTGGGATAGCAAAGAGGGGGCCAGGTTTATTTTTTTTACCTGAACTAAATATGCTGAAGAGATGAGCGGGGAGATCAGTAGAAGCATTTAGCGGAGATCTGTGAGAAACCCAGACCTATTTAGTATCGTGATGTAATAAACACATAAAGTTCTAGAATTATTAAAGTTTAATGTGCATGGAAAAATGTGAACCATTAAAAGTCATGGTGGCCATTTAATTATAAGAATTGTAATACCTCCCTGCCACTAGCATGTACCATTCCACAAAGCCATGCGACCTCTGTTATAAGGTGTGTCAGCATGTTACATGTCAGTATCCCAATTGGCCAGACAAATATAGCTGATGCATGGAGCAAAGATATAAATTAAAACATTTATAATATAACCACAACAGGCTATTGATAATTAAAACGAACGTGTAGAGCTAAACTGCCAATCACAGTCCAACAGCTACTTACCTCATATTACACAGGTGGCTAAAAAGATATATTATGCGGGGCTATTTAAATACACTTCATTAGAGCTGCAAAAACCAATCACAGCACAGATACACATGAATCACTAATGCTACAGCGCCACCACAGGTAGAATGGTGTAATTACAATTTAGTAAAATGAATTAAAGGAACACTAAAGGTCATATTTCACTGGTGAGTGTAATATAGAAGCACAAGTGAAATGTACGGTTGTTCCTAGTGTTATGACAAACTGGCGGGTACTTTTGATAGTACTTTTGATGGTACACGCCAGTTTATCCTCTGACCGATAGCTGCCATGCTTCCATAGGAAGCAGGCAGCCATCTGGTCGGCGACCGGTTATCTCGTGGCGAGCAGCGAGAGACCCTCGCATTCAGCAGTCGGCGCCCCCTACTCTGACAACCAGGTATTGCAGTCTCAGCTGTGAGACACAGAGGAGAGTAAACCCGTGTGTATCTATTAATATAAACGTCAGGTTTACCCCCAAACTCTCGGGACATGGTTTATAACCCTTGCTTCCTTCCAGGAAGACATCACCCATATCACTGCAATTCTGGGTCAGAAAACGTTGTGCAACCAGCTCGATCAACGATCAAAGAGACTCGATCAACCCGAACATTGTCTATACAGTGAATGGAGAGAATAAACAAGAGCGGAAATTATCTATACATTGTGATAGAAGCATAAAATAAGAGAAAATTATGTGTGAAATGTTTGTGGTGTCACAACTGCGACCAGGCCCACCAATCAAAGGGGCCCAGGTGACCCCCCCCCCCCCCAAGACTCCCCCTTTAAATGGTGTTAGTTAGTTAGTGTTACCCACAACTAGCAGCACAGATGGTCGAGATTATCTTATCACATCTGGTGCGCAGGAAGTGACATCACGGCCATTTCCGGCATGCTGGATCTGTCTGCACGAAGGGAGAGAGACGCAGCATGCAGTTTGGAGCCAAATATGGCACAAAGAGGCCATGTTGGGGGAAAAAGATGGCCCAGTGAAGCTGATTGGGGGTTAAAATGGCACAGATATTATTATATATATATTGTATCATATTATTATACTTATTGATTTTATCATATATAAAATGTATTGTGCTATTATAATTATTACAATTTTATGAATTATTGATATTGGATAACATTGTAATGTCAATTACACTTATTGATGTTATTATGTAATGTATTATATTGAATGTAATTTTATGTATTACTGATATTGTATAACATTGTAATGTATTATTTTTTTTTTTAATATATAATGTAATAATAATGACTTGAATAATATATAATATAAGTTATAATTAAAATTTGAAATAAAAAGAATAAAAAAAAAAAAAAAGATGGCACAGATTGGTTGTTTGGGGGGCTTAGATGGCACAGAGAGGCTGTTTGGGGACATGTTTGGCGGGCCGGGGTAACGGTTGCACTGGAGCTTCACTTGTGGCATGACATGCATTTGAACTAATTTCCATGGGAAAAGTGTAATTGGCATATCAAGCCACAAGATGATAAGCGGGAGCCTCCACGGACACATTTAAAACATATTGCTCTTATTTCACACATTTCCGATAACACAGTGTATAAACATGTTTTATTCTCTACGTTCAATATAAGCCATGCTTAGGTTGAAAGAGTTCCTTCAAGAAGTGAAACCCAATAAAAATAAAAACAATTGATTATCATCTTTGGATGCATTTTGAAGCTAAGCATTAAGCAATGCCCTGCTGAAGGCTTAGTCCTTACATTCAGTGAATATAGTTATGTTCCCCATTTTCGTCTCCCTCCTCCTTGTTTTTTTTTTTTTTTCTCTGCCCCTGTCTCTTTTCCTATCCACTTTCTTGGTGAGTCTTTTTTTATTGGAGCCTGGGGTGTTCTTTTGATCAACTCAATCTCTCTCTGGCACTTGAGTTCTGATTGGCTAAAGGGTTTAAAGGGAAAATCTTTAATTAAGTAGATAATCTCTTCTTAGTAAGTTTCCAGCTCCATTTCTCTAACCCTTGGCTCTCACTTGGGATCTCTTACCAGCCCTGGCACCAAAAAAACAAAACAAAAAAAAAAAACTTTTTTTCCAGAAGTCTTTTACTTTTTAGTGTGTCCGAGAGTTTTCAGTTTGGATTATGTTTTATATTGGATCCCATATTGTGATCTTACTTCTACTTCCTGTCCTCAAATTTACCCATTCTTGGTAAGTACCACAGCAATGGTTGTGGCTAGAACAGCTACATTTTATATGTTGTATACTAGTATTTGCCATCACATGTAAAGGTATTTTCAAAATGTAGATTTAATATTTTGGCAAAATAATAATAATCCCAAATAATGTTGCCGTTTTCAGTGTATGTTTTGTGGATATGTTTAAAGGGATGCCTTTGTGTTTGAAAAAGGGGAAAAAAATGGATATTATAAATCTAGATAATTCGGTTTAATAATCATAATCAAATGAAGTATTGAAGTAATTATTCGGAAACCTTGTTGTATTTATCGTTTTATTCTATTTTAATGTAGTTTTATTTATTTTTTTAAACTCTAGATAAGTTTGACTATTCCAGTCTCTGTTCATATTGAGTTTTAATTAGAAGAGAAAACTCCTTGCTAAGTATAATTCTCCTGTTGCATAGCATGGCTTGTTAACCGAGAGCAAATTATGTGTTTGAAGGCTTTAACTATCCCCCTACACTTGCAAAGTTATATGCATGTGGTAGGGGTGGGAAAAATTAGAATCCAATGCATTTTTTTTTTTTTAATCTATTTATTTATCGGATGGATCTTATATTAACAAATGATTAGAATTTAGAACCTAAAGACAGATTTAAAATAAGAAATTACAAAAAACGATTTTGGAACAAGTAACTTCACCTGGTTTTTTTTTTTTTCAAATTTAATTTTGAATGGAATAATTAAAAATCTCTTTGCCTTTGCAAATTACACAAAATAATAGGCACAATGTGAACCAATAACTGGATTACTTCCACTTATGGAAAAAGGTACATTTTAATGAATAGAACAAACTTTTATTTATTATGAAATCTATTTTTTTTAATGTAGCAATGTTTATTTTAGTTAATAAAATAGCATATATATTGCGATATCTTGTGAATCAAAGCACGTATGTCAGAAGTATCTTTTAAGACAATTGGTTAGCCATTTGAATTTGAATAATTCATTTTGCTATGCTGTTATATTGTGTGTGTACATGTATTTACATTATATATGCATAAATAAAAATATATGTTTTAACTCCAATTTATATAAGTGTAGAATGTATGCATTTTCTACATCCCTTATTAAACAGTCAGTTTTTTTTTTAATGAAGCACTTATCAGTCACTTTTCAAATTAAGTGCTTCATCTTATTATTTGTATTTTATTTCTGTTTGTCTGCTAAAAAAATATATCAGGAACAATACCAATATGTTTTGTAGACTAGCCATAATAAACAGAGAAATCAAATATGGATTTTAATATGTTCTTGGTATACAATTCATTTAACCATCATCTGCCCTTTACTAATAAAAGTATAAGTTTAACTATGTATGTACAGTAGTATCTAATTATATTAGCTCTATTTTTATAAAAAATTTAATAGGGATATATAAGTTATACCAATACAAAAGAAGTGATATTGGATTATAAAATTCTATTTATTTATTTTTTTAATTTAGGAGAAGAGAAACAAATTATTCTAGTTTAAATTATAAATAACTTTTTAAACAATAGGGTTATTTTGAAAACACAGTTTTTACAAATAAGTGATCTGAACAGCAGAAACTTTCCACGGTATTTTAACACAATTTATTAAGTTGTAATAAAGTGGTTGACTATTAGTGACTGTAAAATCCCGCATAACAGGATTACACAGTGTTCACATGGTAATTCCTGCTAATAAGGATCCAACATTATTAATTCTGATTATACAGAACATTACATTTTAATACATAATCCCTAAATAACCAAAGATTGGGCTGGTTAGAGCCTATCTGATTAAATTGCCCTAATTATTTAAATAGCTAGTTTAAATTATGAGTACTATGCAGAAACCTTTAAAAAATATATATATATATATATATATATATATATATATATATAAATCGCCTTTATTTCAGTAAGTAAGATAAACAATTTATATATATATATATAAGATAAACAAATGTATATATATTATTAAATGTTTCAGTATGTATATATATATATATATATATATATATATATATATATATATATCATATTCAATGTTTCAGTAAAATATACAAATCATGTATTTGCTTTTAAATAAGATAAACAAATTTTTATATATATATTATTAAATGTTTCAGTATATATATATATATATATGTATAAATCATATTCAAAGTTTCAGTGAAATATACAAATCATGTATATGCTTTTAAATAACATAAACAAATTTATATATATATATATATATATATATATATATATATATATATATGATAAATAAACAAATGTATATATTATATATATATATTTATTATTATTAAATGTTTCTGTAAAATACACCAAAAAAGTCAAACAGAAATCATGTATATACTTTTCAATTTGCAATAATGCTAATTAATAAGCCAATTTAGTTTTAATATACTGTATTAAAATATATAGTCTGATGTCATGGTTAATTAGTGTAAATTGCTTAGTTATCTTGCTCCCCTTCTTAGGGTAGGGACTTCAGTGACAGAGAAGATATAAAACTTGATTCCTTTTGCTAGATTCCCCTTCCTGTTATCTTTAGAATTAACCAAAAATAACAGGACTCTGTTTACCTTACAAAACTCTTCACGTTTTCTTCTGGTTCCTGCTATTGACCTCTGATCACCACCCACAATAAATGTTCACTGAATTGTCAATACAAGTTAAAAAAATTCTATAAACATTCTATGGACGGACTTTGTTGGACTTTGGAAGCTCACGGATTTATTTAATGACCACTTTCTATTTTTGCATTACATTTTATTGCTGCTCGTTATTTGTTATTGAGGTTTTTGGTTCTCGCACACTAAGTTAGAAACAAATTCTGCTACTAGACTGGTCAAGGTTTAACAATGCCTTGTTGGACTCATAACTTACTCTTCAGGGTCTGTAGGTGTTTTCGCACTTGTCTGTCTGACTATAACCATAGTATTTACGACCTGCGTGCTCCCTGCTCACAGTCAGATGACTTTGACCCTTACTGAGAACTAATAATGAGCCAGCTTGCCCAATTTCACACATTTGATTGTGGTGTCGGACTTTCCATGACCATTCTGGAACCATGGCATGCCCTACTCTGAGAAGATGATCCAACGCTCTACAGAACATGTGACATTCGGTAATAAAAGGGACATTTAGGAATAATCCTGTTTTTTTTCTGGTCTTTGGGATTTAGAATGATTTGACCCGTTAATAATTGTGACACATACCAAAGTCCTTTCCACACCGAAATCCCAGAAAATGAAAGCAGCGCTATTAGTTTGGAATGCCCATCCTCGGAGAACATTAATTTACTTTCCAAGGAGAGCATTACTAACAGCATTGTCTCCAAGGATTTCTTTAAATTAAGTTGCCCTAACCCATGTGGTGATGTAAATTCAGCTTCACTGATCCTACTCTCTAAATGAGTAACCTACGTAATCCGAAAAATATCCGTTACTAATCGAGTGTAGTAAACTTACTCAACAATTACAGATTGGTGACTTTCAGGGCACCTCCATTTACAACATTTAAAATTGGACTTTTCATGCAATTTTTTATCCAGCTCTGCAACATTTAACAGTCCACGTTTGTCTTTGCTAAGCAGGGGGTGATATGTTGGTAGGTATGCCTGTCGACAAGGAACATTTGGTGTCTTCAAAGCTTATCCTTTCAATGACCTATTTAGGGAATATTATTATTAACACCACAGAGCTCCCCACCCTCCTGAGGATTTACTTGATACCAGGTGTGATTGTGCTTTGGGGTTAATTGGATTATGATAATGTTGACTAGTCATCGGCTAAAATGTTTTTACACACAGTCTTTATTCCCTTTTATGTAGTATTATCACAGAGGTTACCTCTTCAGCATTCCCACTTGGATCCCGTTAGAAGCTTCCAAGCCAATAGTTTAACCAGAAACACAGCCCTTCTGTCACTCTTTCCCATCCAAAATAGTAATTATTTGGAAGTGGTCAAAGAAAGCGCTTGATAAACCCCAGTTTGAATGCAAACTCACGCACCAACACACCTAAACGGAAAAAAAATTGGGGTCTGTTTTCTGGGGGGAGTGAGGGATTATTATTTGTCACTTTGACGTTCTACACTTAGTTGGTCGTAATTTATTTTCTTTCTATTGATTGTTTCATTGATAACCAATGTCTGTGGCTATATGACTTTGTTGATGAAAGCCTCCCTGCACCATTGTCCGTATTTAGTTATAAAATGATGGGAGCCATCCTGTACCTGGGTAACTGTATACTGATAGGACGTTAGCACCTACATTTGTGTGCACTTACAATAGGTGTAATATATATAGTGTACTATGTTTGTTCTTAACACCTTATATTTGCTGGGAAATTTTCTGGTCTTTGCCCCGTGATCGCCCCCAGCCTGACTCCCCTTCCCTGATGGTGGATAATCAAATCTTCCTCCCCCAATAGTCCAGAAGTATGACTGCTGAGTTATTAATGCTTGGTACGCAAGGGTTGAATGTTGTGATCTGTTTAAGACATAGTCTGAATCACAATTACTGAAAAAAAATTGGAAAAACTAAAATTACTGTTGCTGAACTTCCTTCTTTTTCTATTCTTCCCTTTCCTTCTTTCCTTTTTCTGTCTCTGTTTTTCTAACTCCCCCCCCCCCCCCCTTTTTTTGTTCCCCTCTCTTTCTCCCCGACAGTCTGATTTATTTTTATTTTTTTTAGAGCTTATTTATTCATGCGATAATACTGTTATAAGTAAAGGAATAGAAATTGAAACACTGAAGGAAATGTATAGAACATCTACGCATACAAGATTGTTGTGTAATGTCAATTTGTCTTACTTCTCTTTTATAAAAACGTAAAAATTGTTTTGTAAAAAACAAACAATAGGTGTACTATGCTAGTGTCGGAAAAAGGCTACACTGGCCACCAGGGACCGTCCTCTCTCCTGAGCCAAGAGGAATAGACAGTTGTAAGGAAGGGTGTAAAGATAATACAGATTTTTTTCACACTTTATATTTTGTATGTTTATGTTACCCAGCAGGTTCTCTGTGCGGCTGTTTTCATGTACAAACATATATATGTATATCTGTATGTAATTACGAGACAGGTGTGCCCAAAATAAATCGAACCCGGTTGAGACCAAGAGGCATCATTGCTCATTGTAGATATTTCTTGAGGTCTGTGATGGACAATTTAATGATGTTCTGTGGAACATTCACAGACCTTGCCACGGACACTGGTGTCATTATTATTTGGCTACTTGGCCTACGGTTGGGTGGGACCCCAGTAACGTGAACGCCCTGGTATGGTGGCTGCAGAGGGAGAGTAATATGTGTAATTACGCGTTTCTGGGTTGGGGGAGAAGATCCATTGTAGGGTCGTCTCTGGGTTCCAAATAATTTAGTCAAGCTCCCGATATTAAATACACTATGTAAGCTGCGGTTATCGACATGGCCGCCCTTGGAGCAAGTAACTCATAACTTGAACTTAGTAAAACTATGACAGGGTATCTCGCAAAACAGGAGACGAAACAGGTAGACAAAGCAGAATCAAGTAATCGTATGTTTACATATCCATATGCAGGAGCTTTGTTTGATCCATGCACATTTTGAGGCCCTGTGACGTATGGCACCAAACAATCTTTTACTGTGGTGTCAGCCAGGCAGCCACTGTTTGTAAAAGTAGTGATGGGAGACTCTCTGGGAGTCGTAATCCACCCTTAGGTGTACAGAGCAGCATCAGAAGGTGAATGGCTCCTGGATATTGATGTAGTATTATTGTAATCAAACATGTAGACTATGAGACTAACGTGTTTGAAATGGGCTGTCTCTAATTTAACATTTCACCTTGTTTCCCCCGATATGAAGAGTAATTATTTTCAATGGGAAAATTGTCATTTGAATATCGGAGGGCAAGGTGATGTCATAAGCAGAGGACACCACGCGACACCTTTCAAGTACATTTCGTAAACCAATGAAGTGGCTCACAATTCTGATAACGCTATGGGGGGGAGCATGAAAAAAAACCAGGCGCGACGCATATGGCGCCAATGTATAAAGCAGACTCTTGTCAAATTCCGACGGTGTCTGCCCTGCTCCGCCGAATACGTACGCTTAGGTTGGGCTGGCGTTCCGTGCGATGGCACAGCGTGTGTATAAAAAAAAAAATTAGGCACTGAAAAGTGTCGGGATGTATATGTAACAGACGGCGATTGCGCCTTTTCAGAAACCGCCCGACACTTTGCAGTGCCGGAGTTTTTATACACTAGCCCCATTGCGTACCCCATTTATACTGTGACTGTACAGACAAATAAACGGGTTAAGTTCTTATAAAAATAATGAAGTCATACGTGTGTTTCTTCTGTTCATGTCACCACCCTCTTGGTTGATATCCAGATTTTCCTTGGAAAACGACTTGATTATTAGTTTGATCAAGCCGCAAGGCGAGGTCATAAAAACTAGACACCGTTTCTCGATCGATCCATTGTCTTGCAATTCCACTAACACCATGTATAGATTGCTTTTGAAAATGTGTATGTTGTTCACAGTTGGGAACGTGTTTCTCTACTCGATTAGGTCATTGTTTTCCTTCTGGACACATATGACTTCGGCATACTGCCAAGCCACCTGAAAAAGTTATAAAAAATTTAAGAAAAGTTATTATATGAACACAGTACAAAGAAAGATCACCTATAGAAGGAATGACTAAAAGTGAGAATGTGTTGACCAATTTATAAGCATAGAGTGTTCATCCAATCAGAATACAGCTCTAAAATAATATTATGGGACAGATACTCTTTAATTACTCACCATGTGATACAACTAGTTAACACTTCTTATAAAGTAATAGTTCTACACCGAATCAGATAAATACTTTAATATCCTAAACATTCCACGGATGGCTATGCTCAGCACACAATGCAGTTCATCTAGATTACTACTTAGAATATAGAAATGTGATCAAGGAATGTCAGGCATGTCCTGTATGGCAATGGTGGGAGTTTAATTCTTCTTTTTAATAATTGCAGGTCAGTGAACAATTTTCTGATGACTGGACCCAAGGTAATGACTTTTCTTTGATCTCTTGATTTGTTTTATAAATTGCTAGTGAGTTGTGATATGTGTTTGTTAGAGAGGATATCACTCTATATAGAAATCTATAATAATTCAATCTGTTTGCAGACTTTGTTTGTGTGTGTGTTTTTTTACCCCAATTTATTTTTAGGAATTTTTTTTTCTTCCCCATGTAAAACCATACATAACAACCACAGAAAGTTCTTAAATCATACATCGTGAATTTACATAAGTCACTTAATGAGTATAAGATGAATCAGATTATAAGATGATTCCCCAAACTTTGGATAGTAATTGGGGGGGGGGGGGGGGGGGGGAGAATATAATATGTAAACTGTTTTATCTTATTTAATAAAAATATGATTGAAAAAATGCATTTCTTGTTTTTATTTCCTTTTATTTGCCAATGCACCACCAGACTTGCCAATCTAACTCTCAGACTTAACAATGCACCACCAGACTTGCCAATCTGCCTCTCAGACTTACCAATGCACCACCAGACTTGCCAATCTGCCCCTCAGACTTACCAATGCATGCCTAGATTTGTCAGTCTGCCCCTCAGACTTGCCAATTGGCTGGCATTAACACTTGCCAAGATGCTCCCAGACTTGCCAAGTTGCTCCCAGACTTGCCAAGATGCTCACAGAATTGCCAATCTGCCCCTCAGACTTACCAATGCACCTCCAGACTTGCCAATCTGCCCCTCAGACTTGCCAATAGGCTGGCATTAAGGCTTGCCAAGATGCTCCCAGACTTGCCAATCTGCCCCTCAGACTTACCAATGCACCTCCAGACTTGCCAATATGCTGGCATTAAGGCTTGCCAAGATGCTCCCAGATGTGCCAATTTGTCCCTCAGACTTGCCAATATCCTGGCATTAAGACTTGCCAAGATGCTCCCAGACATGCCAATTTGTCCGTCAGACTTGCCAATTCTTTCCCAAACTTCCCTGGTGTCTTGTGGGGCAGCCGGAGGATGTCTGTGGCCTGCCCGGTGTGCACAGCTATCCTCCAATGTTTTCCGACACTTCCGCCGCGACATCTGAGACAGCAATCCGAGAGGTCACATGGTCTCCCTGCATTCCGCCATTGAAGCCCTGGAAGAAGTGTCAAGCAGCATCGAAGGATGTACTGAGACCTTCCCCGTGTGCTTGTAGCTCAGGGGTGAGCAGACCATTAGTTGCTGATGAACTACATCCCCTATAATGCATAAAAATATGGGAAATGTAGTCCAGCAACATCTGGAGGGCCACAGGTCCCCCACCCCTGTTGTAGCTGATCAACTGTGACAGGGATGGTGATGAAGCAGCTTGCATCCCTTCAACTAAGTGCCTCTCAATACTTCGAGTAGAGCTAACGAAAAAAGTTATCATTACAGCTTAGTGCCCCTTTAAAGGAATTATGTTAACCTATACATTATTTTTACGATACGTGAAGACATCCCCCGGCTGCCCCCACTAGCCACCAGGGACCAAGAAACAGGTGAGGGGGAGGGGGACAGAGTAAGAAGAGGGGGGGCAGAGAAACGAGGGGGAGGGAGCGAGGGGAGGGGGTAGAAAGACAAGGGGGGGACAGAGAAAAGAGGTGGGGGAGCAACAAGGGGAGGGAGGGGGGAAGAGACAGAGACAAGGGGAGGGAGGGGGTGCAGAGAGAAACAAGGGGGGGGGGGGGAGACAGACGAGGGGGGAGACAAAGGGAGGGGGAGAGAGAGACAACACTAAGGGGGGGGGGAGAGACAAAGCTGGGGGCAAGGGAAAGAGAGAGGCAGCATTGGCACATAAAAGGAAATAAAAACAAGAAATGCATTTTTTGTAATCATTATTTTTTATTAAAAAAGCAATTTACATGTGAATATATACAAGTTGAACTTTTTTCCTATAGGGTAGTCTTATATTCAGGCTTTTAGTTTTTTTCTTAATGGAATATCCAAAGTTTGGGGGGGGTCGTCTTATAATCAGGGTCGTCTTATAATCGAGCAAATACTGTACTTTACTGAAAGGGTAGTGGATGCATGGAATAGTCTTCCAGTAGAAGTGGTAGAGGTTAATACAGTGAAGGAGTTTAAGCATGCATTGGATAGGTATAAGGCTATCCTAGATATAAGATAAGGCCAGGGACTAATGAAAGTATTACATTACTGAGAGGGTAGTGGATGCATGGAATAGTCTTCCAGTAGAAGTGGTAGAGGTTAATACAGTGAAGGAGTTTAAGCATGCATGGGATAGGTATAAGGCTATCCTAGATATAAGATAAGGCCAGGGACTAATGAAAGTATTACTTTACTGAGAGGGTAGTGGATGTATGGAATAGTCTTCCAGTAGAAGTGGTAGAGGTTAATACAGTTAAGGAGTTTAAGCATGCATGGGATAGGTATAAGGCTATCCTAGATATAAGATAAGGCCAGGGACTAATGAAAGTATTACATTACTGAGAGGGTAGTGGATGTATGGAATAGTCTTCCAGTAGAAGTGGTAAAGGTTAATACAGTGAAGGAGTGTAAGCATGCATGGGATAGGTATAAGGCTATCCTAGATATAAGATAAGGTCAGGGACTTATGAAACTATTACTTTACTGAGAGGGTAGTGGATGTATGGAATAGTCTTCCAGTAGAAGTGGTAGAGGTTAATACAGTGAAGGAGTTTAAGCATGCATGGGATAGGTATAAGGCTATCCTAGATATAAGATAAGGCCAGGGACTAATGAAAGTATTACATTACTGAGAGGGTAGTGGATGCATGGAATAGTCTTCCAATAGAAGTGGTAGAGGTTAATACAGGAGTTTAAGCATGAATGGGTTAGGTACAAGGCTATCCGAGATATAAGACCGGGAACTGGGGACTAATGAAAGTATTTCGAAAATTGGGCAGACTAGATGGACCGAATGGTTCTTACCTGCCGACACATTTGATGTTTCTATCATGACTGCAAAGGATAAACTGTACCTTAAAAACCTTCATACTAATTTATCCTCATTCTTGAGCCAATAGTTGTTTTCACTTGTGCTTCTATAGAAGAAGCTGAGAATCTCTATAAAGGTTCTGACAGTTTAATGGAATGATTTGAATTGCTAAGAAGATGGATTGTGCACTGTATATTCTCTGTGCCAATCTTCCAAAATGATGCATATGGAAGAATACAAACATTGCATCTTTAACTACTTTTAAACTGGAAATGTCTAACTTGCATGGCAAGCCGCAGACACATGTGAATTAATCTGCACGTTCGCTTGCATTTCTGCTAACACAATGTATAGATCAATTTTGATAATTTTTCTTTCTAGTATACACAATGTTTCGGTGGCGGTATTCCCCTTAAATATTGTTTGCAAAATATATACAGATTGCATTTACAGAGACCAATTTTTGGTTCCTCTCCACAACCATCGAATCGCAGCTCGTTCAGTGGTAGTGATTTATAAATATAAAGAAAGAAATATAAAAAAAAACATGCTTTAATTATCCTTCTAGGGGTCACATCTATGCAGTGGATTTCAGTGGGAATTTGCGCACCAAACCTTAGGTACATATAGCAAGCAAGGAAACATGGCCAGTGCAAAAACAGGAAGAATTGGTACCCATCAAGTGAGATTAATAACAAATGGGGTGTACAGCAAACTTCAAGATCGACGCATTTCGCTTCTCTAAAAAACCGTACACATAGTCTCAGACACAAAACGCGTTGAGTATAATGTTTGCCATTAACTACAGAGAGAGAAAACGGGTGGGGGAGTTGTCAACTCTAGCAAGCTGGTTATGTGCGTGTCTCTTTTCTCAGTATTTCTAATCCTTTGTGCTATGAGAGATCACGGGATGGTGAGCCAAGGATATGACATCATATCCTGGACAGCCGCCATCTTAAAAGTACAGCACAGCATTAGACAGTGGTAAGATGGAGGGAGAAAATTGGATAAAGGTTTAGAGAAAACAGGAGGAGGAAACACGGAGAGGCACCTCGTGTTTCTCTAAAGATATGCGTCGGGTTTACCCTTTTCTTCTTCTTGGATCCGATCTATGTTCGTAGTATAACACTGGAGTTTGTTTCAACATTATTATAGGTACAGAGAGGATAAGAGATCTTACTGGATACATACGTAGTTGTGTTGACATCTTGTCCTGGGGAAAAAAATGTAGGCCTCTGATAATACTCATTATTATTTGTAAGACTTTATCCAGTGCACAAGAATATCTGTTTAATTTACCACCTGTTTGAGTACAAGAACCATAGACACTTGACACTCAAAAGGATCCTTCACTTGTTTATCCCATTACGTCAACCGTGTGAGATCTAGCCCCCCCAAAAAATATGGAAGATGGGTAATTAAGACTTTAGGAGGGCCATGTACTAAAAAAACGCAAATATATTTTATTTGTTATTTATTATTTCTATTGCAATGTACTAAACATTTAACACTCAAATAGTACGAGCAAATTGCGAATAAAAACAGGCAAGTTTGCGAATATTTTTCCTACCTCTTAAAAATAAACGGAAGAGGCGCAAATCGGTGGGGGAAAAAGCGCAAAATGTTCCAAAATTGCTCCTTACTCATGTTTTGCCTACTTTTTTCCCCACTGCACTTGTTTAGTACATGACCCCCCCCCCTACGTGTTTAACGCCAATGCGAGCGCTATATGTGATGTAACAAATAATATGGAAGACAGGCAACTAAAACTTAACATGTATGGTGTGTTACATCACATAGAATGTGTTTCACGCCACACAGAGTGCTTACTCATGCGTCTCATGAGTAAGCTCCTTCATGGCTTGAAACGCGTTGTCTTCCATAGTTGCCGTTATGGAATAAACAAGGGACTTCTGAGTGTCCATTGCTGGTGTGTTTGTGGAGTCCTTGCAGAGCCAAGTGTCAAGTCTATCATTATTTTTGGAGCAGTGAAATCTATTTTTACTCTTATCTACCACTGAAGAAGCGGAATCGCGAAATGCGTCAGGTGTATGGTGAATCACTAAAAGACATGATGAGCTTATTGTAGGGTATTACAAACAATGTAAATGTGTGTAAAATGTAGTAACGTTTCCAAATTTTGGCATGTATGTTGGGTTATTTTAAATCACAGTGTATAATGTATTTATTGGATATATTTTTCCTGCCCAGGATTCCACCTCATTTTTTTTCAGCAATGGCCTTATCGAATACACAATATACCATGTAATTGACACCATTGTTATATTATTGACCATGCTTTTCCTCCTTTATTCAAAAAAGTTCTGTTTAATTCAAAGATTCCATCAACTGTAGGCATTTTAAATAGGAATGCTTTAATGAAAGAATACAAATAAAGTACCGCGTTGAGCCATCTTTGCTTGAAGAGCTGTATCAGGGAGCGGACATGTTGTTTAGAATCTTGAGCCAGATCTGACCCAAAGTTCTAATCAACATGTCCCCACCCCCTGAAAGATCTATATGGTACAACAGGGGCTCAGTAAGGTACTCTCTTTGTATTATTTCATTAAGTACTTCTATTAAAACTGCCTAAGCTTCATGCGCTATTTTAATTAAATATAACTTAATATATGCCGACAGTTGTCCTTTACCTTGGGTAGACAATATATATTTTCTAACTTCATTTTTCCATGTTTGTTGGGGTGTCAGATGTCAGAGAACGGTTTGAATAGGCAAAATTATTTTTACAGCGTTATTTGAACCATAAAGTTCTAAATTAGGGGGAAAAAAATGTCTATGAACGTATGCATATAACGCTAATAATTTGCCTTGTAGGCGTACCTTATCTACTCAAGCAGTGTGGCAGCTGGAGCACAGAGTGGTATTGAGGAGTGCAAATACCAGTTTGCTTGGGATCGTTGGAACTGCCCGGAAAGGACACTGCAACTGTCAAGCCATAGCGGTCTACGCAGTGGTAAGATACTACTGCCCATAGAGCAGTTTTTATTGTGCGTAGTCTACTTGTAGAGTGTGGAATTCCAGGACCAATTTGTCAGCCCTGATGTTAATTGTGTCACTGGACTGTAGCGTGTTTGGAGTTTGAGGTCTCTGTAGACCAATGAGGTGGTGGTTTGTTATCGGTTGGGTCAACAACATGTGTTATTTGAGCGTAGCAGTCCATCAGAGAAGTCAACTGAATGGTTTTCTTGTATCCATGTTGGTAGAATTCCTTGTTTCGGAAAGCTACTAAGGGACAGGCGTGTCCATACCATACATTACATGGCCCATCACAACCTCCATTAAACAGTGTTGATGCCTACTCTAACCGAAATTATTATTATGATTATTATATCTGCTGGCAGTTATTTTGTTTTTCTTCTGCAGCCCATTTTCTAAATTCTTATTTTTGTTCCTGGCTGATTTTTTTTTTTTTTTACATCTTCTTGGCACTGGTCACATTATCCAAGTCTGATTTGTAGGATTTCACACAGGCTCCAGTTAAATTGTTCCACTTCTTGACTGAGGTTCAAACCTCAATTTCCCAAGTATCCTCTCTTCCAGACTGGAACCACCAAACCCCAGGATCTTCTACTGAAGACAGCCTCTATGATACCGGGCCTACTTCTCCAGTCTGGAGTATTAATTTCAACAGGATCCTCTTCTCTAGGCTGGAATCACAATTCAACCGGACCTTCTTATCTCGCCTCCAGATTCCATTTCCACCGAATTATCCCGTGCAGTCTGGAACCTCCCTTTCTACAGGATTCATTTCACCAGGTTAGAGTTTTATATTTTCATAGACCAGACTTCTCCAGATTCCGTCATGCTTCTTGCCCTACTCTTATAGAGCTTTTATTCCATCCGTGTCTCGTCCTTTTTTTTTTATCGCGCGGTATTAGTTCCTCTTCTTCAGTCCCAACACCTCCTTTTTTCAACTTCTAAGTGTAAGAAGAAATTGAAGGAGACACTGGTTCTTCATAGTTTTGAGTGTATTATCCAGTTCGACAGTATCATCTTTTGCCCAGAAACCGTGACTTACTTAAAGTCATCACATTGATTCTTTACTTTGTCCGTAGATAAGTGGATTTCGACTGGTATCTAATGTTCAATAACCACCCTTCCTTTCGCTCCTACCCAAAAAAAAAGTCAACAATGGAGTATTGATCATATTCAGAATTTATCTATACAGATTTCCTTGAATGTAAAAGATTTCAAAGAGGGACTAAACACATTTTTTTTTTCAATGTGGCCAAAGGAAGTGGACTGTGCACCATTCAAAGACTATGGGGCTTCCATTTTATGGATCAATAGTGTCCTGCCCTATAGAGATGTGCTTGGCATTACATTGGGCCACAGACCATAGACAAAGTGTCCGTATAAAGACACCAGAGTCCATGGCAAGGTCTGTGACAGTCCATCCGACATCATTAAATGTTAGCCACAGGTCCCAGTAGATGTCCACCATGAGAAATGATGGCGCCTACCCCTGGTCAGGGTAAGAAGTTCCATAGAACATCATTAGAACAGAAGATCCTTAGAACATCAATAGAACAGAAGATCCATAGAACATCACTAAATGATGGCGGTATAACCGTTTTTTTAAAATACCGTAATTAATAATAAATATAAAAATCGACAGGTTTATTTACTTTCGAGTTTGATCCCTGGGTAGATCTTTTTGATGATTGACATTTTTATTTTGCGTCTTACATCAGATCCTTTCTTCTTTATCTCTTTGGTAGTTCTTATAGTCGGCATATGACGTGTCTATAGTAACGAGCGGGGCGGCCTCATGTTACGCTCCCAGAAGTTGGCGGGCAAACTAGTCATTTTACTCTTTGGCCACCCACACCAATCATAAATACTTCGTTTGTGGCTTAAAACGCAGATGGAAACAGACTTAGCGTTTAGATGTCCGCCTGATGTAGCTAATTCCCATATCCAAAAAAAGTATAGGAATAAAAACTATGTATACATTGTGTTGACTAATTATGGGGTATTTTAAATGTGTCTGTGGTGTCTGCTGTTCATGACATCACCTGCTTTCAATGGGGAATTTCCAAATCAAGCCAGAAGGGGATGTCATTACCAGGAAGCCTCACAGACACATTTTTCTCTTTGCTTGCAATTACAATGTGTAGATCATTTTTTTATCTTTTTTTTTTTTATTATTTTTTCATTTTAAATGTATCATCATGTTTATCTAATTTTAAGAATTCTTCAACAGGTTTTTGGCTTGTATTTTATTAATAATTTATACGTTCCATGCCAGTGGGATTTAAACTTTTTTTTTTTTTTAAACTGCCTACATGTACTTTACACCTTTAAAAAAATACTAGTGTAGATGCGAGTAGGGTTGCCACCTTTTCTTCAAAAAAATACCGGCCCTGGTACTACCTCCATAGACTTAAGATTGGGGTGAAGCCAATTTTTTACCGGCCAGGTGGCAACCGTAGATGTAAACATGTATTATTTTGCTTCTAACGAAATATAGACCTAGGAGGTAAACACCTAAACATAGTCAATCCGATATCCTCCAACATGGCCGCCATCAGACATTTTGGGGCCCCTTACAAACTCTACTTTTTGCCCCCCCCCCCCCCCCCGTCCCTATATCTCCCTTCTCCCCAAAGTAATTTTATCCCAGTATTGTTTATAATGCCAGTGAGGTTTAAATGCACCACCACGATATGCCCCACCACCCACATTGCACATCCAGGACTTACCCCTGACCCCCAGGACATGCCTCCTCACTCACATGGCACATCCAGAACTTACCCCTGCCCCATCACCCAAATTGCACATCCAGGACTTGCCCCTGCACCCCAGGACATTCCCCATCACCCACATTGCACATCCAGGACTTACCCCTGCACCCCAGGACATTCCCCTCCACCCACATTGCACATCCAGGACTTACCCCTGACCCCCAGGACATGCCTCCTCACTCACATGGCACATCCAGAACTTACCCCTGCCCCATCACCCACATTGCACATCCAGGACTTACCCCTGCACCCCAGGACATGCCCCATCACCCACATTGCACTTACCCCCATCAGAGCAGCGTGGGCCGTGTAGGGAAATTAAAATTCCCCAGCCATCTTTTTCTGGGAAGCGTTTATTTATTTATTTATTAGCCTGAGTGGCGCGTGACAGGTGTATCCATTACCTCCACCACTAGGGTAGCCACCTTTTCTTAAAAACAAAATAAATACTGGCCATGCTATTACATAGACTTAACATTGGCCTCAAGCTAACTTACCGGCCTTCCAGTAAAATAGTGACTGGGGGGCAACCATAGCCCCCCTATTTGGAGGTGTTAACTAGATTGCCGAGGTAAAAAGGCAGGGCAAATTAAATGCCTTAATAAAACTGTTTCCAGACATTTGCAAGTCACTTGTACATGACAGACACTAGGACAGGGGTGATGTCATAAACAGCAGACACCACAGACGCCTTTAAAACACAATTTTCTATTAATCTATACATGTGTCTGTGGTGTCTGCTGTCTATGACATCACCCACGGCTCGATATGCAAAATTACACATTCATCAGTGAAAAGTAGTTCATTTGCATATCAAGACACAGGTGATGTCATTCACAGCTGTCCACAGTGCCAGGTTGCCCCCACATAGCTGTCCACAGTGCCAGGTTGCCCCCACATCCCTTTTCCACTGCACCATGTCCTCCCGTTTTTAGTCCTACACCCCTCTGTGTCCTTGGAGAAAACTACAGAAAAAGTAAGAAAATGTATTGTTCAAGTTAATAGCGATAAGTTACCTACATGTGGGATTTCAAAGACTTCTTTCTGTGTTGCAGCCAATCGTGAGGCAGCGTTTGTGCACGCGATCAGCTCAGCGGGCGTTATGTATACGCTGACAAGGAATTGCAGCCTGGGAGATTTTGATAATTGTGGCTGTGATGACTCCAGGAATGGGCAGATTGGTAAGATACATGATCCACTGCTAACATGTTACAGGGGATTCGTAGAGTGGGTACCATGTCCAGCCTATTATATCCAACACATGCCTGCCAAGTAACACTATGTAGGACAGATCCTATTATGCCTATATGTACTTTATTTTGCTCTTTTATTGCTGTGGAGTCTGATACACTCACACACTGCACATTACTGGGAGTTTTATTGCTGTGGAGTCTGTGATACACTCACACATTGCACTTTACTGGGAGCATTATTGCTGTGGAGTCTGTGATACACTCACACACTGCACATTACTGTGAGTTTTTTTGCTGTGGTCTCTGTGGTACACTCACACACACTGCACGTTACTGTGAGTTTTATTGCTGTGGAGTCTGTGATACACTCACACACTGCACGTTACTGTGAGTTTTATTGCTGTGGAGTCTGTGATACACTCACACACTGCACATTACTGTAAGTTGTATTGCCCTGGAGTCTGTGATACGCTCACACACTGCACATTACTGTGAGTTTTATTGCTGTGGAGTCTGTGATACACTCACATACTGCACATTACTGTGAGTTTTATTGCTGTGGAGTCTGTGATACACTCACACACTGCACATTACTGGGAGTTTTGTTGCTGTGGAGTCTGTGATACACTCACACACTGCACATTACTGTGAGTTTTATTGCTGTGGGGTCTGTGATACACTCACACACTGCACATTACTGTGAGTTTTATTGCTGTGGAGTCTGTGATACACTCACACACTGCACGTTACTGTGAGTTTTATTGCTGTGGAGTCTGTGATACACTCACACACTGCACGTTACTGTGAGTTTTATTGCTGTGGAGTCTGTGATACACTCACACACTGCACATTACTGTAAGTTGTATTGCCCTGGAGTCTGTGATACGCTCACACACTGCACATTACTGTGAGTTTTATTGCTGTGGAGTCTGTGATACACTCACATACTGCACATTACTGTGAGTTTTATTGCTGTGGAGTCTGTGATACACTCACACACTGCACATTACTGGGAGTTTTGTTGCTGTGGAGTCTGTGATACACTCACACACTGCACATTACTGTGAGTTTTATTGCTGTGGGGTCTGTGATACACTCACATACTGCACATTACTGTGAGTTTTATTGCTGTGGTCTCTGTGGTACACTCACACACTGCACGTTACTGTGAGTTTTATTGCTGTGGAGTCTGTGATACACTCACACACTGCACATTACTGTGAGTTTTTTTGCTGTGGTCTCTGTGGTACACTCACACACACTGCACGTTACTGTGAGTTTTATTGCTGTGGAGTCTGTGATACACTCACACACTGCACATTACTGTGAGTTTTATTGCTGTGGTCTCTGTGGTACACTCACACACTGCACGTTACTGTGAGTTTTATTGCTGTGGAGTCTGTGATACACTCACACACTGCACATTACTGTGAGTTTTATTGCTGTGGTCTCTGTGGTACACTCACACACTGCACGTTACTGTGAGTTTTATTGCTGTGGAGTCTGTGATACACTCACACACTGCACGTTACTGTGAGTTTTATTGCTGTGGAGTCTGTGATACACTCACACACTGCACATTACTGTGAGTCTTATTTGCAGTGGAGTCTGATACACTCACACACTGCACATTACTGTGAGTTTTATTGCTGTGGTCTCTGTGGTACACTCACACACTGCACGTTACTGTGAGTTTTATTGCTGTGGAGTCTGTGATACACTCACACACTGCACGTTACTGTGAGTTTTATTGCTGTGGAGTCTGTGATACACTCACACACTGCACATTACTGTGAGTTTTTTTGCTGTGGTCTCTGTGGTACACTCACACACACTGCACGTTACTGTGAGTTTTATTGCTGTGGAGTCTGTGATACACTCACACACTGCACGTTACTGTGAGTTTTATTGCTGTGGAGTCTGTGATACACTCACACACTGCACATTACTGTAAGTTGTATTGCCCTGGAGTCTGTGATACGCTCACACACTGCACATTACTGTGAGTTTTATTGCTGTGGAGTCTGTGATACACTCACATACTGCACATTACTGTGAGTTTTATTGCTGTGGAGTCTGTGATACACTCACACACTGCACATTACTGGGAGTTTTGTTGCTGTGGAGTCTGTGATACACTCACACACTGCACATTACTGTGAGTTTTATTGCTGTGGGGTCTGTGATACACTCACATACTGCACATTACTGTGAGTTTTATTGCTGTGGTCTCTGTGGTACACTCACACACTGCACGTTACTGTGAGTTTTATTGCTGTGGAGTCTGTGATACACTCACACACTGCACATTACTGTGAGTTTTTTTGCTGTGGTCTCTGTGGTACACTCACACACACTGCACGTTACTGTGAGTTTTATTGCTGTGGAGTCTGTGATACACTCACACACTGCACATTACTGTGAGTTTTATTGCTGTGGTCTCTGTGGTACACTCACACACTGCACGTTACTGTGAGTTTTATTGCTGTGGAGTCTGTGATACACTCACACACTGCACATTACTGTGAGTTTTATTGCTGTGGTCTCTGTGGTACACTCACACACTGCACGTTACTGTGAGTTTTATTGCTGTGGAGTCTGTGATACACTCACACACTGCACGTTACTGTGAGTTTTATTGCTGTGGAGTCTGTGATACACTCACACACTGCACATTACTGTGAGTCTTATTGCAGTGGAGTCTGATACACTCACACACTGCACATTACTGTGAGTTTTATTGCTGTGGAGTCTGTGATACACTCACACACTGCACATTAATGTGAGTTTTATTGTTGCGGAGTATGTGATTCAATCACACACTGCACATTACTATGCGTTTTTAGTGCTGTGGAGTCTGTGATACACTCACACACTGCACATTACTTGGAGTTTTATTGCTGTGGAGTCTGTGATACACTCACCCACTGCACATTACTGTGAGTTTTATTGCTGTGGTGTCTGTGGTACACTCACACACTGCACGTTACTGTGAGTTTTATTGCTGTGGAGTCTGTGATACACTCACACACTGCACGTTACTGTGAGTTTTATTGCTGTGGAGTCTGTGATACACTCACACACTGCACATTACTGTGAGTCTTATTGCAGTGGAGTCTGATACACTCACACACTGCACATTACTGTGAGTTTTATTGCTGTGGAGTCTGTGATACACTCACACACTGCACATTAATGTGAGTTTTATTGTTGCGGAGTATGTGATTCAATCACACACTGCACATTACTATGCGTTTTTAGTGCTGTGGAGTTTTATTGCTGTGGAGTCTGTGATACACTCACAC
The DNA here is from genome assembly GCA_036172795.1 of Pelodytes ibericus. Classification (NCBI taxonomy): domain Eukaryota; kingdom Metazoa; phylum Chordata; class Amphibia; order Anura; family Pelodytidae; genus Pelodytes; species Pelodytes ibericus. Next base: position 4,731,718 of record CM069867.1, read on the forward strand.
ACTGCACATTACTGTGAGTTTTATTGCTGTGGAGTCTGATACACTCACACATGGCACTTTACTGTGAGTGTTATTGCTGTGGAGTCTGTGATACACTCACACACCGCACATGACTGTGAGTTTTATTGCTGTGTAGTCTGTGATACACTCAGACACTGCACATTACAGGTAGTTTTATTGCTGTGGAGTCTGTGATACACTCACACATTGCACATTACTGTGAGTATTATTGCTGTGGATTCTGTTATACACTCACATGATGCACATTACTGTGAGTTTTATTGCTGTGGAGTCTGTGATACACTCACATGATGCACATTACTGTGAGTTTTATTGCTGTGGAGTCTGTGATACACTCACACACTGCACATTAATGTGAGTTTTATTGTTGCGGAGTATGTGATACAATCACACACTGCACATTACTATGCGTTTTTAGTGCTGTGGAGTTTTATTGCTGTGGAGTCTTTGATACACTCACACACTGCACATTACTGTGAGTTTTATTGCTGTGGAGTCTGTGATACACTCACACACTGCACATTACTGGGAGTTTTATTGCTGTGGGGTCTGTTATACACTCACACACTGCACATTACTGTGAGTTTTATTGCTGTGGAGTCAGTGATACACTCACACACTGCACATTACTGTGAGTTTTATTGCTGTGGAGTCTGTGATACACTGACACACTGCACATTACTGGGAGTTTTATTGCTGTGGGGTCTGTTATACACTCACACGCTGCACATTACTGTGAGTTTTATTGCTGTGGAGTCTGTGATACACTCACACACTGCACATTACTGTGAGTTTTATTGCTGTGGAGTCTGTGATACACTGACACACTGCACATTACTGGGAGTTTTATTGCTGTGGGGTCTGTTATACACTCACACGCTGCACATTACTGTGAGTTTTATTGCTGTGGAGTCTGTGATACACTCACACACTGCACATTTCTGTGAGTGTTATTGCTGTGGAGTCTGTGATACACTCACACACTGCACATTAATGTGAGTTCTATTGTTGCGGAGTATGTGATACAATCATTACTATGCGTTTTTAGTGCTGTGGAGTTTTATTGCTGTGGAATGTTGTGATATTGTGGAAAGCTCTGCGGTAGTATGTTCTCACTGGGCCAAGCTCTGTGGAGGCATTTTGACACTGGAGCAATTCTTACAGGGGCAATGGAACAAGCTACACATTACATTGTGGCACTTGAACACTCTCTGTGGGGCCAGTGTGATGGGGAAAGCAGTTTTGGTGACATTGTCACACTGGGACAAGCTCTGTGGAGGCTTTCTCACACCGGGACAAGCTTTGTGGGGGTAAGGTAAAACCAGTGTTGCATTGCCCCCACAGAACTTTCCTTAGTGTCACATTGCACCCAGTGAGCTTGTCCCAGTGTCAAATAGGTCTCACAGAGCTTGTCACCATGTGACACTTAGGTAAGCTCTGTGGAGGCAATGTGAAACCAGCATTTTTGAGAGGGAAAATTATCAAAGTTCTCTGCTCCATATCCAAAAGGGGGGAGACAGAGGAAAGTCACCTCTCTTACGCCCTCATGCTTATGCCGATATACAAGAGTAGGAGTGTCTGGGTCTGCTCTAATGGCATTATAGAAAATCGGTCACGCATTTAAACAAAATGTATTTATATTTTTAAATATTGCTGCAACTGATTAGGGGATAGCCCATGCCGATATACAAGATATTTCTGCCGTAATGGCATTATCAAAACTTTTAGCAAATGCGTGGTGTTTAATATTTCATAATGCTGCAATGAATTTCAGGACCTTGGGCACAGAGTTATTTTTCCGCAAATATGTGTGGCGTGCAAAGCAGGCGAAAATATGTATGCTCTGGTTCTGCTCCAGCTCCAAGCGAAAGATCTCTGTTCCAGTGCATCAGGCTCCAAGCTATGCTACAAAACCTCTGTGAGAAACTGTGAAAATCTCTGAAGGTGCAGTGTGATGGAGGCAATGTGACACTGCTGTAAGAAGTTATGTAGAAGAACTTCGACACTGGGGCAAGCTCTGCAGGAATATTGGTACACTGACCTCACACATATATTGCTCCAGTTTCACAATTCCCCAACAAAGATTAGCCTACTGTCACAAAGCCCCCCCCCCCCCAAGCTTGGCTCTGTGTAATAATACTCCTGCAGTCACAACACTCCACCAATTTCACAATGCCTCCACAAGCTTTATATATATATCTGTTTTATATGCCCTTACAGAGCTTGTTACATTTCTCTAACAGAACTTGTCACAGTGCCACAATGCCCCAACAACTCTAGCCCTGCTGCAATACCCTGCACTGGGATGAGCTCTGTGCAGACAGCCTAACTCTAAAGGCATGCTCTGTGGTGGCATTGTGACATTAAGGCATGCTCTGTGGTGGCATTGTGACATTAAGGCATGCTCTGTGGTGTAATGTGACATTAAGGCATGCTCTGTGGTGTAATGTGACATTAGGGCATGCTCTGTGGTGTAATGTGACATTAAGGCATGCTCTGTGGTGTAATGTGACATTAAGGCATGCTCTGTGGTGGCATTGTGACATTAAGGCATGCTCTGTGGTGTAATGTGACATTAGGGCATGCTCTGTGGTGTAATGTGACATTAGGGCATGCTCTGTGGTGTAATGTGACATTAAGGCATGCTCTGTGGTGTAATGTGACATTAAGGCATGCTCTGTGGTGTAATGTGACATTAGGGCATGCTCTGTGGTGTAATGTGACATTAAGGCATGCTCTGTGGTGTAATGTGACATTAAGGCATGCTCTGTGGTGACATTGTGACATTAAGGCATGCTCTGTGGGGGCATTGTGACATTAAGGCATGCTCTGTGGTGTAATGTGACATTAAGGCATGCTCTGTGGTGTAATGTGACATTAAGGCATGCTCTGTGGTGGCATTGTGACATTAGAGCATGCTCTGTGGTGGCATTGTGACATTAAGGCATGCTCTGTGGTGGCATTGTGACATTAAGGCATGCTCTGTGGGGGCATTGTGACATTAAGGCATGCTCTGTGGTGTAATGTGACATTAGGGCATGCTCTGTGGTGTAATTTGACATTAGGGCATGCTCTGTGGGGGCATTGTGACATTAAGGCATGCTCTGTGGTGTAATGTGACATTAAGGCATGCTCTGTGGTGTAATGTGACATTAAGGCATGCTCTGTGGTGTAATGTGACATTAAGTCATGCTCTGTGGTGTAATGTGACATTAAGGCATGCTCTGTGGTGTAATGTGACATTAGGGCATGCTCTGTGGTGTAATGTGACATTAAGGCATGCTCTGTGGTGGCATTGTGACATTAAGGCATGCTCTGTGGTGTAATGTGACATTAAGGCATGCTCTGTGGTGTAATGTGACATTAAGGCATGCTCTGTGGTGTAATGTGACATTAAGGCATGCTCTGTGGTGGCATTGTGACATTAAGGCATGCTCTGTGGTGTAATGTGACATTAAGGCATGCTCTGTGGTGTAATGTGACATTAAGGCATGCTCTGTGGTGGCATTGTGACATTAAGGCATGCTCTGTGGGGGCATTGTGACATTAAGGCATGCTCTGTGGTGTAATGTGACATTAAGGCATGCTCTGTGGTGTAATGTGACATTAAGGCATGCTCTGTGGTGTAATGTGACATTAAGTCATGCTCTGTGGTGTAATGTGACATTAAGGCATGCTCTGTGGTGTAATGTGACATTAGGGCATGCTCTGTGGTGTAATGTGACATTAAGGCATGCTCTGTGGTGGCATTGTGACATTAAGGCATGCTCTGTGGTGTAATGTGACATTAGGGCATGCTCTGTGGTGTAATGTGACATTAAGGCATGCTCTGTGGGGGCATTGTGACATTAAGGCATGCTCTGTGGTGGCATTGTGACATTAAGGCATGCTCTGTGGTGGAATTGTGACATTAAGTCATGCTCTGTGGTGTAATGTGACATTAAGGCATGCTCTGTGGTGTAATGTGACATTAAGGCATGCTCTGTGGTGTAATGTGACATTAGGGCATGCTCTGTGGTGTAATGTGACATTAAGGCATGCTCTGTGGTGTAATGTGACATTAAGGCATGCTCTGTGGTGGCATTGTGACATTAAGGCATGCTCTGTGGTGTAATGTGACATTAGGGCATGCTCTGTGGTGTAATGTGACATTAGGGCATGCTCTGTGGTGGCATTGTGCCATTAAGGCATGCTCTGTGGTGTAATGTGACATTAAGGCATGCTCTGTGGTGTAATGTGACATTAAGGCATGCTCTGTGGTGGCATTGTGACATTAGAGCATGCTCTGTGGTGGCATTGTGACATTAAGGCATGCTCTGTGGTGGCATTGTGACATTAAGTCATGCTCTGTGGGGGCATTGTGACATTAAGGCATGCTCTGTGGTGTAATGTGACATTAAGGCATGCTCTGTGGTGTAATGTGACATTAAGGCATGCTCTGTGGTGGCATTGTGACATTAGAGCATGCTCTGTGGTGGCATTGTGACATTAAGGCATGCTCTGTGGTGGCATTGTGACATTAAGGCATGCTCTGTGGGGGCATTGTGACATTAAGGCATGCTCTGTGGTGTAATGTGACATTAGGGCATGCTCTGTGGTGTAATGTGACATTAGGGCATGCTCTGTGGGGGCATTGTGACATTAAGGCATGCTCTGTGGTGTAATGTGACATTAGGGCATGCTCTGTGGTGTAATGTGACATTAAGGCATGCTCTGTGGTGGCATTGTGACATTAAGGCATGCTCTGTGGTGTAATGTGACATTAAGGCATGCTCTGTGGTGTAATGTGACATTAAGGCATGCTCTGTGGTGTAATGTGACATTAAGGCATGCTCTGTGGTGGCATTGTGACATTAAGGCATGCTCTGTGGTGTAATGTGACATTAAGGCATGCTCTGTGGTGTAATGTGACATTAAGGCATGCTCTGTGGTGGCATTGTGACATTAAGGCATGCTCTGTGGGGGCATTGTGACATTAAGGCATGCTCTGTGGTGTAATGTGACATTAAGGCATGCTCTGTGGTGTAATGTGACATTAAGGCATGCTCTGTGGTGTAATGTGACATTAAGGCATGCTCTGTGGTGTAATGTGACATTAGGGCATTCTCTGTGGTGTAATGTGACATTAGAGCATGCTCTGTGGTGGCATTGTGACATTAAGGCATGCTCTGTGGTGGCATTGTGCCATTAAGGCATGCTCTGTGGTGGCATTGTGACATTAAGGCATGCTCTGTGGTGTAATGTGACATTAAGGCATGCTCTGTGGTGTAATGTGACATTAAGGCATGCTCTGTGGTGGCATTGTGACATTAAGGCATGCTCTGTGGGGGCATTGTGACATTAAGTCATGCTCTGTGGTGTAATGTGACATAAGGGCATGCTCTGTGGTGTAATGTGACATTAAGGCATGCTCTGTGGTGTAATGTGACATTAAGGCATGCTCTGTGGTGTAATGTGACATTAAGTCATGCTCTGTGGGGGCATTGTGACATTAGGGCATGCTCTGTGGTGTAATGTGACATTAGGGCATGCTCTGTGGTGTAATGTGACATTAAGGCATGCTCTGTGGGGATATTGTGACATTAAGGCATGCTCTGTGGTGGCATTGTGACATTAAGTCATGCTCTGTGGGGGCATTGTGACATTAGAGCATGCTCTGTGGTGTAATGTGACATTAGGGCATGCTCTGTGGTGTAATGTGACATTAAGGCATGCTCTGTGGTGTAATGTGACATTAAGGCATGCTCTGTGGTGTAATGTGACATTAGGGCATGCTCTGTGGTGTAATGTGACAATAAGGCATGCTCTGTGGGGATATTGTGACATTAAGGCATGCTCTGTGGTGGCATTGTGACATTAAGTCATGCTATGTGGTGTAATGTGACATTAAGGCATGCTCTGTGGTGTAATGTGACATTAAGGCATGCTCTGTGGTGTAATGTGATATTAAGGCATGCTCTGTGGTGTAATGTGACATTAGGGCATGCTCTGTGGTGTAATGTGACATTAGGGCATGCTCTGTGGTGTAATGTGACATGAAGGCATGCTCTGTGGGGATATTGTGACATTAAGGCATGCTCTGTGGTGGCATTGTGACATTAAGTCATGCTCTGTGGTGTAATGTGACATTAAGGCATGCTCTGTGGTGTAATGTGACATTAAGGCATGCTCTGTGGTGTAATGTGACATTAAGGCATGCTCTGTGGTGTAATGTGACATTAAGGCATGCTCTGTGGTGTAATGTGACATTAGGGCATGCTCTGTGGTGTAATGTGACATTAAGTCATGCTCTGTGGTGTAATGTGACATTAAGGCATGCTCTGTGGTGTAATGTGACATTAAGGCATGCTCTGTGGTGGCATTGTGACATTAAGGCATGCTCTGTGGTGTAATGTGACATTAGGGCATGCTCTGTGGTGTAATGTGACATTAAGGCATGCTCTGTGGTGTAATGTGGCATTAAGGCATGCTCTGTGGGGGCATTGTGACATTAGGGCATGCTCTGTGGGGGCATTGTGACATTAAGGCATGCTCTGTGGTGTAATGTGACATTAAGGCATGCTCTGTGGTGGCATTGTGACATTAGGGCATGCTCTGTGGTGTAATGTGACATTAAGGCATGCTCTGTGGTGTAATGTGACATTAGGGCATGCTCTGTGGTGGCATTGTGACATTAAGGCATGCTCTGTGGTGTAATGTGACATTAGGGCATGCTCTGTGGTGTAATGTGACATTAGAGCATGCTCTGTGGTGGCATTGTGACATTAAGGCATGCTCTGTGGTGCAATGTGACATTAAGGCATGCTCTGTGGTGTAATGTGACATTAGAGCATGCTCTGTGGTGTAATGTGACATTAAGGCATGCTCTGTGGTGGCATTGTGACATTAAGGCATGCTCTGTGGTGTAATGTGACATTAGGGCATGCTCTGTGGTGTAATGTGACATTAAGGCATGCTCTGTGGTGCAATGTGACATTAAGGCATGCTCTGTGGTGTAATGTGACATTAGGGCATGCTCTGTGGTGGCATTGTGACATTAGGGCATGCTCTGTGGTGTAATGTGACATTAGGGCATGCTCTGTGGTGTAATGTGACATTAAGGCATGCTCTGTGGTGGCATTGTGACATTAGGGCATGCTCTGTGGTGTAATGTGACATTAGGGCATGCTCTGTGATGGCATTGTGACATTAAGGCATGCTCTGTGGTGTAATGTGACATTAAGGCATGCTCTGTGGTGTAATGTGACATTAGGGCATGCTCTGTGGTGGCATTGTGACATTAGGGCATGCTCTGTGGTGGCATTGTGACATTAAGGCATACTCTGTGGTGTAATGTGACATTAGAGCATGCTCTGGGGGGGCATTGTGACATTAGAGAATGCTCTGTGGTGTAATGTGACATTAAGGCATGCTCTGTGGTGGCATTGTGACATTAGAGCATGCTCTGTGGTGTAATGTGACATTAAGGCATGCTCTGTGGTGTAATGTGACATTAGGGCATGCTCTGTGGTGTAATGTGACATTAAGGCATGCTCTGTGGTGTAATGTGACATTAAGGCATGCTCTGTGGGGGCATTGTGACATTAAGGCATGCTCTGTGGTGTAATGTGACATTAAGGCATGCTCTGTGGTGTAATGTGACATTAAGGCATGCTCTGTGGTGTAATGTGACATTAAGGCATGCTCTGTGGGGGCATTGTGACATTAAGGCATGCTCTGTGGTGTAATGTGACATTAAGGCATGCTCTGTGGTGTAATGTGACATTAAGGCATGCTCTGTGGGGGCATTGTGACATTAGAGCATGCTCTGTGGTGTAATGTGACATTAAGGCATGCTCTGTGGTGTAATGTGACATTAGGGCATGCTCTGTGGTGTAATGTGACATTAAGGCATGCTCTGTGGTGTAATGTGACATTAAGGCATGCTCTGTGGGGGCATTGTGACATTAGGGCATGCTCTGTGGTGTAATGTGACATTAAGGCATGCTCTGTGGTGTAATGTGACATTAAGGCATGCTCTGTGGGGGCATTGTGACATTAGGGCATGCTCTGTGGTGTAATGTGACATTAAGGCATGCTCTGTGGTGGCATTATGACATTAAGGCATGCTCTGTGGTGGCATTGTGACATTAAGGCATGTTTTGTGGTGTAATGTGACATTAGGGCATGCTCTGTGGTGTAATGTGACATTAAGGCATGCTCTGTGGTGTAATGTGACATTAGGGCATGCTCTGTGGTGTAATGTGACATTAGAGCATGCTCTGTGGTGGAATTGTGACATTAGAGCATGCTCTGTGGTGTAATGTGACATTAAGGCATGCTCTGTGGTGTAATGTGACATTAAGGCATGCTCTGTGGGGGCATTGTGACATTAGAGCATGCTCTGTGGTGGCATTGTGACATTAAGGCATGCTCTGTGGTGTAATGTGACATTAAGGCATGCTCTGTGGTGTAATGTGACATTAAGGCATGCTCTGTGGTGTAATGTGACATTAGAGCATGCTCTGTGGTGTAATGTGACATTAGAGCATGCTCTGTGGGGGCATTGTGACATTAGAGCATGCTCTGTGGGGGCATTGTGACATTAGAGCATGCTCTGTGGGGGCATTGTGACATTAGAGCATGCTCTGTGGGGGCATTGTGACATTAGAGCATGCTCTGTGGGGGCATTGTGACATTAGAGCATGCTCTGTGGGGGCATTGTGACATTAGAGCATGCTCTGTGGGGGCATTGTGACATTAGAGCATGCTCTGTGGGGGCATTGTGACATTAGAGCATGCTCTGTGGGGGCATTGTGACATTAGAGCATGCTCTGTGGGGGCATTGTGACATTAGAGCATGCTCTGTGGGGGCATTGTGACATTAGAGCATGCTCTGTGGGGGCATTGTGACATTAGAGCATGCTCTGTGGGGGCATTGTGACATTAGAGCATGCTCTGTGGGGGCATTGTGACATTAGAGCATGCTCTGTGGGGGCATTGTGACATTAGAGCATGCTCTGTGTGGCAACATTGACAGTGCCACATTTTAATGGACAAACTGTGGCTTATTTTAACTGGCAAACTGGCTGTTGCATGTTAAATGGTAAATGACTGTGGCTCATTTTAATTGGCAAAGTGATGCTGTGACATCTTCTGTAGGGCAAAACAACATGTACTTTGGGGAAAATTGACACTGTGGCATGCCAAATGATGTGGGTGCACTATGAGTGCAAGTCAAATGATGTGGGTGCACTATGAGTGCAAGTCAAATGATGTGGGTGCACTATGAGTGCAAGTCAAATGATGTGGGTGCACTATGAGTGCAAGTCAAATGATGTGGGTGCACTATGAGTGCAAGTCAAATGATGTGGGTGCACTATGAGTGCAAGTCAAGTGATGTGGGTGCAATATAAGTGCATGGCAGGTGCTGTGGGTACTGTATGGCGTTGTGTTAAGTCCTGTAGGTGCAATGTGGGTGCAGAAAAAGGGAATAAAAACAAAAAATGATATTTTTCAATAACATTTTTATTACAAATAGTTGAATGTGATATGAAAATAGTTGCATATAATATTAAAACGTGTATATTTACATACAGTTTTTTACATTGCAACTTTGGTCAAGGGGGCCCACAAGGCTCTTAAAGCGGCCCTGCCTTCACTTCATGCAATCTTTCTAAACAGAACTTCATTCAGTATGGAAATGTGACTTTTGTAAAAAAAAAAGTAGCTTGTCAGACAGGGGTCACGGTATGTCCCATAATGTTGGGCAGACTAGATGGACCCAATGGGTAGAGTGTAAATATCTGTATTATGAATCAGTATCTTTATCTTGTGTTTCACAGGAGGTCAAGGGTGGCTGTGGGGCGGATGTAGCGACAACGTGGGCTTCGGAGAAGCCATTTCCAAACAGTTTGTGGATGCTCTTGAGACGGGACAAGATGCCAGGGCAGCCATGAATTTACATAACAATGAGGCAGGAAGGAAGGTATATGTGGGTCGAACCCTTTTCTCTTTGTTTCCTTTCACAATACACATGTATATGATCCAGAATCAACTTCATGAAGAGTCGATTGGCAATCAAAAGGGGCCTGGCCCCACCACAAAAAAAAAAAAGATATTTTTATTCTAGGTTTAGCCACAACTTGACTTGTAGTCAAATATATTTAAAAGATTTAAAACATGTAACCCCAGTTCAAGAAAGAAATCAAAATGTATAGGTGGAATAAGCCTCCCCATTCTTTGAACCTCCACCCAAAATATCATAATTATGTTCCCTTTATTGAAACTAGTACAAACTGTACTCTCTGGGAATCCTTGCACACTGGGGAGATATCTTGTGAAGGGGGTGGAATCAAACCTAGTAAGTGTCCCCTATATTACATACTTAAATGTGCGTCAGTTGGTGACTGGTCACTTTGAAGTATTGCGGCTACTGGCTGAAAGATAAAATAGGATATATCTTATAAGTACATGCCATTTTATTGTATTTCTATAATGGAAGCCCAAGTCAATGAAAGAGTTTAGGGTCTTTATAAGCTCATTTATCTAGTACTATTATTTGTATTTGGAAATAGAATTCGTAATCACGGGATATTTAAGATTCCACAGCTTGCGTAACTTGATACAACTGGTGTTTTTGGCACTTACCTTCTTTCCTTCCAGGCGGTAAAAAGTACCATGAAACGAACATGTAAGTGTCACGGCATCTCTGGTAGCTGCACCACTCAGACTTGCTGGCTCCAGCTCCCAGAGTTCCGAGAGGTGGGCTTCTACCTGAAAGAGAAATACCACAAAGCCTTGAAAGTGGACCTTCTCCAAGGAGCAGGAAACAGCGCGGCAAGTAGAGGGGCCATAGCCGAAACCTTCAGTTCTATTTCCAAAAAAGAACTGGTTCACCTTGAAGATTCCCCAGACTACTGTCTGGAGAACAAGACCCTGGGGCTGCTTGGCACAGAAGGCCGAGAGTGTCTCAAGAGAGGCAAGACTCTCAGTAAGTGGGAGAAGAGGAGCTGCAAGCGCCTCTGTGGGGACTGTGGCTTGGCCGTGGAGGAAAGAAGAGCAGACATGGTGTCCAGCTGCAACTGCAAGTTCCACTGGTGTTGTGCCGTGAAATGCGAGCAGTGCAGGAAAAGCGTGACGAAATACTTCTGCGTCAAGAAAGAAAAGCGCGAGCGGAGTGGAGGTGGAGTATCGCGTAAGAAGGAAACAAGGCTCAAGAAGAAATTTTAAACTATTTGAGGGTTATTTTTGCTTGTTTGTTTGTTTTTTTATATATCCTTTGACTTAATTGGTTTTGAACCCCATGAGTATTGAGGCTGGGTCACTTTCATTAACGGGCAAAAACAAGTCAATAAACTTAATGTAGGTTTTCGTAGAATATTTGGCTCTACATAGGTTCTAGCGATTCTACCTTGAATTTGCTCTTGGACGTTCCAAGACAATTATCTTGGGCACTGAGCCCCACGGTACGGTTGTACCACAGATTGAGCCTAAAAATCTAGTCCCTTCAAAGAGGTATATCCTGTTTTAATCACGCATGAACTGGAAACATGTGAGGCAGAGCTGCATATTAAACATACAAAGCATTAACAATGTCTGTGAGACAAAGGAAGGTTGACACTGATTACAACTGTTTTAGAAACTGGCCCCAAATTGCTCTTTAAAGGAATTGTTATAGTTTTTTATAGTTTGCTGCCCAACATGTTTGTTATAGATTGGAAAGAATAGCCATTGCATTTGGTAGAGCATCATACACCACAGACATTCAGTACACTTATCCAGCTTACTCTTATACCTTCATGCAGATTATACTGCAATATTCAGCTTAATTACATTTTCATAGATATTGTGACACACACACACACACAAAAATGGTCATAATGAGGCTACTGGAACAATCTTCGAGCAGATGTTGTATTGTACCTTCTGTGATAGTGATAGAGTAAACTATAAATCGACGGGTTTCGCAAACCTTCAAAATAACAAAAACAAACTGGATTATTTATCCCCTTCCCGACGTTAGGACGTTCTATGCCGTCCTAATTTTAAGTGCCTTAAAGTCGTTAGGACGGCATAGTACGTCCTGTGCTAAACAGCTCATCTCGGCTCCCCGCGATGAGCTGTTCTCGGATCCCGCTGCAGGCACTTGCAGCGGGACCCCACCTGTCATCTGAGGCCAGGAGAAATATAGTCCGGTTTCTCTAAATCGCGCCGTGCCCGAACTTCCGGGTTCGGGCACGCCTCCGTGACGTCACCCGTGACATCTGGAGGTCTCGCGATATTTTGGCAGGGACCCACAGGGTCTATTAAGACCCTGATCGGGTCTCTGCCAGAGTGTTCCTGGCTACCGATCCCCTTGTGAACCGTGACCTGGAACAATTTGTGACGTTTTGGTGCTTGCGTCGTTTGGGACGCAAGCACCATGCGTCACGAAGGGGTTAAACCACAGAATATCTGAAAATATTGGGTTTACAGAATATCCAGGTATGAATGGCTACCATTGGGCAATTCTACTTTCTTCATAAGACTTTAACTCCACTCAATATCTAGGGGGTCTATTACACTACAAGCGAAATTCAAAAATCAGCCAATAGTAGCCAAATTAGAAAGATAGACTAGCTGGAGAATTGTTCCAACTCCACTATTAATGCATCATTTTTGCCATTCACAAACAGTTCTAAAAAAAAAAAAGAATTGTTTTTTTATTTTGGAGGATGGGAATTTGGCGAGTAAACTGAATATCAGCTAAAACCGCGTATTGTTATTCAAGAAGGAATCTAGCAACAACAAAAAAAGAAAACATGTTTAATAAAAAAAAAATTGTAGTATAGGCATTTTCTTTACTAATGACTTTATTTGTATTATTTTATTAACTATCTGTATAGCTCTAGCAGGGGGCTGACATCTTGGGTTAGAAGAAGTAAGATTTGACCCTGACTGAAGATTCTAAACAATATGTCTGCCCACGGATTAGCTGTACAGAGCAGAGAGGGCTCAATAAGGTGCTTTATTTGGATTCTTTCATTAAATCATTTTTTATTAAAATGCCTACAATTGATGCAATCTTTCCATTAAACAAATGTTTTTTTTTTTTTCTACTGTTGACCCTTACAATGTATTCACATTTTAAAATGTTAAAAAACGACAGACATTTATTAACAATTGTCACTGAATATTTCCCAGCAGTCACGTAATCTCTGATTTAGACATGGCAGCTCAGATTGTATATTTTAAAAACATTAGTAATTTGCGTTTTGTATATTTTAAAAACATTAGTAATTTGCATTTTGTATATTTTAAAAACATTAGTAATTTGCGTGGTGGAATTCTTCAGCTCGGCTTCTTAAGTTTGAAATTCCCATCTGAATTCACTGCAGTTCTCTCTTTATCGAGAATGGCCAGCAACTGCATAACTTAAAGGGTCTGTATCACCTAAACATTGTTTTTACTGTGACTATAGAGAATGAAAATGATCTATACATTGTGTTAGCTTAAAAAAAATTAAAATTAAAAGGACACTACCACTTACATAGGATGTAACTTGATAACCTGGTCATTTAAAACAAGCCCATATATATAAATCATATGCCACTGTTTTTTATTTATTTATATATTTCAATTAAATGCATATAAAAAAAAAAAATAGGCATTTATCTCCTGGTTCCATTTTGTGAATCTTTCCCATGATGCAACGTTATCCAAAATCTTCCAGCCAGTCTCACTTTACAACTGTGGTCAAAGCCTGCATGATGATGTCATTAGATACTCCCCTGCTCTCTTACTGGCTCCTGTGTATCATAGTGGGCAGGACTAGGTGGCTGTGTACAACTTTTTTACCTGCCTTCCAACACAAAGAGAGGAGATTGACCTGATCAAACAGCATCATAACTCTGCCCCCTTGTGATCTAATAGTTACTCTCCCATTCAATGTCTATGGTCAGAATTCTGACTTATAGACTGCATTCTGTGTCCCCAGCCCCAAAGTGAGATACCTAGTGCTGTAACGTCACTAGGGGGCAGCACCCAAGAAGACTTTATTTCACAAAATGGCAACGCCCAGTCACACTTGTTTAGTTACATATTTTATTAAATACAATCACAAAACAAAAACAAAAGACATATCCGAAATCAACAATACAAAATAAAACAAATAAAACCTTTTCATTTTTTGGTGGGAGCGTCCCTTTAAATGTTTCCCGTTTGTGACATCACTTGTGGCTTGATAAACAAATTAACAGGTTTTCAATGTGAAAAAGGTAATTTGCATATCAAGCCACAGGTGATGTCATAATCAGGCGACTCCACAGACACATATAAAACACATTTTTCTCCTCATTTCGGCATCTACTTGCAATTTTGCTAAAACAATGTACAGATCATTTCCAATATATTTTGTGTCCTCTACATTCACAGTACAAAATGCTTAGGTGATAGAGTCCTTTTAAAAAAAAATGGCAATATTTACCATTAAAGCAGCACAAGATGTTTGATCTAAACTATAAATGCATAAAACCTAGATTGTTCTTACTTTATCAGTGATAAACCTGCAAACGGTTCGAATTATTCTTAGCATATTATCATGAGTCCACATTTCACTCGATTATTATTATTTTTTTTACCTTATTTTGTTTTTAATTAACCAATAATACTGGTTGTAGTCATATTAGAGACCATGTTTTGTAATTATTTAATTTGTACATAGAATGTTAAGCACTTCTAATGTTTAATTTATTGCACAACTGTAAGCATAACCCCATCTGTACTTTTTGTTATGTACAGTACATAGTTTGTTTTTGAGTTTGTATTTACGGTGTCTTAGCTGGCGTTTGACTTGATATTTTCGATCACACAAATAGGAACAGCGTTTTCCATGTACATTACACAGCTATGGATTTGGTAATATTTGGAGATATAAACATCTGTTTAAACTCTTTTAGTATTAGTTAAGGCATTTCCATTTGCTTCTGTATGTTTTCTTGTTTGTTTGTTTTTTTTTGTGTAGTAATTGCAATAAATTCAGAGCCAAGTGCTTGATACATGGGTTTGTGTCATTTTACTTAATGTTTATATATATATATATATATAGTTTAGCTTCTATATGTTTTATTTGTGTTTGGTACACGTAGTTTGCCACCCAGGTGGCATTTCATTGGCTTGAGGCCAGTGGTGGGATTCAGCCGGTTCACAACGCTGAACCAGATACTAAAATTTGACAAGTTCGCCAAACCGGTGTAACTCCTTAAAAAAAAATCTGTAAAAAAATTAAAAAAAGTGCGGGCAAACGGGGCAGCTGCCCAGGGCCCATTCATTCCTCGGGGCCCAAAGCAGCTGCCCAGTGGGCTCCCGCTGCCCGTGTCACTGTCTCTCACGGAGACGGTCACTATTAGACAGCAGGCGGCAGATCCGCATCTAGCGGGTTTCGGACCAGACGTTAAGTCACAGCTGCCGGAAATGACGGCAAGTCACTGCGGAGGAGATGGCCGGGGATGAACAGCATCCAGGTACTGGGGAGCAGGTTTTTTTTATATACATATATATTAACGAGCAAATTATCAGTGCCTATTAACGAGCAAATTATCAGTGGCATGTAAATGAGCAAATTATCAGTGGCATATTAATGAGCAAATTATCAGTGGCATATTAATGAGCAAATTATCAGTGGTATATTAATGAGCAAATTATCAGTGGTATATTAATGAGCAAATTATCAGTGGCATATTAATGAGCAAATTATCAGTGGCATATTAATGAGCAAATTATCAGTGGCATATTAATGAGCAAATTATCAGTGGTATATTAATGGATAAACTATTACAGTTCTTGAAAGTTGGAACTGGTTACTAAAATTTTGGAATCCCACCACTGTTTGAAGCCTATTTTTGAGTCTAGGGGGATCAATAAGAAAAATGTGGCAAACCTTCATAAATGGAAGTGCTTCTCTTTTTAATTGAAAACCGTTTACAGGTGTCCTATAGTTTTGCACTAAAGTGAATTACATAGGGGCCTCCAAATTCCACGACATCCGATAAGATAGCTTGGAGACAGAGAGAGGCGGGTCTGACGGTGTCACGTCATGAGATGGGACACGTTGAGGAAGAAACCTGGAGAGACAGAACGGTCGCCTTTTCTTAATCTTGCGAGGTGCAGAGACATGTTTCTGGGCTCGGCAGGTGGAACGGCCCCTTTAAGTTAACCCCTCTTATAAGATGGAAATGTGGCTATACGTCTGTCAGATAAGGATGGATAAGGATAATGTCATCTGCCTAGTTAACACGGGTTGGGTCGGTTACCTTGAGATTTGCAGACATACAATTTAGTCTCTTAAAAGAGAAAAAAAAATAAACTTAGAGGACTACTGTCAGCAAAAAACAAGTAGTTAAAAAAAAAATGAAGTTTAGACATTTTAAATAGAAATGCTTTGATGAATAAATACAAATACAGCACCTTATTGAGCTCTTTTTACTCTGTTTAGCCTTATCAGGGGGCGGACATGTTGTTTAGAATTTTTGCTCGGTATAGCTCTATCAGGGGGCGGACATGTTGTTTAGAATCTTTGCTCTGTATAGCTCTATCAGGGGGCGGGCGTGTTGTTTAGAATCTTTGCTCTGTATAGCTCTATCAGGGGGCGGGCATGTTGTTTAGAATCTTTGCTCTGTATAGCTCTATCAGGGGGAGGACATGTTTAGTATCATTGCTCTGTATAGCTCTATCAGGGGCAGACATGTTGTTTAGAATCTTTGCTCTATATAATGCTATCAGGGGCGGCCATTTTGTTTAGAATCTTGGGTCAGATGAAGGAAGATCCGACCCATCTGGGTGGGATGTCTGCTCCCTGATAGAGCCATACAAAACAAAGAGGGGTCAGGAAGGTGCTTTATTTTCATGGTTTCAGTAAATCATTTCTATTTAAAATGCCTACATCTGATGCAATCTTTCAATTAAACAGAACTTCATTTTCCCCCCGCCATTGTACTTTAAAATAAGCTCCGATAAGGCTCTGGAGATGCTGGTTGAGCATCATGGGAAATATCAAAAGCAGACATTGCAGTGGCAGATGTTAGCAGTGAGCTGAAGTTTCCCATATGACATTGCCACCCAATTGGTATTCTACTGACAGGCCAGTAAAAAAAAAAAAAAACCCTGAGACCAACGTTAAATCTAGGACAATGCAATGATGGCAGACATTTTGGGGCCTGAGTGCCCAATTTCTGTCCGAAACCAATTTTCAGACCTCAAAGTGCCAACATCGCAAACACACACACATATACACACACACACACTGACTCTCACACACACTCATAATCGCACACACACACATAAACTCACACACACTCATACTCACACATACACACAGCCAGATTCAGCTCTCACCGCTTGTCTGCTCCTTCAGAGAGGGGCAGGCATCAGTGGTTAAAAGATGGGTGCCGCCGGACATCCGCTTATTCTCCAGATAATCGCGCTATGTAAAGAAGCGTTCAAGTCAGAAAGCAAACCGGCGGAAAGCTTGCGCCCAATTATCTGGAGAAAAAGCAGATCGGCCCCCGTCTTTTACCCACTGACGCCTGCTCATCTCGGAAAGAGCTATCAAGTGGTGATAGGTGAGCCCTCCGCGTGCCGGTCCTACTACCTTATTGGACTTACCTGTGATTTTGGGAGCGGTATTCTGGCCAAGACTTGCTCCAGTTACTTCTGCAACCCAATAGCGCATGGAGGGCCAGAGCAGGAATACCAGTTCTTATCCCATGCTCACGTCTGGCTCCCCCTGTTTGTGGTAGATGTGACAATGTGCCCTGCATGGGATATGTTGGGTACAAAAAGCCCACAGACATTTATTAATAAAAAAAAATAGTCATTGTCACAACACTGACAAAAAAAACCAATATACATATTGTAACATAGACAATCACAATACCATAACAAAACAGTCCATGTAACAAGCTTGCTTCAGGGATTCCCCAATATTGCCCTGCCACCATCAGGTTAGAGCTATCCTGCCAGCTCAAAACCACTTACCAAGTCTTAGTTAGGCTACCATGATGGAATCATACCAAACACTAAACCAGCTCCAGGAGCAAGCTACCGCCAAGGCTGTGACAAAAGGCTCTCCCAAACGTTGCTTCAATCTACACCTGAAAAAGAAAGAAAATACAGCAGAAAAACACGGCAGGAGCCAACCCCGAGAAAATCTTATCACTCGTAACAGAGAGCAAGAGAGGGACAAAGGTAGGTATAAAGCTTATATAGTCTAAGCTCCTCCCTTCCTTAACAACAATAAACTTACCGGGAACGGGGGACTAATAAAAGTACTCAAAAAAAAAAAATTGGGCAGACTAGATGGACCGAATGGTTCTTATCTGCCGACACATTCTATGTTTCTATGTTTCTATGTTTCTAACGGCCAGAGAGGCACATGCTGTACAAGCCCCTTCGCCACCTATTAGACTGTGGGATGTAGTATGTGGGCCTGGGTGGTCTGTACCTAGCGCTCCGCCACCTAGCGCTTGCCCATGGAGAGGCAAAGGAGGAAGCATGTAGAAGAAAATTACAGCTAAATACAAACACCCCAGAAATGTCAAAACAGCCATTGTCACCAAGGCAAAGTGGATAATTGAAAGGATATTAGAGATGGGAGTTTAGCCTGTGACCCCTAGGGTCTGCAGCAATTACCCACTGAGCAGACTCATCGTGATGGGGAAAACTTTCACCTCCAAATAAGAACCAAACCAGACACTACCAATTAGAATTGAACTAAGGGTATCGCAGTCTGATTTCTCAGGTTAAAGAGACTTCGTCAACCCAGATATAATAAAATATCATCTATACATTGTATTAGCAGAATTGCAAGCAAATGCATACATTAAGAGCTGGAAGGTAGGTGCAGAGGGAGCAAAACAGCTTGCCAGTATCACCTCTATCCCCGAACATTTTGTTGGGGTTTCACTGTAGGTGGAACATCACTGCCATTATTTCTCCAAATCTCTTGCCACACTGCAATTATCTCCCCAAATCTCTTGCCACAGTGCCATTATTTCCCCAAATCTATTGCCACAGTGCCATTATTTACCCAAATATCTTGCCACAATGCCATTATTTCCCCAAATCTCTTGCCACAGTGCCATTATTTCCACCAATCTCTTGCCACACTGCAATTATCTCCCCAAATCTCTTGCCACAGTGCCATTATTTCCCCAAATCTATTGCCACAGTGCCATTATTTCCCCAAATCTCTTGCCACAATGCCATTATTTCCCCAAATCTCTTGCCACAGTGCCATTATTTCCACCAATCTCTTGCCACACTGCTATTATCTCCCCAAATCTCTTGCCACAGTTCCATTATTTCCCCCAAATCTATTGCCACAGTGCCATTATTTCCCCAAATCTCTTGCCACAGTGCCATTATTTCCCCAGATCTCTTGCCACAGTGCCATTATTTCCCCAGATCTCTTGCCACAGTGCCATAATTCCCCCAGATTACTTGCCACAGTGTCACAATTCCCCCAAAGTTAGATATTACATTTAAAAGACATTGAATGACTGTTTTTCCTCCCATACTCCAGCCAAACTTGAACTGGGCTGGAGGACCAGCAGAGTAATTTATGCGATATCTGTGAGTAAATTAAATATATTTAGCTATTTGCATGCAATGCTGCTCTTTTTAATGCCTGGACATACCTGATGGGAAAGGATTCCTCAAGCCCCACCCCCACCCCCTCCTACAAAAACAGGACTGTCCCAGCTTAATCAGGGGCTGTTGGCAGCTATGCTATTCTGTCTGAAACCAACGTGCTTTAACAGCAATGGTGCAGAAACAAGGACAGAGTAAGGAGCTTTATCTGTGCTCATGCACCACTGCATAAAGTGCTTAAAACTGGCATTGAAAAATAACCTTGCAAATTACGGATTAAAACCAATATTAATACAGTATAAGTGCACATTAGAACACTCTATTAATTCTCTTGTAATACAATTCCACAGGGCCATAGCTAGTTCTGTCTGCACCTAAGGCAACACAAAGAAAATTACACTTACAATAGTTTTATAGAATTTATTTGCAGAAATACAAAACCATTAAATTAATCTTATAAATTATCAACTTCTGTCTGTAAATAGCCGGTGATTTGGAGATACTGTACAATTCCCATGCATATAGTTAGCCAGACAAACACAGGGGTACAGCATAGCGCTCATCATTATTTAGTTAGCCAGACATTCACAGTGGTATAGCATAGCTACAATCAGTATATAGTTAGCCAGAATTTGACAGGGGTATAGCATAGCTACCAATAGTATATAGTTAGCCAGACATTGACAGAGGTATAGCATAGCTACCATTACTATATAGTTAGCCAGATATTGACAGGGGTATAGCATAGCTACCATCAGTATACAGTTAGCCAGACACTGACACGGGTATAGCACAATTTTCTGTAGTTAGCCAGTTAATGATGATGATAAATACTAATGTGAAGAGATGTGTGAACAGTATGTAGTTGGTCAGATACAAGGAGGGCCACCATCAGGGGGTGACAAGCAATACATCTGTCATGGGTCTGCCATTCTGGGGGGGCCCGAGTGGGCAACTCTAATAAATAAATAAAAATGCTTGCAGGCAGAGGTGCTGGCTGGTGAGATCTCATCTCCCCTCACCAGCCATGTGCTCGAGCGTGCCGGCAGCATGGTGTATGTGTGCTCACCAGGTCCACAAACATCCTCCCATACTCGGGAGACTGCATGGTAGGATGACTGTACGCCTTGTCAAGTCCTGGGTGTGCAATATGGGTGCTAGGGCATGTCCTGGGTGCAATGGCAAGGGATGTGGGGGCAATAATAAAAGAAGAATTAGAGTGGGGAGGGGCCCAGACCATTTGATCTATAAGGGGCCCCACAATTTCTGACAGCAGCCCTGGAGACAAGCGGTGGAAGACGATAGCTCCTATAAATATCGGTGTATGGCACTCAAACAAACATAAATACCTGTGCATATAGTGCTCAACCCAAGAAAGGGCTTCATTCTACTTACATACTATAAGGTTCCTGTATTTTAGAGCTACAGTCTATCAACACTGCCCAGTACAGCTGTACACTGTAAGCATAAAAACAGTAGTGTATCTTCCACAAGGCAGACAAGGCACTTGCCTAGGGCGGCACTTTGCCAGAGGGTGTTAAAGCACACTTCTTTTGCCCCCCCCCCCCCCCCCCCCCCCCATTTAGCTCCTTCCAATTAATCAGGGTGATGGGGGAATGTAAGGGACATGGTGGGATTATGTAATTGGGGTGATGGGGCATTTAGTGTGTATGCAGTGTGGGTGATGGGAGCATGCAATGGGGTGATGGGGAATTTAATGTGTGTACAAAGTGAGTGATGGGGCATGTAATGGGGTGATGGGGCATTTAATGTGTGTACAAAGTGAATGATGGGGCATGTAATGGGGTAATGGGGCATTTAATATGTGTGCAATGTGGGTGATGGGGCATGTAATGGGGCATTTAATGTGTGTACAAAGTGAGTGATGGGGCATGTAATGGGGTAATGGGGCATTTAATGTGTGTGCAATGTGGGTGATGGGGCATGTAATGGGGTGATGGGGCATTTAATGTGTGTGCAATGTGGGTGATGGGGCATGTAATGGGGTGATTGGGCATTTAATGTGTGTGCAATGTGGGTGATGGGGGCATGTAATGGGGTGATGGGGCATTTAATGTGTGTGCAATGTGGGTGATGGGGCATGTAATGGGGCATTTAATGTGTGTACAAAGTGAGTGATGGGGCATGTAATGGGGTAATGGGGCATTTAATGTGTGTGCAATGTGGGTGATGGGGCATTTAATGTGTGTGTGCCTCGTGGGTGATGGGGCATGTAATGGGGTGATGGGGCTTTTAATGTGTGTGCAATGTGGGTGATGGGACATGTAATGGGGCATTTAATGTGTGTGCAATGTGGGTGTTGGGGCATGTCGTGGGTTGCAACGTGGGTGGGGGGGGGGTGCCCGAATTTTGTCTGCCTAGGGCAGCACAAAACCAAGATACACCACTGCATAAAACATTATTTGTACATTACAGTACTAGCACAACTACACCTATAATTGTAGATGGGAATAAAATGAATGTTAAAATGATTGGTCCTCTCCCATACATACAGCCTCTTATGTAATTCCTTTGTAGCCTTACATTTTTTTTTTTATATTAAGCCACAGTGTGATGTATCAGCTTTCATTGTCAGATCTAACTTACATCAATCATCAGATTAAAGCAAATTAAAAAATGTAAGTGCCATTATTTGGTTAAAGGCACGGGGGGGAAAGAGTCATTTTACACCTTAATGTCAGGGTTTTTTTTTTAATCGGATAAATTATTTTTCTCTTTAATACTAGATGTCCTTTGTGCAGTTGATACCATATGTGCCAATTTCTTACCCTCCTTATAAGCCAATTTAATAATTAAATAAATTGTTATTTATTATAGTTTTCAGCAATGTAATTCTATGTATTCTATAAACCGAAAGTCTATAAACCGAATGACCTTCGGTTTACAGACTTTCGGCTTATAGAATACATGTAGTACTATTGCCTTTCTATAAACCGAGCGAGAGCCCCATTCATAAGAATTTCTTATGAATGGGGCTCTCGTTCGGTTTATAGAAAGCCAATAGTATTACACGTATTCTATAAGACGAACGAATAAAACGAAACGAAAATAATGAACGAATTTCGTCTGAAACGAATGCAGTAAAGAACGAAATTCGTTTTAGACTAAATAAATAACATTTTCGTCCGAATGGACGGAAACAAACCGAAAATTTTCGTTTTGCACATGTCTAAATGTTACTATTATATCCCCCCTGTTATGTCTTTCCTCCAAGCTATACATGCTAAGATGCTTTAACCAATGTCTTCTGTACCACCCTGATCTTTTATTTTAGTCACCCAATATCGAATTGTTTTGGCAGGATCTCCCTGAAGTAAACCCATGATGCTTCTGATCTGGAAATCCATATGATTTTAGATGTTCAACAATCCTATCCTTTAACAAGGTTTCCATTATTTTCCCTACTACTGAAGTAAGACTTACTGGTCTATAGTTGCCTGACTCCTCCGTACTACCTTTCTTGTGAATAAGTTTCCAACCTTCTGGGACTAGTCCCGTTAACAATGATTGGTTAAATAAATCTGGTTTTGCTAGAACACCACGAAGTTCTTCTAATAACTTTGGATATATCCCATCAGGGCCCATCAACTTGTCTTTAGACAGCTGAAGTAGAACATCTTGCTCTGTAAACTCACATGTATCAAATGAATCATTGGTCTTTTTTTCCCTAAATGAGGTCACCTTTCCCTTATCTTAATTTGCAAACACTGAATAAATCACATAATCACCTGTGTCTGCATCATCTTGCAAAAAACAAACAAAAAAACTACAGCTTGATCTCGTTTTTCTTTCTGAGAAGGTTTTACACACAGGTCAAGCTGAGAAGTCCATCAAGGAGAAGACCCAATGTAGTGTGTACAGCAGCAATATACTTATTTTTCTAGAAGACAGAAAGATAAAGAGACGTAAACACAATACAAAGAAAACATTGGAAAATATATAATTTTATAAACTATTACATTAACATTGAGCTAAAAATGGTTACACTACAAGTTAGACTGTAGTTTAATAAGAAAGTATTCTATATTTTGTAATTAAGTCTGCTAATAATTAGTACAATTACTGACCATCAAACATTGGGCATATGTGATAACTTTAATTTAAATAAACTAGCCTTTAATTACTGGGCATCTATTTATAAGGAGATTACCTGTGTACAGATTACCTGTGGTGAGGATCCCACACAAGGGGTTTCTTTCATAACATGCAGTGTTTTCTTTACAACGGTCTCTCTCAGGAATTAAAAAGCCTGATTCGACCCGACACAATAGCCATCCCAGCTCTCATGTCCAAGTACAGGCCTTCTTCGTCTTCCCTCGTCGCTGTTGACGCTTGGCTGTCCTTGGATCCCATTGTCCCCTTCTTGGATACAGGATTCTTTTGAGACTCTTTCTCACATAAAGACCATCCCTGTTTTAACACAAATTCATTCCTCGAACATAAAACAAATCTCTAGTACCCAATTGTTCCATTATTATTATTTTCTTTAACCTCTATTTGATTATTCTTCAACAGACATATCAAAAACAGATATACACATAAATATACGTAAAAATGGACACGTTCCTGGCTGAAAGTGCAAAGTGCAAGTCAACCATCCCAAGAATAATTGCAGATTCGTCAAGTACTATGAAGAGAAAAAAAAAAAGAGACAAAAAAAAATAAAAAATTGTTCCATTCTTCTCGACTGCATCCTCCTCCATTTTGAAAATGAATACTGACAATGGATACACATAGTAGACCTTCCTCTATATCTTCCTCTTTGGATAGGGTTGTCACTTTTATTCACATAGAAAAAAAATACCGAAGTTATTATTGCTTCTGTAGACTTAACATTGGCCTTGAGTAAATTGTTGACCGGCCCGTTGGTAAAATACAGATTGGGTGGCCCCCACATCTTTGGATTAAAGTTAAAGGCTAAATTATATAATTTTACACTCAAATCCTATTTCCGCTATCAATCAAAATGTTGGGATCACTTGGAGATGCCCTTGTTTTCGAAAGAAATACAATGTAGAAATCGTTAACTCGTTAGTGTTTTAAATGACTATTGTAGCTGGAAAAGGTTTTTTTTACATAGGAGACAGAGTCCTATTGTCGGCAGCCATCACTCCTGCGTTCAATGGCTTGTTGCGTCAGCTATTCCTTTAATGAGCAGGAGAATTCCGTTGGTTTCCATTTTTAGAATATTGCCCACGGATTTGACATTTATAAATAACTCTCTTTGTGCGTCCATGTTTTTTTCTCTCTTTCTCCTGCTTATTAGAAACTGCTACTCAGGCATCAGGCCCATAAATGGTTAACAACATCGTTTTGCTGTATCACTGACTCTTGTGTGTGTAAAAAAAAAAAAGGTTGTGCCTGTATCCCAAGGCATGTGTTGGTATGACTGCAATCCAGAAACTCTCCTCATTAAGAGGGACATTCATCTTTTTCAATTACATCTCATCCAAGCGGATGGAAGGATTTGGATAGGAGGCAATACAAAGCACAGAGAGGGGTAAACAACACAGATATCAATGCTCATAAATTCTTTCTTTTCAGACTCTCCGACTCTTTCACTGTTTGTGTTTCCCTGTCTTGGCCAGCAGGCAGCTACCATTGGTTTTCATACAAAACTTAATGCCATCTCTTTGTGTGGCTCGGCTCCTTGTGACAAGAATCCTCTGTGTGGGTTTCCATTCACCACAGTGACACCTGCTGGCAAGAGTAAAACACGATGATGCCTCCCACCGCTGCCACCAAACCACCGCCACACACTGGGAGAGTTTTTATAGCTCTTTTGTCCACGGGAAAACAAATAGCTGCCCCAAATGTCTAACAATCAGGCAGGCTGAGAGGGAAGTTTAAGAGGCACAGGTCAAAACCAGCCAAAATTAGCACTCCACAAAACCATTGTCAGGGTTTCTGTCACAGAATAAAAGCAGGGGGAGGGGGGGGGGAGGTTGGAGACGACAGCAAGTTGAAATATATTCTCTACGGGGAAATTAGATGAAAACACTTTAACCTGGTTAAAGCATTCCCTCAAGTTAAACCGGTACCCATGGCCATTTTGAGCACTGGGAATTTTGCTGGAAGATCAGTGAAGACTAGTGACGGATGACAACCATTGGAGTAAACACTAATGTATTTCTTTAATTGAGACCACTTCTCCTTCATTAAAAGTCTCACTTGAAGTGTGCACTAATTGGGGGGGGGCCTTCATATCATGGAGAGTAGCTTCATAAGAGCGGAGAAATACAGTCTGAAGAGCTTCTCTTCCCTGATTGGTGTGTGCACTCATCAGTCACACCACACAACCAATCAGTGGGGTGGAGATGATCATCTCCGAAAACATGGCAGCCTAGAAGTCATGGCTTGGCTTCCAGTGGAAGGATCATCATTCAGAGATCTTATAGAGGGTTAAAGCCCTCTTTAACCCCTTTGCAACACAGGACAAACATCTGAGGCAATCAATAATCGCCCCCGGCAATCAGACGGTGCAAGTATGATGCCTCCATGAAAAGGCATCAGGCAACACGGAAGAACCCCATTTGGCGCACATTAGAAACTCGTCGTAAATTTATTTATTTAGAAAGTGTTTTACCAAGAAGAATACATTGAGATTTCTCTCGTTTTCAAGTATGTCCTGGGGACCCAGTCCAGAATGGAGTTACAGAGTTACACATTTAACAGTAGATTAAAAATTACATTCATATATTTAAACAATTTGGAAAGCGAACATATAGAGTAAATCATTATTAATACAAAAGGAGTTTGTAAACTAATAACAGGTACAATCTGTTTTAAGGATTTGGGAGACACTCATTTTCAGGGATTTTAGACAAGATGATGATTTGGCAGAATCAGGGAGGCTAATTCCACATACGAGGAGCTCTGAAAGAGAACGCACTCCGACCTGCTTCGTTTTTTGAAGTGAGGGATCGCTAGTGAAGTGTTGGTGCAGGATCTGAGATTGTAGGATGTGCAGGGAGTAAGAGCGAGCATGCCGCTCAGGTAGGGGGGGAGCGTTCCAGAGAAGTGGTTATGCACTAAGCACGCTAGGTGGAGAGCGCGCCTGGAGGCAAGCGTCAGCCAATTTAACTCTTAATATTATACAGTGATGAGTGTTATAATCGCACTGTAGGGCAAATCAGCACAATGTATTGTACAGAGTGTCGAGTTTACCCAAGGTGAGAATCGTATACACCATCTCCAAAACAATTATATTAAACTGTATTATATGCATTTTAATAAGGATTACACAGAACTTCATGGCAGGGGAGTGCACATATGTGTCTTGCCCTATTTAGCTTCAACCAGCCACAGCACCCATATTGCACAATATTACACCCACATTACTTGCAATAGGACCCCTATTGCACCCACATTACTTTCCACAGCACCTAGATTGCATGAAATTACACTCACGCAACACACATTGCACCCACACTGAATGAGATTACACTTGCAGGAACCACATTGCACCCACAGAACTTGCTACAGCACATACATTGCACTAAATTACACCCACAGGACTTGCCACAGGCCATATACTTAATGACCTCAAGCCTATTTTTTTTTTTTTTTTTCTTTTACCAGCCTGCTGGTAACAATGAACTATGAGCAGAGCGGCAACCCTACTTAGCATATGACCCCCTCTCATTTTTACACACACATTTTTATTAATCCGAGACCTTTCCCAGGAGGTCAGTCAGCAGTTATTTCACCAAAAAAACAAGGTCTGGTTGTTGGTACGAACTCACAACAGGAAGCCCCTGAAAAAGGGATGTCAAAATATGAGCAAAAGTCTAGAGAGAACAAGAACCGATCAGAACTTTGACATGCTAATCCATCTAATCATCATGTCTTGTTTTTAAACCATTACACCTTTTCCAAAACAGTAAGAGGAACTTCTTGGCACTGAACACAA
Organism: Pelodytes ibericus; assembly: GCA_036172795.1. Lineage (NCBI taxonomy): Eukaryota > Metazoa > Chordata > Amphibia > Anura > Pelodytidae > Pelodytes > Pelodytes ibericus. The sequence goes on from CM069867.1 coordinate 4,759,280, forward strand.
AAGCTCCCCCAAGATTTTGTTTCTTCTCTAGTTAGCTTTGCTGCCCCCTGTGTGTGTCTAACTCCAACAGTGAAGGACTTAGGGGTTTTTTTTTTTTCACCTCCTCCCCCCCCCCCCCCTCCTCCCCCCTCCCTTTATTTAAACAAAGACATAGGAGTTTATCAGCCTCCCACCGAAATTCACAGCTACTGAATTCACTAATCCTCTTCTCTCTTTATGCTTCTCAAAGAATCCCTGGCTTCAAAGACACTTTGGGAAAGGACTTTTAAGGGGTTTGTAGAAGACCCTCAATAGAAGAAGTTAGTGCAAGTATTATACCCAGAGCAAGTGGCTTTGCAAACAAACACTGCCTTCCAATCTTCCCTTCCCTCCCAAACACACACACACACAAAAACATTCAAGCTCCATAGACGTGGTTATCTGAAACAGGATTAGAAGCCTGATCTCTCAATGCGGTCGATATGCCAAATAACACTCATCTGGCCATACTTTTTTTTCTGAATAGAAACCCCCTTCTTCTGCATGTGTGAAACGCCAGTACTGCTCTATTGCACACTAATGTCGGGAAGAATAAATATAAACTGAGACCTCTTCGCGTCTATAGCTATTCCTGAAGGCGGACATGTTGTTCAGAATGTTGGGTCGGATCTTTCTTCGTTTGACCAATGGTTCTAAAAATGTCCGCCCCCCATAACAGATTAAAGAGGGCTGAAAGAGCCTCCATTCAGGATTAAATTTGGGAATCCGTTACCGGTTAAGAATTTTATGTACTTTATATTTACTTGCCGGCAAGAGCTCTGAGGAAGCATTTCAAGCGAAACGCGTCAGGTCATCAGTGACATTTATTGGACATACTCCCGATGATCATGATTATTTTCAATGGAAGAAAGCTCTGTTTTACCCTAACGATTTATGTATTTATAGCATATACTTAAAATTTGTATCAGCGTGGGGGGGGATGGGGGACACACCCACCCACAAGTGTTGAAAGCTACTATTAATTTCCACTGTTGTATCTAAATGGCACAATGAACTAGATTGAAATGTATTGCTCTAGAGCTGTAATCCATTAAATATAGAGTGTAGTCGAGTGCAGCCCCGGACTATGCATTTTCAGAAGCATTTCGGACTAAAAGAGCAATGTGGTCTGCCTTACTGTAGTTATTAGACATCTTCACATATAAAAGTACCCCAGGTGTGCGTAATTCAATGGAAATTTTGCATTTAAATGGCGTCAGATGGCCCTGTGGCATAACGCATCAATTGTAGAATATGTTCCTGGTATGGTGGCCATTTAATCTTCAGAGATCGGTAAATTGAGCACCATTCCATCGGGTTATGGTAAAAACTTGAGAGTAAGCGTTATATGCGAGAAACGCGTCAAGCTGTTTGACGCAAAACGCGTCAAGTACATTTGATTGCTACCACTTCCTTTTTTTTTGCTGTGTCCACCTGCATGGATTTGTATACATTAAACATAACCTTTTGTTGAAATCTGACCTCCGACAGGGCCGTTCCTGCCTTTCTTTTCTTAGACCTCATAAGACTAAGATCCAAGTCCCATGCGAATATAAGGAAATAAAAACAAGTAATGCATTTTAATTTTCAAAACATATTTTTAATATATATGAAAAAAAACCTGTTGATATGTTAAGGAATATTTACTAGTAAAAAATGTTTTTCCTAAAAGGTTGTCATATATTTATTTTTTTTTCTGCTTAATTAATAGCCAAAGTTTGGGGGGGCTTTTTTCTTATATTCGAGCAAATACAGTACTTTTATATTATTATTACTCCATGCAGAGGTGTGTATCTGCCTAAGCCAACAAGGCCCAGGGTGGCAGAATGAAGGGGACAATAGCAGAGGTAGTCACGGTCAGCAGTACAGACATCTGCCCCCACTGGACCACCAGGGAGCAATATGGTGCTGTGGAAAGGGACTCGTGGGCAGTGTGGTGTTATGGAAAGATTATGAGAAGAAGGGGTGCAACCTGGAGAACAAGGGTGCGATCAGTGATGGTTGTGGGGTGCACAACCTTAGTCAGTCCTATGGCAACTCAAAACCCAAAAGACCCCACTGATTCCATCTGCTGCTCCCTTGCCAAGTGCAAAAAAAGTTATTAACTAAATAAATCAACTCAAACAAATAAGACTGAGAGAGTTTACGCAAAGCAACTTTATTTGAATGCAAATACAACATGTCTATAAAGAACAAATCCACGTTTCTCAAAACGGTTTGATGGGGAGTCGGGCAAAAGGGGCAACAAATGAGGCACTTAAAGCTGATCGAGACTCGCGTCTCTGGGCGAAGCAGAGAGCAGATCTAGATCCCAAAACTCCCCTCGCAGAGTTATATTTTTTGGGGTGGATCGATCGGTGGCCTTCAGGACTCTTGTCTAAGTGTCCTACTGACAGGAGGGTGAGGAGTCATCAGGCAGAAGGCCCACAGGCCGATCTATCTCAACGTGGGAACAACTTGTACAGACGGATATTGTTCAAGTTCGGCCTTGTTTGTGCAAACGTAATTCTTTGGGTTCCAACGACACACTATCTGCGTCCTTAAATAGACACTACACCCTTTTTACCACTTGAAAAAGACTATTGGCCCTAGTAAGAAAGTAAACTGGCAGGTATTTTTCAAGGTACATGCCTATTCATCCTTTGACCGGAAGCCATGATGCTCTCGCTGCTAGTACAGTTATAGACCTCTGTTTTCAAATGCCAGAGGGGGCCTTAACCTATGTCAGATTAAACTTGCGTGTATCCACATCACGTTTCCTCTAAACAGGGGGCACCAGGATTTTAACTTTTGCTTCTATTAACAAAGCAAAAGATAAAAAAAATGTAAAAAAAACCTTTTAATAAGCATTAATTAAGTGTTTTTGGAATTTTTTTAATCAAATTGAGTCACAGCCATTATTTGGGATTGTGAATACACCCAATATGCCCATTTAATCAGCACAATATCTCGCACACGGAACTGTCGGGATGTCAAGAAAACAGACGCAATCGCCGTTGTACATAAGAAATGGTGATGACGCCATTTTCCTTTATATATATATATATTTGTTTTTTCCTCCAAATATTTTATATTTTGTAAATTTCCACAGCCAAAGTAGTTTGAAAACCTAGATCGGAAAAAAATGGAGGTTAATTATCAAGCCTCAAACGAAACAATTAAATGCGTTGTCACTGATCACCTAGAATAGTCTATGATTTAGGTCATATTTGCGATGTGCCATACAGGCTGCAGTAAACAAAACATTCAACTTGGAATGATGTACCTTCTGTGAGCACGCATAGCAGCCAACAGTCACAAATTTGCTGGGACAGTCCTGCTATTCAGGGTCTGTCCCCGGGATTAATGCAGCTTGTGCTGATACACATATATAGTCTATAAAGCGGAGAGCGGAGCTCTAGACACCGGTATCTTTATACCCCGGGTGTGTTGGCAGGTATGATGCCCAGTCTGAAAGTTTACGGATAGGTTGGTCTTAAGGCTTTATGACTTAAGGCCAAAGTAGCAGAGCTGGGAAAAAAATTACAGCTGAATGGGAGAATTTTTCAAACTCGGCTACTTTGGTCTTAAGTTTGAACTTCTCTTCTCCAATCCCCTGCCCATAATGTTTTGGAAGGTGGGGCCAATGTATGCCACAGGCTATACGCAGCGCAGTCCAAATCTTCTACCATTGTTTAAAGTGTCTGCTGCAAATGTTTAGAAATAGAATACACTGCGCCTTTTATGTGAGACGAGTAGCAGCACCGAAACACAACCAGTGCTTCACTCCTGGTAAAAATTTACAAACAATACACACAACGTGAACAGTGCGCTTCCCAAAAAACACTACACACTCGTATTTACCCTATACGTGGAGGCAATCCTCTCCGTAGCATGCAAAGGGAAAAAGATAAAAAACTCTTATAGTGTAGTATGTTAAAAATTATAAAGTGATATAAGTGCGTAAACAAAGACACACTCACATTTTACTGAGCAGTATCCTGCTCAGTCTATAGGGTGTTCGGGAGCCCCTCGTGGGGTCTTGGATAAAATAAGATTCCGAGGTAGCTCCAAATTCAAGTAGATGTGATGGAACAGGGGAGGAAGGAGATGTATTCTTAGTAAAAACACTTTTAATAATACACAAATAAATTTAAAATCTTACATAAAAACAGGCAGCATCCAGCTTATAAAGTGCAGAGAGTCCCAGTTTTTAAAGTGCAAAGTGTTCTTGTAAGAAGGAGCAACTTACAAGAACACTTTGCACTTTAAAAACTGGGACTCTCTGCACTTTATAAGCTGGATGCTGCCTGTTTTTATGTAAGATTTTAAATTTATTTGTGTATTATTAAAAGTGTTTTTACTAAGAATACATCTCCTTCCTCCCCTGTTCCATCACATCTACTTGAATTTGGAGCTACCTCGGAATCTTATTTTATCCAAGACCCCACGAGGGGCTCCCGAACACCATATAGACTGAGCAGGATACTGCTCAGTAAAATGTGAGTGTGTCTTTGTTTACGCACTTATATCACTTTATAATTTTTAACATACTACACTATAAGAGTTTTTTTATCTTTTTCCCTTTGCATACTACGGAGAGGATTGCCTCCACGTATAGGGTAAATACGAGTGTGTAGTGTTTTTTGGGAAGCGCACTGTTCACGTTGTGTGTATTGCTGCAAATGTTTGATCGCTGCATTATTTTAACCCTTTTTGGGCTAGGAAGCTTTCAATAAACCCCCGAATACCAATACTCTACGGTCTTCTATAGGCAGCAGATGTGATTTAAAGGAGTAGACAAAAATATATATATATAATGTACTGTTTTCCGACATTTTGTTCCTGTTTTCTACTATTCTATTTCTACAGGGGTAAGCATCATGTGCCCCTCCAGCTGCTGACGAACTACATCTCCCATAATGCTCTTTCGGATAAGAGGCTGGCAGAGGAGTATGGGAAATGTAGTCCTGCAACAGCTGGGGGGCCGATTAAAGCAGATGAGATGGTTCCCCTTTTACAGAAGAGCAACCGGTTACAGGCATCACAGGTAAATTATTATTATTGATACCTTGGTTTCTACGTAATCATTGGTATCTTGGTAGCGACACATGACTGGAAAGTACCGTATTTGCTCGATTATAAGACGACCCTGATTATAAGACGACCCCCCCAAACTTTGGATTTTCCTTTAGGAAAAAAACTAAAAGCCTGAATACAAGACTACCCTATAGGAAAAAAGTTCAACTTGTATATATTCACATGTAAATTGCTTTTTTAATAAAAAAATTATATAAAAAAATGCATTTCTTGTTTTTATTTCCTTTTATGTGCCAATGCTGCCTCTCTTTCCCTTGCCCCCAGCTTTGTGTCTCTCCCCCCTTAGTGTTGTCTCTCTCTCCCCCTCCCTGCCCTCTGCCCCCCTCCCCTTGTTACTCTGTGCCCCCCCTCCCTCCCCTTGTCTCTGTCTCTTCCTCCCTCCCTCCCTCCCCTTGTTGTTCTGCCCCCCTCCCCCCCTGTCTCTCTGCCCCCTCACTCCCCTGTGACTCGATCCCTGGTGGCTAGTGGGGGGAGCCAGGGGATGTCTGCACGATATGTGCAGACATCCTCCATGGTGCCCGACACGGCAGTCTATTATGACGTATCGTGCAGACATCCCCCAGCTGCCCGATTCTCCCTGGTGGCTAGCGGAGGATGTCTGCGCGATGAGCGCAGACCTCCCCTGCTGCCGCCCGTCACGACCCGGCTTCATCATAGAAGTCCCGGCGGTCGTGCCAGTCGGCAGCAGGGGGAGTCTACGCTCATCGTGCAGACATCCCCTGCTGTTAGAGAGGGGGATCCAGGTCCCCTGCAGCTCTGCTGGGGACCTGGATCCCTGTCTTATAATCTGACCTCAATTTCTGAAATAAACCTTGTCTTATAAATCGAGCAAATACGGTAATTTCAAAAGCCAATAAGTCCGGCAAACGGGGAAAATGCATTAAAATGTTGGCGTTGTGTTCTTTTTAAGATTGTCAGACTAAATAATCTCTATTACCGTCGTGGTACGCAGCTAGAATATGTACCTTACCCACCAAGGAACATCTAGATCAGGAAGAGGTCAAACGAACCATCGCTCGTACTGTGACTGGACACAATAACAATGTATAAAAACAAAGCTTTCTCCTAGTTATGACCTCACCGTGTGGCTTGATTTGCAAATGAACAGATTTTTCAATTAGAATTGTGTAATCTGCATATCGAGCCACACGGTGATGTCATAACTAGGAGACACTTTGAAAACCTATCTTATTTTTCATTTTTTTTTTTCTCTTCAGTCACACTATCAGCAATGTCTGGGTTGGCATTAATGAAACAATCTCATCAATGACTGAGGGCGTAACTTGTAATCAAACTCGTGAGCCAATAAATGCGAGTGTTTAATGACAGCCCTGGAACATGCATATATCAAGAGTCACTAAATGAAGAGAGAGACTTGGTCAACCACCGTACAAGTATAAGATCACTGGTTTTAAAGGAACATTATACATTGTTTAAACCTTGCCTCCTTGAAGGGTTAAACAAGACATGTCCCGGTAGAATTAAGTAAACCCCACGCGTATCTTCATAGATCCACGCGGGATTACTATCCGCTGTGTCTCACGTGCGAGACACAGCACTTCCTGGTTGTCGCGTCCTAACGGGCGAATGCTAGTTGAGGTCCAACTCTCTCTACATCGAGCAACACATATTGGTGCCATATGCTTTCTTGGAGGTTTGGATACAAGATGGCCTCCCTACACCGCATCCAACTTTCACTACAAGAGCGATGTCATCTTGTGTAAGGAAAACACGTTAATTAGCGTACCTGCATCCCCTCAATAAGAGTCGTTTTTTTTTCCATCTCACAACAAAGCAGAATATTCATTCAATTTAATTGTGCTTTTCCAAACATACGTTAATTCATGAATAAATTAAAAATAATGGACGCTGCACTATATACCTGAGTTTTCTCGTTTACAAGCGTAGTTTTTTTTGTTCGTTTTAAATTTAAAATAAATACTGATGCTTTGGAAGAAGCCTTCTCAGTACTTTTATTTTTTAGTAGCTGATCTATAGGTTATTTTAAGGTATAGAGCTCTAGAACCGAACAGTTTCATTTTTCGTCTTTCAAAGTGTACGGAAGGCCGTCTTTTGGTGGGCGCTCCTCGTTACCTCGCGCCCCCATACATAAAACCGCTAACCATCTGCTGTCCATCTCAAGGAGTGAGATAAAATAGCGCCTATTATTCATAGAGTGATGTAGAAATGGTTTAAGACGTTGGCAGATATATTGCTGCCAAAACAAAAACCCGAATACAAGCCTCCTGGACTGAGGTCATCCATATGCAAATTGCTAAGATCCCCTGATCCCCACTTCACATAGTTTGTACGTTCTCACCGGTAATCCAAAGAAAGAGCTAAACTCAAACCAAAAGCAAAAGGATATATTCAGCATATATGTATAGATAGATATAACGTTTGGAGACAGCTTTATAAATGAGTTTGCCATACTCTGACCGAGCCTGTGGGAGAGAATTGTGTGTGTGTGTGTGTATACATACACACACACACACACACACACACACACACACACACACATATTTATATGTTTTCGGAAGTAGTTCCACGTATAGGTGAAATACATCCAAATATATAGAAATAAAGACATATACAGTTTATATTACAGGACGTATGCTTACCCGGACCAAACAGATAGGTGGTACATTATCTTTTAGAACATATTTAGTGTTTCTCTACAAATGACCATCGACTGATGTGTTCAGTGATGCCTTGCATAGTTAAATGGACATGGGGCTCACTAAAGCTGATCCCTGCAGGCATGTGATGATCATGATGATCTTACATAGGTAACATATATGACCTCACATGAATGACCGGCACGGCCATCTTGAATTTCACACAGCTCTTGTGCTAGAGCTTTCTGGTATGTGCTTTTCCTAAAAAAAAAAAAAAAAAAAAAATACAAAAACAACCAAGAAAAACAAAAACAAACCCCATGGCTTCACCCCTACCCAACAGCTGTCATTTCAAGTGCAAGATTGTCTGATTTTTTTTGTTTTTGGGGAAACCATTGTTTTGTTCTACTATTGGCACAAACAAATCCAAGATGGCGTCACCCTGGTTCCTGTCTACATTGTGATCTGCATCCACAATGTACTGCACAGCATATCTATGGATATTTACTTGTATATGCCACTCTCATATACCGGGGCGCTGCAAGGTAGACACTCATTACCCTTGTCCCAGGGATATAGAAAAGGTTATTTGACGCACAGTTCATCCTCCGTGCCAACTGGCGCTACACATTCAGCTTGTTGCCGATGGTCATGAGGACCTTTAGGATGGGCATGAAACCAGAGACCTCACTGAAGTTGCTGCTGCTGACTACTTGTGTGTGGACAAGGAGACCGTGCTGGTAGTTACGAATCTCCACACAACGGGCGATTTCATGCAGCCCGGCCAGAATGTGCGGGGATAGCTGTGGGGAGAGAAAAAAATGGCAGCATGAAGAACACATACGCAAAGGGAACTTCTGGGGGCAGAGTTCTAAATCAGCAGGGACCTTCCTTTGGTTTCCATGGTGATTCTGGGGCAGAGCTCTAAAAGTGATGCAATCAGCAGGGACCTTGCACTGGTTTCCTTGGTGATTCTGGGGGCAGAGCTCTAAAAGTGATGCAATCAGCAGGGACCTTGCACTGGTTTCCTTGGTGATTCTGGGGGCAGAGCTCTAAAAGTGATGCAATCAGCAGGGACCTTGCACTGGTTTCCTTGGTGATTCTGGGGGCAGAGCTCTAAAAGTGATGCAATCAGCAGGGACCTTGCACTGGTTTCCTTGGTGATTCTGGGGGCAGAGCTCTAAAAGTGATGCAATCAGCAGGGACCTTGCACTGGTTTCCTTGGTGATTCTGGGGGCAGAGCTCTAAAAGTGATGCAATCAGCAGGGACCTTGCACTGGTTTCCTTGGTGATTCCATCACACTTACTCTTCATACATGAAATCTCATTACACTTTACACTATTGCCATCAACGACCAACTAAATGACTTCATGGGTCTCGCATCTGGAATACCCCTTGATGTTGAAGCCCCGGTGAGATTGTAAAAGTACGGGAGACCGTTACATTGCTTTAAAGGTTTAATAATAAGTGCATTTCCCATGATACATCTCTTTGCAGGTGAGTATTGTATTTCTGTGAGGTAACTTTGCTTGGGCCTAGGTGTGCTAAGCCTGCTGCTGATTGCCCAGAGCACATAGCAGGAACATGGCTGGTGCATGTTAGAACATGTGCTGAAAGAATAGAAAGTACTCACAGCATTCTCTCTGAGCTTGTCATACAAATATTCCAACTTCTGACCTGCGTCATCCAACTTTCTTTTAGTTTTCTACAAAGTGAGAGAAATAAATAAATAGCCAGACAGGATGATCCTACTCTACAAGAAAAATCCCTTTGTGGGCACCCGTGGCACCGCCTTACCCTTTGTGGGCGCGCGGGGCACCGCCTTACCCTTTGTGGGCACCCGTGGCACCGCCTTACCCTTTGTGGGCACCCGTGGCACCGCCTTACCCTTTGTGGGCACCCGTGGCACCGCATTACCCTTTGTGGGCACCCGTGCCATCGCATTACCCTTTGTGGACACCCGTGCCATCGCATTACCCTTTGTGGGCTCCCGTGCCATCGCTTTACCCTTTGTGGGCACACGTGTCACTGTATTACCCTTTGTGGGCACACGTGTCACCGTATTACCCTTTGTGGACACACGTGTCATCGTATTACCCTTTGTGGGCACAAGTGTCACCGTAGAACCCTTTGTGGGCACATGTGTCACTGTATTACCCTTTGTGGGCACCCGTGCCATCGTATTACCCTTTGTGGGCATGGGGGAATCCGAGCATGCATGGAAAGGCTATATCACAGCTTAAGGGGGCTGCACACTGAATAAACTGCTGTGCGTTAGCATTGTGACAGGTGCGTCGGGGGATTTACAACTGGTAGTGAAATCAGAACCTGTGTAATATTTTCAGGTGGGTGCACAATGATAAATATAGAAGACCATCGACATATACTCACTGGGTCTGATGGCACAGCAGAGCAGCGATGCACTAGATCATCAAACGTCTTTTGCAATGGCTGATGGGCCTCTGGTAATTCCTTTTTCTCTATTTTTTCCACTGGCAGCCGCTGTATCCCCTATTACAAACGGAGCAATAAAAACATAATAATGACGGGAGAAAGCATCATCCCCTGACTGGTCAGAACCAATAAAGAAGAGAACTGCAGGGGACTGCACAGGCTCTATTTCCTAAGAGTGCAGGGTCTACAGCATGAGCAAAAAAAACCGGATGTGTGTATTGGGCCACATTATAGGTTTTGGATTATTTACTGTAATGGCGGAGAATAGCTTGGAGAGATGTTTGGAGATGAACCAGACACTCAGGCGATGGTCCTTAGTCCTTCATTCATCAATTCAAGCCACAGCGTGTAGCAACGTGTTCACAAAGTTCTCTTAATGCAGTTGGAAATTATCTACGGAAGCCCATACCCAACAGTCCCAGATTTGCTTGGACAGTTATTTTTGGGTCCTGTCCAGACGCAGCATAATTACCGCTTACTGTGGACAGGTAGCATTGTGATTAACCCCTTCGTGACGTTGGGACGTTCTATGCCGTCCTGACTAAGTGCCTTAAAGTCGTTAGGACGGCATAGTACGTCCTGTATTAAGCAGCTCATCGTGGCTCCCCGCGATGAGCTGTTTTCGGATCCCGCTGCAGGCACTTACAGTGGGATCCCACCTGTCAGATGAGGCCACTTTGAGTGGCCTCAGTCTGACAGGGGAAATGTAGCCGGTGCTCAAAGCGAGCACCGGCTACATTTTGCTAAATCGCGCTGTGCCCAAACTTCCGGGTTCGGGCACGTGACGTCCAGAGGTCTCTCGATTTTTTGGCAGGGACCCACAGGACCCTGATCAGGTCTCTGCAAATCGTGACGTTTTGGTGCTTGCGTCGTTTGAGACGCAAGCACCATGCGTCACGAAGGGGTTAAATGGTGTGATAGACATACAGTCTAAATGAGTAGAATGAGCTCGAGACAGTACCGGGGAAGTTGGAGGTCAATCGCCTGGTGTCGGGGAACATTGTATGACCCCACATGACTACATCCCCTTTTTCGTCTTAAAAGCCAACTACAGAAGGTTGGCAAGTATACAAACTCAGCAGCTATATAGGGGAGGGCTATCCGCCATAACCACCAGGAATATGTTACTGTATTCAATGACAAGGCCCAGGCCTGACCACCCCACCTGCACGCATGCTTCTCTCGGTGCCCCCAGAGTAGGATGATTCGGGTCTAGCTGATTGATCCGCTGGCTCTGCAGAGTGTCGGGTTCAGTGGATATATTCATCACCGGTGTAGTAATCGGAGCTGGTGGAACAAACTGATTGGACTGAAGAATGGAAAATAGAAAAACAAAACAAGAAAACATGTAAAATGATCAGAATAACTAACAATCTGTTGATTTATATAGCGCCAACAATTTACGCAGCGCTAGGTACAGAGCATAGAGGGGGGGCTACATACTAAGTTAGACAAACTAGAACAGACTGGTACGTGAGGTAGAGAACCCTGCTCGCAGAGCTTACAATCTAGAGTGAGCGGGGGACGTGAGACACATAAGGGAGTGAAGAGGTGAAAGGGAAGGTGGTGGGCGTACCAGTATTAGGGATGGTTGGGTTTGGCCAGAGATTAATTATGTGTGTTCTAGTTGGATGAGTAGTAAGCTTCCTATTCCTAACAGTGCTTGAGGACAGTGAGAGCTGGGTGGGTTTGGCCAGAGATTAATTATGTGTGTTCTAGTTGGATGAGTTGTAAGCTTCCTATTCATAACAGTGTTTGAGGACAGTGAGAGCTGGGTGGGTTTGGCCAGAGATTAATTATGTGTGTTCTAGTTGGATGAGTTGTAAGTTTCCTATTCCTGACAGTGTTTGAGGACAGAGAGAGCTGGGTGGGATTGGACAGAGATGAATTATGTGTGTTCTAGCTGGATGAGCTGTAAGTTTCCTATTCCTAACGGTGTTTGAGGAAAGTGAGAGCTGGGTGGGTTTAGCCAGAAATTAATTATGTGTGTTCTAGTTGGATGAGCTGTAAGTTTCCTATTCCTAACAGAAAAATAAAAAAAAACTAGGCCGGCTTCTACAATCTAACAGAGAGATAAGAGTAAACATTAACCTATAAACATAGCTTAAAACTGAATACACAACATATTTTTGGGAACAGCTGCCATAATGAAGAACACAGAATTACTACTATATTTGTTTTCGTGGGTTGTATTAAAAAAAAAAAAAAAAATATATAAAAAAAAAAATATATATATAAAAAACAAGACACAAAAATAGGAAAAACAGAAATAAAATGTGATCCACATTCCTGTAGAAGTGATAGCAGATGGTTAAGTGAATGCTTCTAACAGGCAGCTTTGTGTAAATAAATAATGATGCGTGCATTAATGGCTAATGGAAGTTTGCCCACTTCCTGGCCTGTTCATGAATAGTCTTCAATGCCTTTGTTTTGCCCCAGTAGGTGAATATTTCCCATTGCTGTCAGGGTGGGAAAACACCGTCTGGGCCTCCTCTGTTACACAGCAGCAGGGGTCGTGGATGTAACCATTAAGGAGCAGTAAACTGTCTGATAAAGCTGGCTTATTGGGGGATTTTACAGCATGTGTGAGATTGGGATGGGACTGCTTTATTATGGCCACGTAGCCAGGGCGGACTCTCTCCAGCAAGGCCACATCAAAAGGAGATGGTTTTAACAAGGAACTAATCCTATTGTATTGAGCACAGTCTGCAGCCGATTCCCAGCCAGGCCCCCTGAGAAAGCCAAAAAGATTTAACTTGTGAGAGATCAAGCCCGCTAGAAGGGTTATCCTGCACTCCTACCTGATAACTTTCTTACACAGGCAAGGAATTGGCAGCAGAAAAAAACAACTTAGGTTTAATTAGAAGGTCGAATCGAGTGTAGATGTTTTAAATAGAAACGGTTTAATGAAAGAATACTTTTTTTGTTGTCGTTGCTCCAAATGGGTCTATTTGGGGTCGGATATGTTGTTCTAAATCATGGGTAAGAATTTCCTTCATTTGACCCAACATTCTAAACAACACGTCTGCCTCCTGATCGAGGCATTTGGAGCATAAAGGGACCAATAAGGTACTCTTACTGCATTTCTTTTTAAGCTCTAGATTGTAAGCTTCTGAGCAGCTTGGCGTAAGCTTTCTCTACCTCAGGGCTTGATAAATTTAATTTACTTTTAGGAGCCAGCAAAAAAATCTAGGAGCCAGACAACGGCACATTCAAGCAACCATCCACACACACAGACAGTCAGTCACATTCACACAAAGACAGTCAGTCACATCCATACAGAGTCAGTCAGTCACATCCATACAGAGTCAGTCAGTCACATCCATACAGAGTCAGTCAGTCACATCCATTCACATACAGAGTTAGTCAGTCACATCCATACAGAGTCAGTCAGTCACATCCATTCACATACAGAGTCAGTCAGTCACATCCATTCACATACAGAGTCAGTCAGTCACCTCCATTCACATACAGACACAGTCAGTCACCTTCATTCACATACAGAGACAGTCAGTCACATCCATTCACATACAGAGACAGTCAGTCACATCCATTCACATACAGAGACAGTCAGTCATATCCATTCACATACAGAGACAGTCAGTCACATCCATTCACATACAGAGACAGTCAGTCACATCCATTCACATACAGACACAGTCAGTCACATCCATTCACATACAGAGACAGTCAGTCATATCCATTCACATACAGAGACAGTCAGTCACATCCATTCACATACAGAGACAGTCAGTCACATCCATTCACATACAGAGACAGTCAGTCACATCCATTCACATACAGAGACAGTCAGTCACATCCATTCACATACAGAGACAGTCAGTCACATCCATTCACATACAGAGACAGTCAGTCACATCCATTCACATACAGAGACAGTCAGTCACATCCATTCACAGACAGAGAGTCAGTCAGTCACATCCACACTTAGCCACACACACGCATGTTTTGGGGGGGGGTTTAAAAAGAAAAGAGAAAAAAAATCACTACTCCAGCTTGGTCCATGTCTGTCACACAGGCACAGACCGTCTGCACGCTACTGTTGAGCGGTGGGATGTCACGTGACACCCACCGATCCGACACTACGGTGCGAGGGGGGCGGAGCAGGAAGCGCACACTGCTTACCCTCGCGCTGTGATGGTAAATTCCTTTTTTTTTTAAACTAATCTCAGGACGTGGAGCGCCAAGTGCTGATGATCCTACCTAGTCGCCATGGCTTTGCCGAGCCCTGCTCTACCTCATGTATCAGTCTATTCGTGTTCGTCTAACTTAATATGTAGTCCCCCTCTATGCTCTGCACATAGTGCTCAGTAAATTGTTGGCGCTATATAAGTAAATGTTATTGTTTATTTGTTGCAGTCTTTCAAGTAAACTTAAAATTGCTTTTGGGACAACTGTCTAAAAGAAACTCCCCCCCCCCCCCCCCCCCCTCCTCCATTTGATCTGCTGGCATCTTAATATCAAACAACCACACGTGCCATTCAGAATACTTTGTTTGCATATCGAACCCAAGATGATGTCATCAACAAGAGACACCACAAATCCTATTTTTCATTTCTGGGTATCTACATTCACAGTATAAACATTGTTTAGCGGATGAAGTTGTTCTTGATAGGCTTATCTCAGGAAGGCATAGGAAATGGAGGAAAAATAAGAAAGGTTGATTTCCCAGTTGGAGACCAAAGGAATATGACATAACTCCTGAACAGTGCATGATAGAAACATGGTTCAGTAGTAGCCTTCTGGCTGATTAAAAGCACTGAAGGATGGTTTAGTCCCTGTATCTAGAACTGGAGGAAATCTCTGATTATATATTTCACGTTCCTAGGCTTTATCAATGTATTCAGCAATAAAAGTTTCCGGGCTAACAAACAAGTGAAACCACACTCGACTGAAGCTCGATAGGAGTGATGATGTCACTGGCATTTGAAGGATGAGCGTGAGTTCGCTGGTTAGCGTCTGACAGTGTGAAACGCGTCAGCACAGACGCGACGCTTACCTCGCATCCACGAGCTGAAACTAAATTACCTTTTTCCTTTGCAAACCGGCTTGAAAGGAGAGGGATTCGGTCCAACTTTCCTGTTCCCCTGCTGATATTAAAAAAAAATATATAAACATCACACTGATCTACTCAGAAGGGATTGAAGATTTAGGTTTGCAAGACTTCGTAGCTGCGAATGAACACATTTGGAGCCAACCAGAACCTTTGGTTAATCCCATTCTCCGCAGTGTTCATGGAATACAAATGTTTACCTATTAAGCATTAATATCCGTATACATTTAATTCTAATAAATAGATAGGTGATAGAAGCAGAGCTGTGTTTCTCTTATCCCCAAGTGTGAAACTTGAAAAGTAAAAAAAAAAAAAAAAAAAAAGCAATAAGACATATCTGTGTGACTCTCCTCCTTACTAGGAGAGACAGAACGGCCAGGGTTTACTCCAGACTAGTGGCACCAGGTATTTCACTTTTGCTTTTATCTATGATGCAAAATGTAAAAACAAAGTTTAGCGCAGTTATAACGCTAAGAACACTTTTTACGGTCTCCCCTGACGGTGGCATGTAAAAACTGCACCAGCAGAGTGAGGCCTGTCAGCACCGACAGCAGGCACCAGCATTTAGACGAGCTCAGCTTCATCTGAGAGGTAGAGCTCAGAGAAAACCCGTGTGTATCTGCCTCCTAGGGAGATATCATGGCTGCCAGTGAGCCGAGACACTGGCATGTACTATCAAATGAACGTGCCAGTGTATCCTTCTACCTGGGCCACTCATTTTTTCACTTGGTCTTCTGTATTATGAAAGTTTTGTGGATTTTTAAAGTAAAACCGTGTCTGACTCGAGCGTAACAGCTCAACCATCATTCTTCTGGTGGTTCAGCGAGTCAGTGCGAGTCTGAAGCTCCGTATAATTACGGAGGTTAGAGATGGATCCATTCTATATTTGTTCATATCTCAGTGTGCCATCATTGTATCCTGCAAAACAAGCTTGAACAAATGCTAATGGCTGTAAACAAACAAGGAAGGAAATAGAATTATTTCGTAACATTTTCACTTCTGAACAAAGCACGGCACTTATCCACCTCTAGGAGAATACATGGACAGGGCTTGATAAATCCCAAGAGCCAGGGCATTAAACATATGTTAGCACAGGGCATGACAAATCCTGGGAGCCAGTTGGAGAATGTTTCCAACTTTGGCCTAAATTCCCTTCCCAATGTCCTCTTTAATGAAAAAAGGGGTCAAGAACCATTGAATTTGGTACAATCCATGAAGCATTCAAATTGCAGTTTTAAAGGGCAATAAATAGAATTGCGCCTCATTACAAGACAAGTTTGGGGGGTATAGACCCTTTTTAAAATTTGGATTTCTGGGAATACACTCATATTCATCTCAGATAATTTGCAAAATAGATAATACCCCAGATGTTTATTAGCAAACATGACCGTGGGATATTCTTATATTAAAAACAAGGATCTCCATGTCTGTTCAGTACAGACTGAGCCATCTTAGTTTTACTTCCACCGATGGGAATCGGAGGTGTAGAGGGTACGCATAAACGTTAGCTAACTGGGGAATATGGAGGCCTAACATGAAAGCTCTGTTAGAAATTCTGTTCAGAAATGGAATCGTGTTACTATTCCTTTAATTAGGCGCACAGCACAAACTCTGTACACAGCCACGTGCTAATAACAAGCAAAGCGATTGGGCCACGTGTTACAAAAGCCGCCTGCTATTCTACACGGTCTACCTTCTGAGCCTGGGCGATTTTCAAGCCAGGGAAAACATCCTGAAAGATAAAGAAGAATTGAGCCTCGTATGTAGTGCTAGATCCGGTAGGGCATTAAAAGGCCAACGGTCAGCAAAAAATGTACGTGATATTAAGTGAAAGATTTTACAGAAGTGGAGGCATTTTAAATAGAAATGATTTAATGAAAGCATACAAACAAAGAGTTCTCTCCGCTTCTTTATCACCGTTAGGGGGCGGACATCTTGGGTCCAATTTTTCGTCACCTGACCCAAGATTCTAATCAATATGTCAGCTCTCTGACAGAGCTATAGGGAACAATAAGTAACAAAGTTACTTTCTTGGATTTTTTCATGAAAGCATTTCTATTTAAAATGCCTACATTTGATGAAATCTTTCAAATAAATAGAGGTTAAAGGGACGCTCCCACCAAAAAATTAAAAGGGTTTATTTTGCATTGTTGATTTCAGATATGTGTTTTGTTTTTGTTATGCGCCAGTATTTAATACAATATGTAACTAAACAGGTGTGACTGGGTGCCGCCATTTTGTGAAATGTAGTGTTTTTAGAGACTTTACAGCACTAGTATGTCACTTTGGGGCTGGGGACACAGAATGCAGTCTATAAGTCAGAATTCTGACCATAGACCTGCATTGAATGGGAGGGTAATGTAACTATTACATCACGAGGGGGCGGAGTTATCATCCTGTTTGATCAGGTCAATCTCCCTTCTCTTCCTGAAACATGTACTTTTTGTGTTGGAAGGCAGGTAAAAAGAAAAAAAATACACAGCCACTTAGTCCTGCTTACAAGTGATACACAGGAGCCAGAAAGAAATGTCTTATGACATCACCATCATGCAGGCTCTGTCCCCAGTTGTAAAGTGAGACTTGCGGTTAGATTTTGCATCATGGGTAAAATTCACAAAATTGATGCAGGAGAAAGACTACGAATTTTATTTTTACATTTATATGCAATTAATTCAAACAAATAGTGGAATATGTCTTATACATGTTTTTTTTAAAGTGGGAGTGTCCCGTTATTCTTTTGCCGGCAGTTGTCCGTTAAAGGAACAGTACAAGCTGTATTTCATGTGGTCTCATTGAGAAGGCATTTGGTGCAATGCATACTATAAATTGATTGTAACACTTTGGCTATGTTACTTGACGTTTTAGCCTATGCTGCCCTCTCACCTACTATATCCCCTCCAGACACCTCTAAGTGTCATGGACTCAGGTATATTTGTGATGTATGAAACATAAAAAATATAATTAACTGTACATGAATTGCAACTGCACTCTTGCAGTTATAGTTAGGATAGAAAGGTGAGAGATTGGTGTGTTCTTCATTTCTCTAAATGAAATCTGAAAAACTGTAGATATTTAACCACAAAGGAACATGATACAGTTATCCAAAAAAAAAAAAGGACTAGTAAAGACAAACTAACTTATGTTTAATTGAGATTGCATGAATGAAAAAATACAAATTAAGTAATTTATTGAGCCCTTTTTGCTCTGTATAAGCTCTGTCAGAGGGTGGAAGTTGTAAGAATCGAGGGTCAGATCTTCCTTCATCTGAACCAAGATTCTATACAACATGTCCGCCCCATTATAGAGATGTATGGCTCAACAAAGTGCTTAATTTTTATTCTTTCATTAATGTTTTTCTATCTAAAAAGCCAACACCTGATGCAAACATAGGTTAATGATTTGCCAACAGTTGTCCTTTAAAATATAGTAAAGCAAAATCTTGCCATGCAGTAACTAACGGTTTGTTTAACTACTTGACATCTATTCAAATACGATTACTATATAGGTTTGTAGGTGACCCTTACCTGTTGGAGGTGGTGGCAGACTAGAGGGAGCTCCAGGTCCTCCATGGTAAAACCCACCCCCTACTGGATAATTAAAGGGCGGTTGGGAGGCATTCATGGAAGGAGGTGTAGGAGGCTGCCCCATGGGTGGAGGTACTCTTGAAGTAGACTGGTTGGTGGAGGTGTGCGAAGTTGCGATGGGGGCCGAAGGATAGAACATAGATCCAGAAAGATTGGTGGCATTCGATACATTCACAGGGCCAGCGGGAGGTAATTGGCCCAACGCAGGGGGTGGTGCAAAAGCAGCAGATGGTGGGACCTGATGAACAGGCTTATAAGATGGCTGCTGTGCAAATGCTGAAAAAGGAGAGAGAAAAACAACTTGTAAAACAATATCACAGTAATAAAGGAGTCAGGTGATGAAGTCTTAGAACATGCAATGTATCGCCCGTGTGTTCCAGCATGGGGTGCGGAGCATACCCGAGAACTATCAAAAAGATCAGGAAATCCAAAAGATCCTGTATGGTTCCTGTAAATCGGAATGATCTTGTATGGTTCCTGTAAATCGGAATGATCTTGTATGGTTCCTGTAAATCGGAATGATCTTGTATGGTTCCTGTAAATCGGAATGTTCTTGTATGGTTCCTGTAAATCGGAATGTTCTTGTATGGTTCCTGTAAATCGGAATGATCTTGTATGGTTCCTGTAAATCGGAATGATCTTGTATGGTTCCTGTAAATCGGAATGTTCTTGTATGGTTCCTGTAAATCGGAATGATCTTGTATGGTTCCTGTAAATAGGAATGATCTTGTACGGTTCCTGTAAATCGGAATGATCTTGTATGGGTCCTGTAAATCGGAATGATCTTGTATGGTTCCTGTAAATCGGAATGATCTTGTATGGTTCCTGTAAATTCAAATGATCTTGTATGGTTCCTGTAAATCGGAATGATCTTGTATGGTTCCTGTAAATCGGAATGATCTTGTATGGTTCCTGTAAATCGGAATGTTCTTGTATGGTTCCTGTAAATCGGAATGTTCTTGTATGGTTCCTGTAAATCGGAATGATCTTGTATGGTTCCTGTAAATCGGAATGATCTTGTATGGTTCCTGTAAATCGGAATGATCTTGTATGGTTCCTGTAAATTCAAATGATCTTGTATGGTTCCTGTAAATCGGAATGATCTTGTATGGTTCCTGTAAATCGGAATGATCTTGTATGGTTCCTGTAAATTCAAATGATCTTGTATGGTTCCTGTAAATCGGAATGATCTTGTATGGTTCCTGTAAATTCAAATGATCTTGTATGGTTCCTGTAAATCGGAATGATCTTGTACGGTTCCTGTAAATCGGAATGATCTTGTATGGTTCCTGTAAATCGGAATGATCTTGTACGGTTCCTGTAAATCGGAATGATCTTGTATGGTTCCTGTAAATCGGAATGATCTTGTATGGTTCCTGTAAATCGGAATGATCTTGTATGGTTCCTGTAAATCGGAATGATCTTGTATGGTTCCTGTAAATGGGAATGATCTAGTATGGTTCCTGTAAATGGGAATGATCTTGTATGGTTCCTGTAAATCGGAATGATCTTGTATGGTTCCTGTAAATCGGACTGATCTTGTATGGTTCCTGTAAATCGGAATGATCTTGTATGGTTCCTGTAAATCGGACTGATCTTGTATGGTTCCTGTAAATTCAAATGATCTTGTGCACCACTGTACAAGCGTGGAAACATGGGAGGACATGCTATTGACATGCCAGTGTAGAACGGTGTACAGATCAAGGCTCAAGAAATCTTGGGCGCCAGGCCGCCATGGTGACCCGTCATTCTTTTTTTTTCCTACTCTTGGCGTCGGTTCAGAGTCAGGGGAGCGTCATACAACACTTGGTGCTCAGAGTGACTACAGATCAAGATGGTCTATGTCCACTTGCCACGAGGTAACCCAACGGAGAGAGGGTGACACATAGAAATAAGTTCCCTTGGTGGGCTCCTACATTTTTTTTTTTTTTTTGCTGGCTCCTAAAACTAAATTAAATTTCTCAAGTACTATTATGGCTCATATTTAATTCTCTACTTTCACATAAGCAATGTTTCGGTGACAGAGTTCCTTCAAACAAAAAGCATTTTTTTAAAACTTTTAATCCCATGGTTATATTGAAAAACATATATTCTGCCTATTGTGAACTCAAAGGGCATTTGTGAATATTTATTCACCTATCTTATTTTGAGGGGTTTCTTTTCCTTTATGATTCACGACTGATCTAAATATATATATATTATTTTACGGACACTGCAGAGTTGCCCCTTTAAACCATTAAAAGCTCTCCAATGTCACTTTGTAACCGCATCAATGTTAAAGTCAAGCCAGTGCCAGACAGGGATGTCCTCAGCGGGCAAGTCGTAGGCCAAGAGAAGCTGATTTCCCCCGCTGCTATTATATCTCCAGCTCCTTCTAAAGCCTGGGCCACAAAGAGCCAAAACAGGAGAATTGTACTGGAACAAAACCTACTCCAAGATGTGCAGAAATCTCCCACAGCCACTGAAGTGTTTGCCAACAGTCGGGGGATTAAGCACTTGAGATGTGACCAGTTCCCCACCCACCAGCCACCAGCCTTTCACCGATCTAAATGGATTCGAGACAAAGAGTGACGGACCTCATGCGGGAGCTGAGCGGCTAGCAGCAGAACCTGCCCTGCATCGACTGAACCACAGCAATTAAATGGGAACTTCATAATAAACCAAGGACTGAGCCGAATAAGAACAAAAAAAAAAATGGAAGGGGATTAAAAGGGAAACTAAAAAGTATTCTTAACCCTTGCTTTCTTAGAGGAATGTTAGTTTTCCCTTCTCCACGGTAGAGCCGACATGAATCTTTCAAGGATACGCATTTAAAGGGCCAGTTTCACCCGGAGTATTTTTTGTATGTTGTGCATGTGTTTAATGTATGTGAAATAAAAGGGAATTACCTAGTATGAGGATAACCGGACATGTATTTTTTGCAGCCAAGACACTTCCCTGGGAGGCTGTCGCTGACAGTCTCTCACTTCTAGTGCAGTGACAGACCTTTGTTTTCAAATACCACCAACAGACGGAACCTTAACTAGGCCCCTAAACCCAGTTTCCCAGAAGTTCTGCCCGATCAGAATGAATTTCAGGATTTGATTTCTCTTTAACAAGACTGTGAAAATGATAAAGTTTTGCGAGTTTTGACCTTCTCGCTCATTCCCCGCCCCTGTCTCACTCACTTTGCATTTCGGGTTGCTGTACAGAGTAAGGCTGCCATGCTCCAGGTCTGGGATAGGCATTTTTAGGTGGTCCCGGTGTAGTCTGGAGCGGGATGGATGGCGGGGGTCGCACGGCTGAAGGCATTGTCTGAGGAGTAAATACTGAAGACGCTGGCGGATGGGGTGGAATTCTAGTGCCGGGTGTCTGTTGGGACATAGTCTAGGGAAATAAACGGAATATAGCGTACTAAGCGATCCACCCACAATGCAACACGAGACGAGGCTCAACAACAAAACTACAAAAGACAATCCTTTCTTTTACATATATAAAGGCTGTAGATCCAAAGCATGTGTAGATCATTCGTTCTGTGGGAGAACTACAAAAGTTCTGCTGTACGGTGTGATTCATTTAATGTAATTATGGTGACTTGGGCATCTAATTGCTGTGCAGACTGATACTTTGGTTTGCACTGCCCCCTACTGACTAAAGTGCAGTAGATTACGCACACCAGACAAGACCAAAGACTCGCTTTGCCCACAGAAATCCAAACTCGCAGAGCGACCATCACTGCAAGGAATTCTGGGTAGGCATATGTAAATAAGGGCAACAATGATCACCTTTTTGCTTCCCTACGCACTTTATACATGGACCCCTTGGAGCATATACAGGACAGCCTGGGACGGAGGTCCAGAGCCAGATAACCACTCATGGTCAGCCATGGTAGAGGGGTCATCTCCTTTAACACAGCTGCTGATGGACTACATCTCCCATAAAGCTCTTTCAGCTAAGAGGCTGGCAGAAGAGTATGGGAAATGTAGTCCTGCAACATCTGGGGGGCTGTAGGTTGCCTATCCCTGCATTAAAACGTAAGACTGATGCCAAATGCCTTTTTAACAGTCCTGAGTGACAATCTACATCCATTGGCAAACGCTGGACGTCCTATGCCGTCCTGACGTCTTTTAGGACCACTATCATTAGGACGGCAAGGAACGTCCTAGCGTGGGGAAAGGGTTAAAGGGTATTATAACCTGCCTGTGTTCATAATGGCGGAATTACATCTCATTAACATTTATTTATATAGCGCCAACAGTTACGTAGCGCTAGGTACAGAGCCGAGAGGGGGGCAACAAAGGCAGGTGCTATGAGGAGAACAAACAATGTACACAAATACAGAACACAGCACATCTAGGGCTTAATACATGAGCGACTGCCGGGAAATGCAAACTTAAGGCCAAAGTAGTCTGAATGGGAGAATTGTTCCAACTCGGCTACTTTGGCCTTTAGTGCGATATTATCTTCTCAGAATAACGCCCGTAGGGTTGTAATGAGTCATACAGACCACACACACTAACGGATCACGTGTACACAGAGTTAAACTGTACCGGTCTGCTGCTATCCTTGTACGCAAGTCCCTCGGGCGCCTTTACGGTGGGCGACGGCTGGTTGGGAAGAGCTCTAGAGGCGGCAGGCGGAGGGGGCGTGGCCTCTCGCTGTGCAGTCAGCAGGCGATCTCGCAGCTGGCAAACCGAACTCTGAAAAGGAGAGATGCGGGATACAGAAATAAGACCGACCAACCGTCGCCAAAATATAAAAGCAGGGAGTCCAACATGCGGGCCATGGGCCAAGCAAAAAAAAAAAAATGGATTTAAATGGACCTCGCTTTGGCTTCATATGCAAACTACAGATTTCCCATTGCTAATTAGTTCGTTTGCATATCAAGCCAGAGGCTGGCGACGCCTTTGCAATATAAAGACATCATGACTGCACTATAACATCATGAAGCCACAAGCTAGATTTTTGGTGACTTTAAAATAAATAAATTCCTCTGTGACAACCGAGTTCTACACAATGATATTAAGAAAATGCTCAAATATTGTTGGTTCAACTCGAACCCCTTGACGCCCGATGGTGCTTTTTGTCCTCAAGTATCACGCTCTGATCAGGCCGAGGAACACAAACGCTCCATCCGGCATCAAGGGGTTCAATTCTAACCGAGCAAGGGACAAAAAACCTGATCAGGGTCTTTCAAATGCAACGATTTTGTTAAAGGACAAAGGTTTAAATCTGTTTAATTCAAGTGAAGATATTTTAAACAGAAATGTTTTTCCTGAGACCTCTTTGCTTGTGTAGCTCTATCAGGGGGCGGCCATGTTGTTTAGAATCTTTGCTCTGTATAGCTCTATCAGGGGGCAGACATGTTGTTTAGAATCTTTGCTTGTATGGCTCTATCAGGGGGCAGACATGTTGTTTAGAATCTTGAGTCAGACGATGGAAGATTTGTCCCATCTGACCCAGTATGTCTGCCCCTTGACAGTGCATTTTAACATTAAAGTATTTCAAGTTAAATGCTTACAATTAAACATAGCTTCATTCTTTGGTGACTGTTGTCTTTTAAGATTTAACTAGTGTTTACTTTGAACTTCAGTTACATTTTACACAGTTAGACTGAGGTAACTCAAAGTGGCCTCATGGGACAGGAAGGGGCCCTCATCGGACAGGAAGGGGCCCTCATCGGACAGGAAGGGGCCCTCATCGGACAGGAAGGGGCCTCATCGGACAGGAAGAGGCCCTCATCGCACAGGAAGAGGCCCTCATCAGACAGGAAGGGGCCTCATCTGACAGGGAAGGGCCCGTTTACATCCCTGAAGTGGGATCTACAGGATAGTTCATTACAATATATAAATAGCGATACCATGACTTACTTAACGAGTCCACAAAATAGGAAAGTCCTGGACGTTTTGGCGAATAAGCCTGAATAATCCAGATTTGCCTTATTTTATGAATGCACTACTGGATACATTTTAATAGAAACAGCATTTGTACATATTTTTATAAAGGACTAAATAAAGTTATTTGTTTTATTTGTTGGCGTGACGCTCTATATGTACATTGGATTTACCTGTTGGAGATTTGTGGGAAACCATTTTGTAACAGCAACCCTTGGCACTATAGATTTGTCTATATAGCAGGTGTTTCGTCTTATTACGGCGTTAATATTACAAAAGTCAGGTGATAAATACTAGATTATAATTTGTTATTGAATAAGCAGATTTGCATTTCTGTGGGGTGTAATTGTTCCATGGTAGCTTTTATCAATTCAGTGCTCAGGTATAGAATGGCAACGTACCTCGGTGGAGTCCAGGGGAAGGTAGGCCATGGCGGCAGTTAGGTTACCCTGGGATGCCAAAAGACTAGCGTACTGGGCCACCTTCTCGGACAGGACGGGTCCTTGCGGCGGTAGGTCTGTCCCTCGAAGCAACTCGATGGATTTCCTCAATACCATTGCTTTCTCTACAAGATCCTGGATATATAAAACACAAGAAAGTATATTAATAGCCGGCGTTGATCAGAAAGCATGCTTGTCGTTAAAGAAGCCCCGCAATAATACATTATATCCAATGAAGCAAGCATTGTCATAATGAACAAGAGCATCAATCATGATTGACAAGGGAATTTCAAAGGCCAAAAGAGCAGAGTTGGAAAAACTCTCCCATACTTGCTAGTTAGCCCTGCTGCATGGAGTTTGAATGTGGGCTATCTATAAGACGATAGCCCCATACATTGGCAATACTAGCGGGCAGACTATTAATCCAAGAGGCCATGTTGCCGGAAGACATGCTTTACCTGTAGGGCCAGAGGTGTTGACGTCTCATGGGCTCTCACCCAACACTCGGTTAACCTGTTCACGTTTCCCGATGATATATAACAAAGGCAGGCCTGAGAGGAGAACTTGCCCTCTCCCTCCGTCTCCAAGCGGCTTCCAAGAGCATCTGAGGAGAATAAGAAAGCCATTTTTGATAGCTCTGGAAGAGAAGCCTCACCGAACCAATAGACTTGACACACAAGCGCAGTTTATTTGAGTGGCTGAAATTAGCCAAACATGACAGAGAGAGACTTTGAAAAGAAATGTAAATGAACAGAACCTCTTAATGCCCAATGGCATGGACCACCAGGAGATTTAGTGTTCCTGGCCCCGGTCACAGAGTAATAAGGAGCCAGGGGTACAGTGACATCGCTAAACCTTGTGACATCACTCTCGGCTCGCCGCTTTGAGCATCAGTTACAGTGGCCTTATCTTACAGGTGGGACCCCGCTGTAGCGGGTTCCAGAACGCGGGGGGGCTTCGCGATGAGCTGCTGTTCAGAGGACATCCTATGCCATCCTCACAGTCGTTTAGGTCATGTATTTTAGACCTGGTGGTCCTCTTTAGCGGCTAAAGAAAAACAAGGGGCGTTACTTCGCCCTTAAAAGGGACACCGTCACCTAAACATCGTCTATACAGTGAATGTATAGAATTAAAAAAAAATATATGGAACGTGATCCCCGCATTGTGTAAGCAGAATTTCAAAATTTGGAGAACATTATCACTTGGGTCTAGATATTCAAAGAAAGTACTTTTAATGGCAATGAGTAATACGCAGGTAATTTGCCAGTTCTGCCAACACAATGTATAGATAATCTGTGGTCATTGTGTAATCTCAATATAATCATTGCTTAGGAGAGCTGAGAATACAAAATAACGGGTCCTTACCGCATAGTTCTGAGAACTCCTCGGGCTTGGAGTAGGTCAGTAAGAGAGCCAGAGCTTCCTTCCAGTTCTGCAGGTTACAGCTGAGAACGATATCTCTCCACTTGTGCTGAACCACTGACGACAGCAGCTACACAGATTGGACAAGCAACATCCAATGACCCTTCAAATTCTACACACTACGTCTAAAACACAACGCTGCTTCTATTTAATACAGCAACGTCCAAACCTGTCCTGAAGGCCCCAACAGTCCAGGATTTAGCGATTCTCTAGTTGTGTTTACATAAGAATGTGTACAACACCTAGTGTGGTTCCCTAACCATTAAGGAACCATACCGTTAAGGAACCATACCGTTAAGGAACCATACATATTCTTATTTAAACACAACTAGGTAATCCCTAAATCCTGGAGTGTTGGGTGGGCCTTGAGGACTGGTTTGGGAGCCGTATGCAAAAAAAACAAACAATACTACACTTAAAGAGTAAGTCCATTCATCGGTCACTATATCTGACCTGCTTTGTAAGCCACATTCCTGAATTAAAGTATATTTTAATCATAATCAAATGCTCATATCGTACAAAAAAACTGGAATGTCCGTAATGCTTTCCCAATCCAGACGCAATCCATCCAGCAATACATTTTTTCATGGATAATTGAGGGGGGGGGGGGGAATAAATGTTTCTACAAAATGTCTTATTGAGCACTCTCTTATCTGCATAGCTCTATCAGGGGGCAGACATCTTGGATCAAATCTGCATTCCTCTCCCATCTGATTCTAAACAACATGTCTGCCTCCTGATAAAGCTATACAGAACAAAGAGGCCTCAATAAAGATATTTTTTTTTCTTTTTTTTTTTCAATAAAGCATGTCTATTTAAAATGTCTAAACTTGATTCAAATGCTCAATTAAACATAACTTTAAGTATCCATCCTGCTCCAATTGCAAAGCCTTGATATTCAAAAACAGCATCTATACCCTTTATAAAATCCAATATAACAAATGTACCGTATATATCCCCTTTGAACTGCTGAATACAGACCCCAATCTGACGAGCAGGGCAAGTTCCTGCTCTGATTGGCTGTGAGCATGCCCGCCAGACTCCTGACCACTCTGCCTCACTTCTGAGGCAGAGAAGGAATCCGGCGTGTATCTATAAAAGGGGAAGTCAGCGCACTTACGGACGTTATCTTATTTTTCTGTTGGGCGAAGTACCACTGCTGCGTTTCTCTCAGGAGATCTTCGCCCCCGGCGTTGGCGAGTATGATGGCGTCCGCAAAACGGCCATCTTTTAGGCACAAATCCACGGCGCCTTCGAAATTCCCCAAGAGAAGCGCCTGACTTATCAGCCCATCGGTGTCTGAAAAACAGATCCACAACATAAAAGCTTGTTTAGGTAGTGATCTGAGCAGAAAGGATGACAAGGATTTGCATATCAAGTCCCACGGTGATGTCATAGACACGAGACCACAGACACATTTTTCCTCTTCATTTAGGTATTGTCATGCAAAGCTGCTAACACAATGTATCATTGTCTATGCTCTTTCTGCTCTCTCGCTTTATCTTTGAGAACTAGATCTCAGAGTCTAGTAATATAGTCATTTAGGTGGAAAAAAAGTCCATCAAGTTATAGCTTGGAGGAAAGACGTAACGGGGGGGATATGATAGAAACATTTATATACATAAAGGGAATCAACACAGTAACGGAGGAGAGGATATTTATATGAAGATAAACTACCACAACTAGAGGACATAGTCTGAAATTAGAGGGGCAACGATTTAAAGGTAATATCAGGAAGTATTACTTTACTGAGAGGGTAGTGGATGTATGGAATAGCCTGCCAGCAGAAGTGGTAGAGGTTAATACAGTGAAGGAGTTTAAGCATGCATGGGATAGGTATAAGGCTATCCTAGATATAAGATAAGGCCAGGGACTAATGAAAGTATTACATTACTGAGAGGGTAGTGGATGTATGGAATAGTCTTCCAGCAGAAGTGGTAGAGGTTAATACAGTGAAGGAGTTTAAGCATGCATGGGATAGGTATAAGGCTATCCTAGATATAAGATAGGGAGAGGGACTAATGAAAGTATTACTTTACTGAGAGGGTAGTGGATGCATGGAATAGTCTTCCAGTAGAAGTGGTAGAGGTTAATACAGTGAAGGAGTTTAAGCATGCATGGGATAGGTATAAGGCTATCCTATATATAAGATAAGGCCAGGGACTAATGAAAGTATTACATTACTGAGAGGGTAGTGGATGTATGGAATAGTCTTCCAGTAGAAGTGGTAGAGGTTAATACAGTGAAGGAGTTTAAGCATGCATGGGATAGGTATAAGGCTATCCTATATATAAGATAAGGCCAGGGACTAATGAAAGTATTACTTTACTGAGAGGGTAGTGGATGTATGGAATAGTCTTCCAGTAGAAGTGGTAGAGGTTAATACAGTGAAGGAGTTTAAGCATGCATGGGATAGGTATAAGGCTATCCTAGATATAAGATAAGGTCAGGGACTAATGAAAGTATTACATTACTGAGAGAGTAGTGGATGTATGGAATAGTCTTCCAGTAGAAGTGGTAGAGGTTAATACAGTGAAGGAGTTTAAGCATGCATGGGATAGGTATAAGGCTATCCTATATATAAGATAAGGTCAGGGACTAATGAAAGTATTACTTTACTGAGAGGGTAGTGGATGTATGGAATAGTCTTCCAGTAGAAGTGGTAGAGGTTAATACATTGAAGGAGTTTAAGCATGCATGGGATAGGTATAAGGCTATCCTAGATATAAGATAAGGTCAGGGACTAATGAAAGTATTGGTTTACTGAGAGGGTAGTGGATGTATGGAATAGTCTTCCAGTAGAAGTGGTAGAGGTTAATACAGTGACGGAGTTTAAGCATGCATGGGATAGGTATAACGCTATCCTAGATATAAGATAAGGTCAGGGACTAATGAAAGTATTGGTTTACTGAGAGGGTAGTGGATGTATGGAATAGTCTTCCAGTAGAAGTGGTAGAGGTTAATACAGTGACGGAGTTTAAGCATGCGTGGGATAGGTATAAGGCTATCCTAGATATAAGATAAGGCCAGGGACTAATGAAAGTATTACATTACTGAGAGGGTAGTGGATGTATGGAATAGTCTTCCAGTAGCAGTGGTAGAGGTTAATACAGTGACGGAGTTTAAGCATGCGTGGGATAGGTATAAGGCTATCCTAGATATAAGATAAGGCCAGGGACTAATGAAAGTATTACTTTACTGAGAGGGTAGTGGATGTATGGAATAGTCTTCCAGTAGAAGTGGTAGAGGTTAATACATTGAAGGAGTTTAAGCATGCATGGGATAGGTATAAGGCTATCCTAGATATAAGATAAGGCCAGGGACTAATGAAAGTATTACATTACTGAGAGGGTAGTGGATGTATGGAATAGTCTTCCAGTAGAAGTGGTAGAGGTTAATACAGTGAAGGAGTTTAAGCATGCATGGGATAGGTATAAGGCTATCCTAGATATAAGATAAGGTCAGGGACTAATGAAAGTATTACATTACTGAGAGGGTAGTGGATGTATGGAATAGTCTTCCAGTAGAAGTGGTAGAGGTTAATACAGTGAAGGAGTTTAAGCATGCATGGGATAGGTATAAGGCTATCCTAGATATAAGATAAGGCCAGGGACTAATGAAAGTATTACTTTACTGAGAGGGTAGTGGATGTATGGAATAGTCTTCCAGTAGAAGTGGTAGAGGTTAATTCAGTGATGGAGTTTAAGCATGCGTGGGATAGGTATAAGGCTATCCTAGATTTAAGATAAGGCCAGGGACTAATGATAGTATTACATACTGAGAGGGTAGTGGGTGTATGGAATAGCCTTCCAGTAGAGGTGGTAGAGGTTAATACAGTGAAGGAGTTTAACCATGCATGGGATAGGTATAAGGCTATCCTAGATATAAGATAAGGTCAGGGAGTAATGAAAGTATTACTTTACTGAGAGGGTAGTGGATGCATGGAATAGTCTTCCAGTAGAAGTGGTAGAGGTTAATACAGTGAAGGAGTTTAAGTATGCATGGGATAGGTATAAGGCTATCCTAGATATAAGATAAGGTCAGGGACTAATGAAAGTATTACATTACTGAGAGGGTAGTGGATGTATGGAATAGTCTTCCAGTAGAAGTGGTAGAGGTTAATACAGTGAAGGAGTTTAAGCATGCATGGGATAGGTATAAGGCTATCCTAGATATTTTTTTTTTTTAGATTTTTTTTAGACCCATGCTCTCCCCCCCCCCCCCCCCCCGAACACCCACCATAATCTTGGATATATATCTGTTAGTGTGGTGTCTATCAATAAAGACGTCCAAGTTCGAGCCAACCTATAGTTGAGTCACCAGGCCTTAGCCAATTTATAATTTGGAGATCAGGTATATAGTATCTCAAAACCAGGAGTGGGGTGTTGAGGTTGATATATGTTCCCGATTTCCATATAGCTTTCTGATTTTATTTACTACCTGCCATATTCCCCTAATTACTGGGTTGTGGGAGTTAGTAAAGCTTTTAATTTTCGGGTCAACCCAGTACCAATGGTGCAAGTTTGTTATTTCATTGGCCTGGGGCTTAAGCGCATACCATCCCAATTTTCTCGTAGGCCAAGAATTGTGAGAACAGAATTGCTTGGTGGAGTTTTATAAGTATGGAAGATCTGGCCCTGCTTTACTAATTGGGCTCTTTATTATCTAAATTGAGATTCTGGGTTTTGATCCCAAGGTAAGTAAGATAACTATTTGACCACGTAAATGTGGTGACTATCCTCGAATTCCCTTATCTGGTCGGGAGATATGTTTGTACTTCTAAGCTTCTTCAGATTTAAGTTGTAGTTAGAGTGTTGACCATAATGTTCTCTAAGTGACAATATAGCGGGGTTCGATGTGGACGGACTCCCCAAAGTGAGCAGACTGTCGTCTGGAAACAGTGTAATCTTGTATTCGCAGGTCTGGAAGCGGATACCTCTTGTGAAGACCTAATCAGAACAGCCAAAGGTTCAATGCTAAGGGAATATATCAACGGGGCCAGTGGGCATCCCTGTCTTGTGCCGAGCTTACTGAAAAGGCACCAATTATGCCAAACACAGAAAAGACCTCAGGCAGAAAGCTCCAGCTAACACAGTCAAAGGACTTCACTGGGTCCAGAGCCACAAACAATGCTGGGGTCTCATCCCTACCTATCTCAGTCATCATGTCCACAATCTTCTGGGTATTGCCTTCAGCAAGAGAATTGTATTACACATATATTCCACATATGTAAAACATAGACAGGAAATAAGTCAGATAGAACTGCCCCTTTAAATGCCGGAAATCAAGCTTAAAGGTCTGTAACGTATGAATGTTGCCCTAGGCTATAAATCTTCTTTAAAGAAGAGAATAGAGTGAACACCCACCAGAGGCTTGCCATAATCCCACTTCAATCCCGTTGTCAGATACCCAGAACATTGTAGGCTGACATTAAAAGAAACAGCTCCTTACGCGTTTCGCTGGTACCTATTATAAACACGGATGTTTTTTGGTGTGCCTATATTATACAAAACCTTTAAGTGCCGTTGACATACCTGCAGTCACGGGTATCTCAAACTTGGCTGAATCTGGAGGAGGTAGATTAAAGAATTCCATTGAGGAGGAAGTGGATGCAGTTTGCCCAGTAACGCTGCTGGAAGCCTAAAAAAAAAAACAAAAAAAACAGGAGAAACGTCACCATCCCATGGAGAAACCTGGGAAGCAACGAGGCAGGGGAAGCAGCCTTCTCAACATGGATTGCACTGTGAATGTAGCGAATAAAAATCAATTATACATTGAGGCCTAGTCATAGTTTGTAATTCTGCTCACACAGTGGGGGTTATATATTAAAGGTGTTTCCATCAGACA
Source organism: Pelodytes ibericus (assembly GCA_036172795.1). Classification (NCBI taxonomy): domain Eukaryota; kingdom Metazoa; phylum Chordata; class Amphibia; order Anura; family Pelodytidae; genus Pelodytes; species Pelodytes ibericus. The sequence goes on from CM069867.1 coordinate 4,791,690, forward strand.
CGTAGCGCAATAGCGCAAGAATTCTTGTCTACCCCTATGTATAAAATGATTACCGCCAGATATAAGCCCCTGTGCGCCAAAATAAAAAGGTGATCTAATTATTTACGAATTTTGTCTCAGACTATATTATATATATTTTAAAAAAAAAACACAATTGTGCCTATTTTAGATCCCTTTATTAGCCTACAGTTCTCCGCCACAACTAATCTGGCGTTATCTGCTCTGAACAAAAAGTCACATATAGAGACTTTAAAAAATAAAAATAAAAAATAAAAAACCTGCCCCTTTTTTCCCCTTATGTATAAAACCCATTGTGGCATGTTTATATACAGACCATATGGGTACAAGAGCACAAACCTGACTGCAGGAATCAGGATCACGAAAGAAAGGGGGGTTCAGGGATGAGCAACCAAACACTATCTGAAATTCAGGATGCCTACACTTCAATGTTTCAATTACACAGGACATCATTTTTGTTAACATATGTTTTAATCCAGTGGACTCTCATCTTGAAATGTACCTTTTATATGAAATGTAAGGCAAAAAGGAGCGTGGTTTGGCCACCCCAGTATATAAGAGGAAACCTTGACATGTAATAAAGATGCTCGTTACCTGGCTGGACACAGATTGGATGCTCGGAGCCAGATCCTCAGGCTCGGAAGGGCTGCTCTTGGTTTGCCAGCTATCCCCCAACGCTTTGGATATCTGAGAGCAGAACAAGACACACACTTTAATAAACTGTCCCTCTAAAAATCACACTTTCGGTATTGCTACTGTTTTCTTGTTATTAACAGATCTTAGGGAATTTCGAAAACTTAAGGCCAAAGTAGCAGAGTTAGAAAAATTCCAAGGTGAATATAAACACTACATATGTCAGAGCTCTCCTTGAGTTTCTTATAATGTGCTTAATCAATGGGCTCGTCATATCCAAGGAACCAGGGGAGCCGGGGGATGGGACTCTTCATCGCGGCTGCTTCCGCGCAGCCGCTTCACCGCCGACTCTGCAGCACAAGACAGATCGTCGCTGGAGATTTCATCGCGGGACGTATCACTAAAGGTAAGTATTTTACCTATTTTTGTTTAGTTAGAATTAGGGTTTAGGGGGTTAATTTTAGTATTGGGGTTAATTTCAGTATTGGGGTTAATTTTAGTGTTTAGTGTTAGGGGTTAATTTTAGTATTAGGTTTTAGGGGGTTAATTTGTTAGTATTAGGGGTCGGGGGTTAGTATTAGGGTTTAGGGGGTTAATTTTAGTATTAGGGGTCGGGGGTTAGTATTAGGGTTTAGGGGATTAATTTTAGTATTAGGGGTCGGGGGTTAGTATTAGGGTTTAGGGGGTTAATTTTAATGTTAGTATTGGGGTTTAGGGGGTTAATTTTAATGTTAGTATTGGGGTTTATGGGGTTAATTTTAATGTTAGTATTGGGGTTTGGGGGTTAATTTTAGTATTGAGGTTTGGGAATCATTTATTGGGGGGGGTATTTGCATTTTACTTGTACATTTGTAAGAGCTGACAGTTCAGCGCTGAAAAAATCAGGTCAAAGTTAGAAAAAGTATTTTTTTTGGCATCGTATTTTATATATTTTTTAATAGTAAATTATATCATATGGATGAAAATAAAGCCCTATCTTTCCATTAAAAAAAAAGATATATAACTGTTTTGGGTGTACTGAACACGAAAAAAAAAAAATCAAAGTTAAGCAAACGTATGACAAAAATAATGGAATTCTGGTCTTCAAGGCACATGACTCGCAGCATAGCGCTCTGTCACTAAGGGGTTAATAAGTCTTCCATTTCTGATTGGTAACTTATCAAGGCGCACATATTATATAGCAGACCATACCTTCTTATCCAACTCCTCCTTGTTATACCCGAGCAGCTTCAGAAACTTCTCTCTGGCATTCTGTTCAAAGTTAACCTAAAAGAAAAAGAGAAAAAAAAAAGACATTTTATTGTGGACTGAAATATTCCTCATCATTGAGCATTTTTAAATCTGGACGAAGTATGTAAATCATAAATGGAGCAAATAAATAAATAAAGCTAAAGAAAAAAAACAAATCTTCACAAAACTGTCCAATAAATAAAAACCAATGTAGAGCACAGTCTTAATCTGTAAGACTTCCCAACAAACTGAAAACTTCTCCATTCTCCAGAGCCTCCCAGATGCAGCTTAGAATTACACAGTGGTGGTTTATTCACTAAAAATCGAGAATAGTGCGAGGAGGTAGACTATCTCACGCTATTCACTGAAACAAACGCGACCTCCCACTTCCCCCTGGCTCACCAAAGTCCCACTTCCCCCTGGCTCACCAAAGTCCCACTTCCCCCTGGCTCACCAAAGTCCCACTTCCCCCTGGCTCACCAAAGTCCCACTTCCCCCGCCTCACCAAAGTCCCACTTCCCCCGACTCACCAAAGTCCCACTTCCCCCGGCTCACCAAAGTCCCACTTCCCCCAAACTCACCAAAGTCCCACTTCCCCCAAACTCACCAAAGTCCCACTTCCCCCGACTCACCAAAGTCCCACTTCCCCCGACTCACCAAAGTCCCACTTCCCCCGACTCACCAAAGTCCCACTTCCCCCAACTCACCAAAGTCCATCTTGATCTCCCTTCAATGAAAAGCAATATCAAATTGCTATTCACTAAAAAACAGAAGGGAGTTCGAAATGGCTCCCAGCCCACCGAAAATGAATGGGTCCTGCCCAGAGACCCTGGCCCATTAATAAATATCTCCACTTGTCATTTTTATCTGTGTTAAGCAATATTAAAGTTCAAATCACTAACAGCCAATGCACCGTGCTTAATGAATTAATTTATATGTATCACACTTTATTGCTATCCTATCTAAACCTATCTATACAATGTGTTAGCAGAATCATATGTATGAAGTAACAAATGGCGTCACCTGTCGCTATATATGCAAATTAATTCTGTGAATCCTGACAGCCTGATGAAGTGAGTGACTGGGGTTCTTGGAGGGTCCTTGTGGCCAGAAGACTCCCTGTGGACTATGAACCCTGTCTGTTGATTTATTTGTTTGGGGGTACACACTTTGAGGGCACCAGTGGAACCCTGTTTTCAACTGGACTTCAAACACAGGCACTCAGGATGTCAGCCAAGATGTGTACCCTTGGGTCCAAACCTTTACCCCATTCACTGTGTTTCCCCCAGGAGAAGATTGTATCCTATCCTGTAACCCCTGTCATTATGTCACCTTACCCATTGTCTTTATGTAAGTCATTCAGTGTCCTGTTGTACAGTGATGTCCCTCAATTAGCAAGTTACTCTGTATGTATCTGAATTGACACCTTTGTATCCTGAAAGGTGTGAGGCAGGATTTCCCCATTGTATGTCCTTCTGCTAAACTGATTATGTTGTGTTCATTATGTGTCTTACTGTGTGTATTGTAATTAGGTTTACTCACTGTATGTTAATTCCTGTTTGGTTTGCATTCTAATGTATTCCTAGCCCCAATTAGCTGAAGATCTATGCTTAGTTCCATCCCCCCCATTGTATACTTATGTCTGTGATTGTTTATGTCTATTTATAAGTCTGTGTTGTTACACAAATAAAGGAGTTGTTCAATCTTGCTGTACCTAACTGCTAGTCGTCTCCTGTCTGCTATTTGGGTACAAAGACCAAGGGTCCAGGAAAGATCTGCTGGGTGGATGCGGCGCTGTAATCGGGGAATAAGGAGGGGATTTTCCACAACAGGCAGAGGGGCTACCAGTCTTGGGTTGCCTTTCCGTTACAAATTAATTTTCAACTGAACGTGTACTTTGCATACAAAGCCGCAAGGTGATGTCATAAGCACATTCAAAGCCTAGCTTTCTTTTATTTCATGCATTTGCTTCCAATTCTGTCCGATGTATAGATTTGTATCCAGCCCTTTTTATTCTCTACAGTCACAGTACAGTGTTTAGATTGACAGGGTAAAAAAAAAAAAAAATCCCAATACCATTGTGTGTGGGTAACTGTGTCTCTGCCAAATTGGATTTGGTTGAAGGTCTGCGCCATTGTTCAGGTATTGAGCAACAAATACGTCTGCTATTAAGGTTTTGTTCCAGGGTACGTCACTATTTGTTAATCCGTAACCCACGTACCTTGAGGAAGTTCCAGATGTTCTTGTCGAGCGCTTGCAAAGAACCCTGCACTTTATTCTGACAGTAGCTTTGTAGGTTGCCGGACAGCAGAGCGGCTTGTAGCTCACTGGATCGCACTAGAAACTCTTTCTCGGTGGCAACCTGGCTGACGTAGACCTGGCGGTGGGTGGGCTCCTGTGTCGGCTGTCCGGGGTCTTTCGGACACTCAAAAGAAACTAATTTGCCACCGAACTGGGAAGAAAACCAAGAGGACAGAAGTAGTTCTAATTACAGGCTCTAACTGGGACTATATAAAGAGACCTTTCCATTGGTGTCTCTTACATAGAATGGAGGTTAGGTTAACTAGTATATGTCTTAGCAAGAGTTGAATTGGATGTTTGGCCCAATGGATTGTATTTAATAGTATATTCAAGGCATTAGTGCACACAGTGTTTTATGTGTATATGGCGGTGTTTTGTATATATATATTTTATTGTATTAAGTTTATATCTTTATTACTGTTAAAGGCTACGTTTTTGAGTTCTTTTTTCGGTGGAACTGCGTCTTTAATGGTTCTCTATGTACTTACGGCAAAGGACACGCCCACTGGTCTGCGTATCCAACGGGGAGGCTTTTTTAGAGGAGGAATGACAGTTGTCTGTGAAACCTGTTGCGGCACTTGTAGAGGAGGTAGAGTCTGTCCTAACCCAAAGGGATCCAGGCTGTTGAATGAGGAGGAGATCTGAAACACAAAAAAGTCATTACACTCTGGGGTCTATCTGCCAAAATGGGACTTGCAGGTGATTTCGGGTGAGAAACATTTCTTGGCACCAGTTTAGCCATACATTGTCCAAACCTGGCGGGTTTGCTAAGCAGGAGAAACTCACCCGGTTCGTCCCTGCACAGTGTATAGTTAAACGGGTGAGCTGAAATGTTCATCTCCCCACAACTCACCTTTTAATTAATAGCCCCTTCTGTGAAATAAGGACGAGCAGTGTCCATTCAACCAACGGGTCTTACTGGGCGAGTGTCAGCTGCCTACATAACTGACTAATGGCTACTGGGTTCCATGTCCTCTTTGACCACAGATGCGTATCTATATCTTAAGTTAGGCGAGCCTTTTAAATAAGTGTATGAAATCAGCGTTTCTTAAACCTGTCCTCAAGCCCCCCAAAAAGTCCAAGATTTAGTGATTTCCCAGTTGTGTTTAAATAAGAATATGTAGAACATCTGGTGTGGTTTCCTAACACTTAGGGAACCACACCAGGTATTAGACATATTCTTATTTAAGTACACAATGGGTAATCCCTAAATCCTGGATCTTTGGAGGGGTCATTGTAGAGCAGGTTTAAGAAGCACTGTATTAAATAACCTGTCGCTGTTTTTTTGCTAGATTTGAAGTATACAAGAGGATGCATTTATTTCATGTTAGAGCATGCTTGACTGAGTTACAGCTTTCTAAATATGCAGTAGCTTCTCTAGCTACACACAGCATATGACTGACTGAGCGTTTGTACTGCCCAAATATTTGCAATGCCAAGGTTAGCTATCACTCCTCTAGTAGGTTCTACAGCATCGCCGAGTCAAAGACGTTTATATCACTGCAGTAAAAGTTCTCCTGCTCATTACATCATACAGAATCGGCAGACGTGTTGGACTATGTCATGGAAACAAAAAAAAGAGTGTATACATTTGTGCGGTTACATTAACTGAGAGAGAGGAAAATTACAGCTAAACACAAACACTGCAGAAGTGATAAAATGGCCATTTTCTTGAAGGGACGACAAATTTCAAAACAGTCCTGTTACTAACAGGGCGAAAGGGGAAAAAAATTAGGTTGAAGTCGCTCTTTAAAATAAAATTCAAAAAATAAAAAAAAAATCTTTAGGGGAGTGTGTCAGATACCTTATCAGCCTGACTCTGCCGCTGAGCTTCCAGGTTTCCGCCCATAACAGAATAAACACTAATCCAGCCATCAAAGGAAGCAGCAGAGAATACAGAGGGGTTGCGTGGGCACCACTGGACATCAAAGCACCACTGGCTTTTGGTTGGAAGCTCATAGACCACCTGCACAAAGGGAATCCAATTAACATCGGTTAAATGTCGAGGGTCCGATCAGACAGTTGACGGGTTGAGACATGATTTGAACCTGTGAACCACAGTTAGCGCATCAGCCCACTACACCATCTCAGACAGCCTAAAAAGGGACACTGGCACCTAAACATTGCACTGGGAATGAAGAGAATGAAAAATGATCTATACATTGTGTTGGCAGAGTTGCAAACGAAGATAAATATGGTCTAAATGTGTCTGTGGTGTCCCCCGCTTACGACATCACCGGTGACTCGTTATGCAAATTGCACATTTCCCATTAAAAATGACTTCACCGACAGTCGCGGGTGACATTTAAAACAGATAATTGACAGAGTCCCTTTAAGACAGTGGCTCTATGTCTGTCACTGGGAGAAATAGGGGGGCGATTTACTAAAAGGTCTCGTATCGTCTCGCGATTTTGGTTAGCGGGGAAAACGCACCGGGTTTGTCCCTGCACAATGTATAGTTAAAGGAAAACTAGCCAAAAAATCTGTTTAAATATAGATGGTTTATACAGAAATGCTTTCATTAAATAATACAAATAAAGCACTTTATTGAGCCCTCTCTGCTCTGTATAGCTCTATCAGGGGGCAGACATGTTGTTTAGAATCTTTGCTCTGTATAGCTCTATCAGGGGGCAGACATGATGTTTAGAATCTTTGCTCTGTATAGCTCTATCAGGGGGCAGACATGTTGTTTAGAATCTTTGCTCTGTATAGCTCTATCAGGGGGCAGACATATTGTTTGGAATCTTTGCTCTGTACAGCTCTATCAGGGGCGGACATGTTGTTTAGAATCTTGGATTGGATGAAAGAACATCTGACCCAAGATTCTAAACATTATGTCCGCCCCCTGATAGAGATATACAGAGCAAAGATTCTAAACAACATGTCAGCCCCCTGATAGAGCTATACAGAGCAAAGATTCTAAACAACATGTCCACCCCCTGATAGAGCTATACAGAGCAAAGATTCTAAACAACATGTCCACCCCCTGATAGAGCTATACAAAGCAAAGATTCTAAACAACATGTCCGCCCCCTGATAGAGATATACAGAGCAAAGATTCTAAACAACATGTCAGCCCCCTGATAGAGCTATACAGAGCAAAGATTCTAAACAACATGTCCACCCCGATAGAGCTATACAGAGCAAAGATTCTAAACAACATGTCCACCCCCTGATAGAGCTATACAAAGCAAAGATTCTAAACAACATGTCCACCCCCTGATAGAGCTATACAGAGCAAAGATTCTAAACAACATGCCTGTCCCCTGATAGAGCTATACAGAGCAATGATTCTAAACTACATGTCTGCCCCCTGATAGAGCTATACAGAGCAATGATTCTAAACTACATGTCTGCCCCCTGATAGAGCTATACAGACCAAAGATTCTAAACAACATGTCCGTCCCCTGATAGAGCTATACAGAGCAAAGATTCTAAACAACATGTCCGCCCCCTGATAGAGCTATACAGAGCAAAGATTCCAAACAACATGTCCTCCCCCTGATAGAGCTATACAGAGCAAAGATTCTAAACAACATGTCCGCCCCCTGATAGAGCTATACAGAGCAAAGATTCTAAACAACATGTCCTCCCCTGATAGAGCTATACAGAGCAAAGATTCTAAACAACATGTCCGCCCCCTGATAGAGCTATACAGAGCAAAGATTCTAAACAACATGTCCTCCCCTGATAGAGCTATACAGAGCAAAGATTCTAAACTACATGTCCGCTCCCTGATAGAGCTATACGGAGCAAAAGGGACTCAATAAGGTGCATTATTTAAAGTCTTTCATTAAATCGTTTCTATTTAAAGCATCTACACTTGGTGCAATCTTTCTTTCTTTATAAGTAATTTCGCTCTTTGATAAAGTGGTCCTTTAATTTATCATATGGAATGTTCACACCCCCCCCCCCCCCCCCCTAGTGAATAAGAAGATTGCACTAGTAGAGAGGCCCCAAGTCACAAGAGATTCCTCTTTCTCTGGTGATGAAACACAAGGGATTATCTGGTTTCTTGCCCTCTCGCTAGCAGTGTTGAAGAACAAATCCTGAATGTTTACTGGATCACCAGACGCTTATCAATCAGGGTCTCAGGACAAGACACTGGGGGTAGTTATTCAATTAATCCCAATGCACAAACAGGACACAACCACAGACACTTCATTTATACACAATATCAACAACACTTAGTCCAGATTAACCCCTTCGTTACGTTAGGACGTACTATGCCGTCCTGACTATGTGCCTTAAAGTCGTTAGGACGGCATAGTACGTCCTGTACTAAACAGCTCATCGTGGCTCCCCGCGATGAGCTGTTTTCGGATCCCGCTGGAGGCACTTACAGCGGGATCCCACCTGTCAGATGAGGCCACTTTGAGTGGCCTCAGTCTGACAGGGGAAATGTAGCCGGTGCTCAAAGCGAACACCGGCTACATTTTGCTAAATCGCGCTGTGCCCGAACTTCCGGGTTCGGGCACGCCTCCGTGACGTCACAAGTGACATCCGGAGGTCTCGCGATATCTTGGCAGGGACCCACAGGGTCTATTAAGACCCTGTTCGGGTCTCTGCCAGAGTGTTCCTGGCTACCGATCACCTTGTGATCGGTGGCCAGGAACCAATCGTGACGTTTTGGTGCGTGCGTCCGTCGTTTGGGACGCAAGCACCTAACGTCATGAATGGGTTAAGCATTATTATTTTATGTTTGTGGTGCACTTAGTTGTTTCTTTATTTTTTTTAATGGGATCACAGTGTATGCGGGAAGTGAGTTTTCCAGCAAATCGTCTTCCGTCGGAAGCTGGGCCCCTCACCTGCCCCTTGTAAGTATTTGTAAGATTGCGCAAAAAAAAGCTTTGTCCCCCATTTAGGTCCAAAAACAATCAAAGCGTCCCACCTCACTTGTGCTTGGGTTCCAGCATAATATCCGGTTGTCTTTACCGCTACTGAGAAGCAGTTCTGGGTCATCAGTGCTCCAAGAAACAGACAAAACCCCCCTAAGTAAGACAAAGATCTGGTTAATGATTGTGTGTTACTTTGTAGCATCATTTTCTCATGTACGGAACACTTTGAGAATAGGGAGCGTTTTCTCCTTCTTGCTTGAAGGCTTGTTTTATTTAAAGGAGAACTGTTTTTTATTTTATATTCGATTGTGCATTTAATAAAGAAGCACAAGTGAAAAATGAGTCGCCCATAGTCTGAGGTTAAACTGGCATTTCATTTTTGATGGCCAGCAGCTAGAAAACAAGTGCAGAGAGAGGCCCTAGTTTTTTTTTTTTGCATAGGATCAGCAGAGGCTACCTTAACTAGAAAGAGAGACCCCCGCTGAAACCTGATTAGACGATTTCAGCGAGCCCCGCTCTGATTGGCTGGGCACACACTGACCGTGGCAGTGAGCGCCAGGCTCCACACTGTCTCGGAGGGCGGACATGTTGTTTAGAATCTTTGCTCTGTATAGCTCTATCAGGGGAGGACATGTTGTTTAGAATCTTTGCTCTGTATAGCTCTACCAGGGTGCGGACATGTTGTTTAGAATCTTTGCTCTGTATAGCTCTATCGGGGGCGGACATGTTGTTTAAAATCTTTGCTCTGTATAGGTCTATCAGGGGATGGACATGTTATTTAGAATCTTTGCTTTGTATAGCTCTATCAGGGGGCAGACATGTTTAGAATCTTTGCTCTGTATAGGTCTATCAGGGGATGGACATGTTGTTTATAATCTTTGCTTTGTATAGCTCTATCAGGCGGCGGACATGTTGTTAAGAATCTTGGTTAGATCTTCCATCATCTGACACAAAGTTCTAAACAACATGTCTGCCCGGATAGAGCTATACGGAGCAAAGATTCTAAATAACATGACTGCCCCCTGATAGAGCTATACGGAGCAAAGATTCTAAATAACATGTCTGCCCCCTGATAGAGCTATACGGAGCAAAGATTCTAAATAACATGTCCGCTTCCTGAGAGAGCTATACAGAGCAAACAAGGCTTTATTTGTATTCTCATTAAAGCATTGATTTAATCTTTCAATAAAACATAAATTTTTTTTGCCAACATCCTTAATGGACAAAGTATATACTCATTACTACATTTTAAAAATGTTACAGATGTGGTATCGTTTTTCAATGCAATGATGTACATATGTGAAATCTCAGAATTTACATTACACAAGATAGTCAAGTGTAGCTGTAGATATAACAAATGTAGATTGATTTTTATTCTCCTGTTCAACCTTACGACCAGCGCAAATTATCGTAAAACAAAAACAACAACAAAAATTTAGACCTCAGGTGTTTAGACCTCTCTTCACTAACGCTAAAAACATTTTATGGCTTTATCCTGTATTTTATCCCAAGGGGTCCAGCTGTTTCTCTACTACAATCAAAATTCTCGGCCATTCTAGAAAGCTAGTGGGGATTTGTGGGGTTTGTAGTTTAGCAGCAGTTACAATGGTGGCCATTAAAGAGACACTGATATCGGAGCTGATCTGGATGCTCACTGACGGGGTCTGCTCAGCCAATCAGAGCAGCGGACTGGCGTTTGATCAAGATCCATCAAGTCAGCCGGCTTTACATTTAGTTAATAGAAGGGAGTCCAGCTACTGACAACCAAATCCTAGGTCTGTCTACACCACCCGACCTGAAAGGCCTCAAACAGACGTCCTTTTCCAGCCGCACGGCTCCTTTAAGCCTGAATCTTTAAACTTTAAAAAAAAACAAAACCCCCAATGAATGAAGATGTTGTTCTGCTTAGCAGATTGGCTATACAAGCTACCTTGTGTGATTTTCCAACACTTTCAGTGGGGAGCTGGCAAATCGCAGATCCCAGACTTGGATGACCGGGAGACGATCATCTTCCGAGGACAGAACCAGCTGAGTGGGTATCTCTGGATGCCACATCATTCCCGAACAGTGCATCTGACAGAAGAAAAAGCGCTATGAGCCCATGTAATGGTAGAGAAGACTTAGCCTTCATTTAAAGGGATATTTCAAACTTTTTTCTTCGCAAAAATCCTGTGCCACTGTTCCCGACAGATGTCAGGAGTCTGCACCGCCACCACCGGTCCTGCATTCAGGTTGTGCCGGCACAGCTTATGTATAAAGCGTCAGGCTTTGGAGAACCCTTCGCCAATCAAATTTCGTGGAGGTTCTTGCCCCCCCCCACTGTAAACTGGTGGGATTTATCCATGACCCTCAATGGGACATGAACAGTAGTTGTCCCTTAAGGGGTTGCCAGAGCTTTTAATGTATCTGTTACAATAAAGATTACAACATTTCCAAACTGTAAATGTTTATTTCTAATGGGTGAATAACTCCCAATGTTCTCTTTTAATGAGGCACCCACTGTGCACCATTCAGAGATACACTCTCCCAGTCTAGGTGACTGACTAGGAAGAGTCCATCTTAAGGTGCTTTGATCCATGACGGCAGTGAGAGATAGTCAGCCACTCTCTCTGATTGGTGCATGCACGTGTCAATCATGTGGCACACTACCAATCAGTAGGGAGGAGATGGTTATCATCTGCCTGATTGGATGTGTGTCCGATATCAGAGAACACAGCACACCAATCAGGTTACAGCGAAACCCTATCATGACATGGTAGCCTGAATGTCATTGGGACAAGCAGTTGGAATACAGTGGGACTGCCTTTGCTTACCCTGTTGCTGTGGTCGCTGACTTTAATAACTGGTTCGTTCTTGCGGAGGTCCCATACTACGGCTTTACCACTAGGATGTGCGGAGGACAAGATGTGCTGTACCTGCTGGTTCCAGGAGATGGCGCTGACGTCTTCTATGGGCTGCAAAGAGAATGAATGTTTACGTCTGTGTACGTCTGTGCTGCATCACTTAAAGAAACAGTCTCCTAAAAACAGATCAAAATGTAATTGTATTATTGCTGCTGCCATAGCAAAAATCCCCAGCCCATCTCTGCAAGACCCTCCTTATTGGACGTCACTGCAATTAGAAGTTATTTTCCATGTAAAACAACAGAAGTGGAAATGGTTATAAGGTGTATAAGTGTATTTCCCATATATGAAAGACCTGTACGACATATAGAAAATAAAGCTAGCTAAAACTGTCCCTTAAAGGGACACTAAACGTCATATCACTTGTGCGTCTAATTTAGAACCCTCGTTTTTGCATGGGATCAGCAGGTGGGACCTTAACTAGGTCCCCCCCTGCTGATTCCATGCAAAAACGAGGGTCTCTCTGTGCTAGCAGCGAGAGAGCCTCGCATTCGTCTGTCAGAGTGGGGAGAGCCCCCGCCCTGATTGCTTGCGCGCATGCTGACGTTTCTCAGCACGCGACAACCGGGAACTGCTGTGTCTCGCGCGTGAGACACAGCAGTTAGTAAACCCGCGTGTAACTATTAAGATACATGTCGGGTTTACTTAATTCTACCGGGACATGTATTGTTTAATCCTTGCTTCTTTCAAGGAAGCCAGGGTTAAATATGTTTAATGTCCCTTTAAACCTGAAAATAAAAATGTAAATAATAAATGTATTCCGTTTTTAAAGCCATCACACATTAGTAAACCTCTGCACATTTGCACTGTTCAGGTAAGGTACCTTCCAAGCTTACCTGGGATTTTGCTCCTGGAGTCATTGGTACAGTAAAGTTATTCAGATCCCAGATGAAAACTTCAGACTCATTTGCACCAGAAGCCAGGAGGTTACTCTGCAAAAAAATAATTATAGACAGTAGGCCAGCCGGCCAATAATTATTATAGTGATTATTGACTTACTTAGAAAGTGTTTTATAAATTACTTTGCTTTTGTCTGATGAAGTTCGAACACATTCGAACACATAGAATAAATATATATATATATGTATACAAGCAAGTCCCTGAACGAGCATTACAAATACACTTTGAAACATCAAAGGGTTAATCCAATATGTGCCCGTAATCGGCACCAAAATGGTGGCTCCGAATTGCGGTCAGATTCAGATCGCATCGCGACGAACGTAGCCACCAAATACGTTCGCAATTCAGAAATCATAGCCAATTCCCGGGTCATATCTCCCAACACCAAAACGAAGTGGTAGCCTCGGTCCTCCCCCTAGACTTCGGGCCATTCCAGGAGGATCTCGGCTATTACAAATATAATTCCTCCCATGGAAGACAATGGGTAGACTTTATTTTTTAAAAATAAAAATCAGTAAGAAAAAAAAAATACAGAACATGATACATAAAAATAAAAGTAAATGAAAATAAAAAATGGATTCAAATTTAGAAATGTTTACATTAAGGTTAATATACTATTATAATATAGAACATTAACATATTCGAATTGGATATAAATAATTTTGTGAAATGGGTGAATTTGGAGCGAGTTTGGTGCATACAGAGAAACTAAAATTGTCGCGATACGAATGCATCGAATGCTTTGGCTTCCGATCGGCCTGAACGGCTGATTCTGACTAGAGTTGAGCGGACACCTGGATGTTCGGGTTCGGCCGAACTTCGGAAAAAAAGTCCGGGTTCGAACTTGACCCCGGACCCCATGGAAGTCAATGGGGACACGAACTTTTGGCCACTAAAATGCCTCTAAAAAAGTCATGGAAAGGGCTAGAGGGCTGCAAAAGGAAGTAAAATGTGGGTGAGTGTACCCATTCATACAAATAGGTCAATTGACCTATTCGTATGAATGGGGACTCTATTTCGGTTTATAGAATAGCAATAGCATTACATGTATTCCATAAACCGAAAGTCTATAAACCGAAAGACATTATGGAATACATGTAATGCTATTGGCTTTCTATAAACTTTCTATAATTCTTATGAATGGGGACTCTATTTCGGTTTACAGAAAGCCCATAGCATTACATACAATGTAATCGCCGAACCCCGAACTCCAACACGAACATACAGTGGAATGTCCATGTTCGGGGTCCAAAAACCGTAATGTTCGGTACGAACCCGAACAGTGTGGTTGAAGTTCGCTCAACACTAATTCTGACCCAAATTCAGAGATGTTGAGTAGATTTGTGAAATGTGGCTAATTCCAGCCAGATCAGTGTATATTGAATCGACCCCATAAAACACATAAAGGTGTCTGACTTTTTGTAAATATTTTTTATATGACATGATTGTTTACTTCTTTAACGAGACATTATTTACAGAGGTTTCTCCTGTCACAGAAAGTCTCAGAAGCTTAATGTTTTTAACGCAGAGCTCAGCTGGATGCTGGCGCACGGCGATGATGTCAGTGAGCGCTAAGCCAATCAGCAAGGAGGCTTGCCCTGTGCAATCTGATCAGGGTTTGTCGAAGCTGACCGTCTCTCAATGCTCGCAAGTTCTTCATTTTCACTTGCCACTATCATGGCTTCCAGTCGGAGGTTAAACCAGCATGTTCTTTATAAAAGGTATCGTCATGCTCGAGACACTCGTTTTTTTTTTTTTTTGCTTGTGCGTCTACATTAGAAGAAAAAAAAAAAACGTTTAGCGGCTCTAAAAAGAAATCCCATGTGTGCGGCCATTTACCTGGAACGGGTTTAAGTCGAGACCTCGGACGGGACCAGAGTGTTTGTCGTTCTTTGCAATCACTGGATCTTTCCCCGATTCAAGGATCTGAGAGGCACTGTACAGTGTTATCTCTCCGTTATCTCCACCGCCTACGATCACGCCTGCCGAACCCACAGAACCACCGTCATAGTTGCCCCATATTATCTTGTGGAATCTGAAAGAGAAAGGAATTAGGACGAGGAGTATGTATACACACACGCGAAAATCCATCCAAACCAGAAACTGAGGGCTTTAATCGTGAAAGAGAGAATTTCAAGCGTAAAGGATAATTATACTTGAAGAAAGCGGGTTGAAAAACAGGCCCTGCTTCTCCGGAGCAAACGCAACATGTATCTCTAATACAGGCTTGTTTACACTTGGCTGTGTCTCGCGGCTGAGACACAGTCAGTCTGGATGCTGGCTCGCGCACGACCAATCAGAGCAGGGGCTTGCCCCGCTAGTCTGATCGGGTTCGCAGTGTGCATGGGTTATGCATGGTCCCCCTCTGCTGATGCCATGTAAAAACAAAAAGGTTGTTCTGCACTAGCAGAGAGAGATAGTCGCCAACCAGACAGGACTGGCCAGCATGGCAGCTTCCAATCAGAGGATATACTGCCATGTCTGGTCAAAAGCACACGCCAGTTTATTCTCACACTAGGAGCAACTCATTGTTCACTAGTGCTTCTATATTAGAAGCAAAGGTGAACGCTAAGTTTGAAATTCCCCTCTCAGTCCCCTGCTATCCTATCTTATAGGACTAAAGCCTTCAATATCAGAAGAAGCAAAACAATTATATTAAATTTTGTCAAATCAAACCGTGCTCTCTGTGACAGGGCAGTGCTAATCAGGCAGAAGTGGCCTTCTGCCGGATCCAAATGTTCTCATTGGATTCGTCTCTTAACATCCACTTCGGCCCTGAGTGTAGTTATAAGCACAGTGAAGAATGGATATTTCATACCTGCTAGATGCTGGGTAAACTCCTCTCCTTTTCAGGTCAGGGTTAGGATCTCCAAAATCAACCTCAAATATTTCAAGGGCTGCATTGGTATTGAAGGAGGCATCCAGCTGCTGGGCAGAGGTACCTTGGAAAGACCAAAAAAATATGGTTTGGAAAAAGCCTTCTATTCTTAACATAACTTATAAATATATGTGGCTGTCAATGAAAATGCATTTATTTGGTAACGTTTTTTTTTTAGAGTTTTCATCATCTAGTTTTCATGGAAGCTGAAGTAAAACCCCTACAGGGTGAGTTTCTCTTATCCCCAAAAAATGACCCATTATTCAAAACATTTTTAGGGTTTTTGCAAATTCCCCGCAGACCTGTCACAATGCAAACGCATAACAGTGTATTCAGTGTGCTGCCCCCTTAAGCTGTGATATAGCCTCCCCATGCATGCTCGGATTCCCCCACGCCCACAGAGGGTAATACGATGACACGTGTGCAGACCTGACACCCCAACGGCAGGTTGCCAGCGATGCCTCACATCACAGCTACTACTTCCCCACAAGTGATGTGAAATTGGTTATGGTTCATAAGTATTAAGTAAGAACAACTCCAAACAGCGTTCACATTGTACCCTGGGGTTGGATTGGGGTGTTGCTGAATGCCTCGATATTGAGGCATCGCAGCAACACCGGCTGAGCTTAAAGAGCGACCACTGAAGAGCGACCACCGGCTGAGCTTAAAGAGCGACCGCTGAAGAGCGACCACCGGCTGAGCTTAAAGAGCGACCGCTGAAGAGCGACCACCGGCTGAGCTTAAAGAGCGACCGCTGAAGAGCGACCACCGGCTGAGCTTAAAGAGCGACCGCTGAAGAGCGACCACCGGCTGAGCTTAAAGAGCGACCGCTGAAGAGCGACCACCGGCTGAGCTTAAAGAGCGACCGCTGAAGAGCGACCACCGGCTGAGCTTAAAGAGCGACCATTGCTTTCTCAGCTCATTTCACCGCATGACGTGCCAGGCACATATATATATAGTCATTGACTGTATTTCAGTTGTCACGAAGGGGTTAAACAAGGACGTTCTATACCATCTTAAGTTCCAGGACTGAAACGCCTGTAGGACAGCAACATCCTATATTTACCACGATGAGCTGTGCAGCTGATCCTGCTGTAGGCACTCGCAGCAGGATCCCACCTGTCAGATGAGGCCACTTCGAGGGGCCTCAGTCGGACAGGCTGAATGCGACGATGGTTACATTGATCCAGAGCACGCCGCCACCACCACCACGTCATGAGTGGCGTTGTGAGGTCATGGGAAGTTACGGCAGGGGTCTCAGAGTTTGTAAAGAATCTGTGATTGGGGGCCAGGAGCAAAAAGACCCCATTTTGGTGCTTTGGAAGTTGATCTAGGGGTAAACCTTATGGATTAGGGTCTATTCTCTAAAAAAAAAAAAGGGAGCTGCAAACATCGTCCATTAATTAAGTTAGACACATATTGGTGAGGAGTTAAATGACAACTACACATTTGTTTACACTTCTGCTTCTAATATAGAAACCCAAGTGATAAATGAGAAGGATCATTTTGATAGTACATGTCAGTTTATCCTCTGCCTGGCAGCTGTCATGCTTGCTGAAACCATGTAATAACAAGGGACTTCACCGCACAGAGAGAGAGAGCCCACTCCATACAGATGAGGTACACTGGGGCCTGGGTTACCGGTCACTGGGTACACTGGGTGCTGGCCGTATTACCTGTCGCTAGGTACACTGGGTGCTGGCTGTATTAGCTGTTGCCAAGTAAACTGGGTGCTGGCTGTATTACCTGTTGCCAAGTACGCTGGGTGCTGGCTGTATTACCTGTTCCCAAGTACACTGGGTGCTGGCTGTATTACCTGTTGCTAGGTATATTGGGTGCTGGCTGTATTACCTGTTGCTAGGTATATTGGGTGCTGGCTGTATTACCTGTTGCCAAGTACACTGGGTGCTGGCTGTATTACCTGTTGCCAAGTACACTGGGTGCTGGCTGTATTACCTGTTGCCAAGTACACTGGGTGCTGGCTGTATTACCTGTTGCTATGTACACTGGGTGCTGGCTGTATTACCTGTTGCTAGGTATATTGGGTGCTGGCTGTATTACCTGTTGCCAAGTACACTGGGTGCTGGCTGTATTACCTGTTGCAAGGTATATTGGGTGCTGGCTGGCGGGACTCCACACCTGCACAGCGGATCGCTCGATCTCTTTCAGCTTCATGTTGTCCGATGCCGGATGATCCAGCGCCGCTGGGGGTCTCTCACACACAGTTCCTCTGTAACGATGTGTGTTATTGGCGCATGGTCTGGGGCGGACCCTCAGCGATACCCGGGGGAGGAGCTGACAAGACAGAGGAAGTGTCAAGTCTAGCAGAGCCCCCTGTATTAACTGATCCTCTTAGTCACCCTGTAATAACTGACCCCTACTATGTAGCAGAGCCCCCTGTATTAACTGATCCTCTTAGTCACCCTGTAATAACTGACCCCTACTATGTAGCAGAGCCCCCTGTATTAACTGATCCTCTTAGTCACCCTGTAATAACTGACCCTACTATGTAGCAGAGCCCCCTGTATTAACTGATCCTCTTAGTCACCCTGTAATAACTGACCCCTACTATGTAGCAGAGCCCCCTGTATTAACTGATCCTCTTAGTCA
>CM069867.1:4815000-5022500 GCA_036172795.1 Pelodytes ibericus
GCCATCCACTCATTGTCAGTGTGTGTGTGTGTGCCATCCACTCAGTGTCAGTGTGTGTGTGTGTGCCATCCACTCAGTGTCAGTGTGTGTGTGTGCCATCCACTCAGTGTCAGTGTGTGTGTGTGCCATCCACTCAGTTTCAGTGTGTGTGTGTGTGTGCCATCCACTCAGTGTGTGTGTGTGTGTGCCATCCACTCGGTTTGTGTGTGTGCCATCCACTCGGTGTGTGTGTGTGTGTGTGTGCCATCCACTCGGTGTGTGTGCCATCCACTCGGTGTGTGTGTGTGTGTGTGTGTGTGTGTGTGTGCCATCCACTCAGTGTCAGTGTGTGTGTGTGTGTGTGTGCCATCCAGTCAGTGTGTGTGTGTGCCATCCACTCAGTGTCAGTGTGTGTGTGTATGTATGTGTGTGTGTGTGTGTGTGCCATCCACTCGGTGTGTGTGTGTGTGTGTGTGTGCCATCCACTCGGTGTGTGTGTGTGTGCCATCCACTCGGTGTGTGTGTGTGTGTGCCATCCACTCGGTGTCAATGTGTGTGTGTGTCAGCTGCTCAGTGTGTGTGTGTGCCCGCCATCCGCTCAGTGTCGGCGTGTGTGTTTCCCATTCACTCACATTGCAAGTGAGTGTGCATTATTTCTCCCTTCTGCAGCTCATCCCACTTTGTGCGCAGAGCCCAATGTATCACCTGCCTGTCTAAAAGATTCTCTCAGGACTCAATATAGCAGCTTTAAAAAAAATAATTTAAAAATAGTTTTACATGTTGAGAGAATGTTTGTTTGATTGTGTGTAATATAAATATATATATATATATATATATATATATATATATATATATATATATATATATATATCCGTGCTCATTCATTAAGGCGGGATTCATTTAATGTTGTGGTTCTTTTCTTCCTCCCCAATAAGTATCCTTATCAGACTTCTTAGAGTAAAGCAGGGCTCGTAAGGGAGCCAGACAATGATACATCAAACACACACACCTCACATACATACATACATGCACACACGTGTCATATAGACGGGTACTCTTATTAACAATGCATGCTCCAGGACTACTGCAACGCAGAGAACCTGTCTATATTGTTTAATTCCAGCCCTGGAGTTGGATAACCCAGTCATCTGGTCATATTACTCGCCGTAAGACCCTCGTTTATTCAGTGTTCCTCGTTACGTCTGTGCTCTCCCTCTCTTCTAGAAGCACAGCATTTTTGGGGATGTGTATTACAGAGCTCCCCAGCAATACAATACCCAATAGTGTGCGTTTAAACTGCAGTAAATGTGTTTCTATGTTGTTTATTATGAATAAAATAGTTTAACCTTGTGTTAATCGACTTACATGAAATGAATCGCTCGATTTGCCACAAAGTCACTTAAAACTTTCTGATAAAGTGAAATACAGGGTTATCTTGTATTTAGTGTATGCGTCCAAACTAAGATACATGCATAGCAATACTTAATAAGAAAAAAATTAAGCTCTCTGCAAAAAAAAAAAATTGGGCTTCTCCTGGGAAAGAGACAAATGAGGATTCCCACTCTACCTGTGCAGGATGTTACGCACATAAATAAATCGGATATACCTTTACACTGCTGTGGATTACCTGGGCACTTATTAAACCTACTTCTTCTATAGCTTGGAGGAAAGACGTAACAGGGGGGATATGATAGAAACATTTATATACATAAAGGGAATCAACACAGTAAAGGAAGAGAGTATATTTATATGAAGACAAACTACCACAACTAGAGGACATAGTCTTAAATTAGAGGGGCAACGATTTAATGTAATATCAGGAAGTATTACTTTACTGAGAGGGTAGTGGATGTATGGAATAGTCTTCCAGTAGAAGTGGTAGAGGTTAATACAGTGAAGGAGTGTAAGCATGCATGGGATAGGTATAAGGCTATCCTAGATATAAGATAAGGTCAGGGACTAATGAAAGTATTACATTACTGAGAGGGTAGTGGATGTATGGAATAGTCTTCCAGTAGAAGTGGTAGAGGTTAATACAGTGAAGGAGTTTAAGCATGCATGGGATAGGTATAAGGCTACCCTAGATATAAGATAAGGTCAGGGACTAATGAAAGTATTACATTACTGAGAGGGTAGTGGATGCATGGAATAGTCTTCCAGTAGAAGTGGTAGAGGTTAATACAGTGAAGGAGTTTAAGCATGCGTGGGATAGGTATAAGGCTATCCCAGATATAAGATAAGGCCAGGGACTAATGAAAGTATTACTTTACTGAGAGGGTAGTGGATGTATGGAATAGTCTTCCAGCATAAGTGGTAGAGGTTAATACAGTGAAGTAGTTTACGCATGCATGGGATAGGTATAAGGCTATCCTAGATATAAGATAAGGCCAGGGACTAATGAAAGTATTACATTACTGAGAGGGTAGTGGATGCATGGAATAGTTTTCCAGTAGAAGTGGTAGAGGTTAATACAGTTAAGGAGTTTAAGCATGCATGGGATAGGTATAAGGCTATCCTAGATAAAAGATAAGGCCAGAGACTAATGAAAGTATTACTTTACTGAGAGGGTAGTGGATGTATGGAATAGCCTGCCAGCAGAAGTGGTAGAGGTAAACACAGTGAAGGAGTTTAAGCATGCGTGGGATAGACACAAGGCTATCCTAGCTATAAGACCGGGAACGGAGGACTAATAAAAGTACTCAAAAAAAAATTGGGCAGACTAGATGGACCGAATGGTTCTTATCTGCCGACACATTCTATGTTTCTTTCTTAATTTCTTCACTAAATATTATAAATGTACACTAGCTCCGCTGTACATCGTTTTTCATCTCGAAGTACGTTCTATCATTTGCAGATGTCGAGTGGACTTTTAATTACATTTTTTGGAACGTTCTTCAACCAACACTTGCTGTCTTAAAGGACAACTGTGCTCTCCCTCTCTTCTAGAAGCACAGCATTTTTGGGGATGTGTATTACAGAGCTCCCCAGCAATACAATACCCAATAGTGTGCGTTTAAACTGCAGTAAATGTGTTTCTATGTTGTTTATTATGAATAAAATAGTTTAACCTTGTGTTAATCGACTTACATGAAATGAATCGCTCGATTTGCCACAAAGTCACTTAAAACTTTCTGATAAAGTGAAATACTGGGTTATCTTGTATTTAGTGTATGCGTCCAAACTAAGATACATGCATAGCAATACTTAATAAGAAAAAAATTAAGCTCTCTGCAAAAAAAAAAAATTGGGCTTCTCCTGGGAAAGAGACAAATGAGGATTCCCACTCTACCTGTGCAGGATGTTACGCACATAAATAAATCGGATATACCTTTACACTGCTGTGGATTACCTGGGCACTTATTAAACCTACTTCTTCTATAGCTTGGAGGAAAGACGTAACAGGTGGGATATGATAGAAACATTTATATACATATAGGGAATCAACACAGTAACGGAGGAGAGTATATTTATATGAAGACAAACTACCACAACTAGAGGACATAGTCTTAAATTAGAGGGGCAACGATTTAATGTAATATCAGGAAGTATTACTTTACTGAGAGGGTAGTGGATGTATGGAATAGTCTTCCAGTAGAAGTGGTAGAGGTTAATACAGTGAAGGAGTGTAAGCATGCATGGGATAGGTATAAGGCTACCCTAGATATAAGATAAGGCCAGGGACTAATGAAAGTATTACATTACTGAGAGGGTAGTGGATGTATGGAATAGTCTTCCAGCAGAAGTGGTAGAGGTTAATACAGTGAGGGAGTTTAAGCATGCGTGGGATAGGTATAAGGCTATCCTAGATATAAAATAAGGCCAGGGACTAATGAAAGTATTACATTACTGAGAGGGTAGTGGGTGTATGGAATAGTCTTCCAGTAGAAGTGGTAGAGGTTAATACAGTGAAGGAGTTTAAGCATGCGTGGGATAGGTATAAGGCTATCCTAGATATAAGATAAGGCCAGGGACTAATGAAAGTATTACTTTACTGAGAGGGTAGTGGATGTATGGAATAGTCTTCCAGTAGAAGTGGTAGAGGTTAATACAGTGAAGGAGTTTAAGCATGCATGGGATAGGTATAAGGCTATCCTAGATATAAGATAAGGTCAGGGACTAATGAAAGTATTACATTACTGAGAGGGTAGTGGATGCATGGAATAGTCTTCCAGTAGAAGTGGTAGAGGTTAATACAGTGAAGGAGTTTAAGCATGCATGGGATAGGTATAAGGCTATCCTAGATATAAGATAAGGCCAGGGACTAATGAAAGTATTACTTTACTGAGAGGGTAGTGGATGCATGGAGTAGCCTTCCAGTAGAAGTGGTAGAGGTTAATACAGTGAAGGAGTTTAAGCATGCATGGGATAGGTATAAGGCTATCCTAGATATAAGATAAGGTCAGGGACTAATGAAAGTATTACTTTACTGAGAGGGTAGTGGATGTATGGAATAGTCTTCCAGTAGAGGTGGTAGAGGTTAATACAGTGAGGGAGTTTAAGCATGCGTGGGATAGGTATAAGGCTATCCTAGATATAAGATAAGGCCAGGGACTAATGATAGTATTACATTACTGAGAGGGTAGTGGATGCATGGAATAGTCTTCCAGTAGAAGTGGTAGAGGTTAATACAGTGAGGGAGTTTAAGCATGCATGGGATAGGTATAAGGCTATCCTAGATATAAGATAAGGCCAGGGACTAATGAAAGTATTACATTACTGAGAGGGTAGTGGATGCATGGAATAGTCTTCCAGCAGAAGTGGTAGAGGTTAATACAGTGAAGGAGTTTAAGCATGCATGGGATAGGTATAAGGCTATCCTAGATAAAAGATAAGGCCAGAGACTAATGAAAGTATTACTTTACTGAGAGGGTAGTGGATGTATGGAATAGCCTGCCAGCAGAAGTGGTAGAGGTAAACACAGTGAAGGAGTTTAAGCATGCGTGGGATAGACACAAGGCTATCCTAGCTATAAGACCGGGAACGGAGGACTAATAAAAGTACTCAAAAAAAAAATTGGGCAGACTAGATGGACCGAATGGTTCTTATCTGCCGACACATTCTATGTTTCTTTCTTAATTTCTTCACTAAATATTATAAATGTACACTAGCTCCGCTGTACATCGTTTTTCATCTCGAAGTACGTTCTATCATTTGCAGATGTCGAGTGGACTTTTAATTACATTTTTTGGAACGTTCTTCAACCAACACTTGCTGTCTTAAAGGACAACTGTTGGGCAAAATGAATTCAGACGTGTTATATAGACATACTTTAATTACAAGAAGTACCTTAGTAAGCACACTTTGCACCATGTAGCTCTATCAGGGGGCGGACATATTTGGCCAGATGTAGGAAGATCTGACCCAAGATTCTGAGCAGGTCTGGCCCCTGATGGAGAATCACTTCCGGCCTACACTTGATGCAATCTTTAAGTTAAACATAACTATATGTTGCTGACAGCAATAAAAACCTTTCAGTGTCTTAAAATAGCACCTAGATGTTTTTGATCTATAGTTTGAAGCCTTTGGTAAGTAACCACTTGGAAATTGCCTAGAGCTACTGAGCGAGAGTACAAACCCTTATAATTGCAAGATGTCTTACTGAATGATGCAATTAAGTGTCCCCTGAGACCTCTATTATAAAATGCTGTGGGTAGGACCCGTGTGTCATTATGTCAGCCACTGTGTGCAAAAGAGACAGACAGCAGTGTTTCAACGTCTATAAAAGGCATATATTCAGAAACATGACTCGTATGTAAACATCATGACCTGTTTCCAGGACTGGTCTCTCATTATCAAGCAGTCTATATCCGTGATTCTCAAACCTGTCCTCAGGACCCCCAACAGTCCAGGATTTAGTGATTACCCAGTTGTGTTTAAATAAGAATATGTAGAACATCTGGTGTGGTTCCCTAACGGTGAGGGAACCATACCAGATGTTATATAGATTCTAATTTAAGCACAGCTGGGTTATCCCTTAATCCGGGACCGCTGGGGGTTTCATGAGTACTGTAGGAGGACCCCCTGGACGGAAACGACATGTAGTAAGTGCTTGATATCAGATACTGTGTTAAATATGTATTCCTACATCGCAAGCATGGTTATCATTTGCAGAGAATGTCTGCCAACCTTGAACATCGCTTCTACTGTGAAAGTCACCAATAAACAGAATGATCTGTACCTTGCGTGAGCAGAACTGCAAGTAAATGCATACAATAAGAGAAAAATTTCTCCTGTTTATGACACCTCTGGCTTTATATGCAAATTAACTACTTTTCAATGGGACATTTGTAATTTGCATATAAAGCCACACGGTGATGTCACTGAGATATTTTGCTCTTATTTAATGCATTTTGCTTGCAAATCCACCAACTCGATGGGAGTTAATATAACATTAAATTACGGGATAAAGTTCGAAAAGTAGCCAGTCACTCATCATTGGCCATGTTTCCAGGGACACATATTTGTTCCACATGCTGCAGAAAGAGCATGTAAAGTGCAGCCCGGCAGTATGTAGGATGGATATACACAGACACAATCCAATTAATTAATCATGGTAGGTCCTATGAGATCTCCACCCTGATTAATTAATTGGATTGTGTCTGTGCGGATATCCATCCTACATCCTGCCGGGCTGCACTTTGCATGCTCTTTCTGCAGCAGGTGGAACAAACGCGTCCCTGGAAACGTGGCCGATGTTGGCAACTATGATCACCGTTTCAACCAATGGAAGTTTCCTGCTGATGACATCACTGATATTATCTTTAAACATAACCCCCAATGTATAGGCCATGTTTTAGTCTCTACATTCACAGTATAAGCAGTGTTTAGTAGACATGTGCATTCGTTTTCGGACGAATGAACGAATGGTTAATAAACGAAAATCATTCGTCCATTCGTAGTACTATTGCATTCTATAAGCCGAAATAGAGTCGGTTTATAGAATACAATAGCATTTCACTACACGGAGACAAAGTCTCCATTCATAAATTTATGAATGGAGACTCTGTCTCCGTGTAGTGAAATGCCGACAGCCTATAAACCGAACGTTCGGTTTATAGGCTGTCGGCTTATGGATTACATGTATTCCTATTGCTATTCCATAAACCGAACGTTCGGTTTATAGACTTTCGGCTTATAGAATACAAGTAATACTATTGCCTTTCTATGAACCGAACGAGAGCCCCATTCATAAGAATTTCTTATGAATGGGGCTCTCGTTCGGTTAATAGAAAGCCAATAGTATTACATTGTATTCTATAAAACGAATGAATAAAAATTAAACGAAACGAACATAATGAACGAATTTCGTCTGAAACGAATGCAGTAATGAACGAAATTCGTTTTAGACGAAATAAATAACATTTTTTCGTCCGAATGGACGAAAACGAAACGAAAATATTAGTTTTGCACATGTCTAGTGTTTAGGTTGGCAGAGGACGGTGAGGCCCTGGACAGACAAGAGACCTGTAGTTTGAGTGTAAATATTTGGGAGTTTCTCTCTGAATGGAGCACTTGTCAGCTGTAAATTGCTTTTCATAAATCCGGTAATTGATGTGAAGCAGCAAGGGGAAAAAAAACCTGACAAATACAGACTTGTAACCTTCATGAATCATTGCGGGCGGAGGTGATTAAGGATTTGCATTTAATATTCTGGTTTTATTCCCTTCCTTGTTGCGCCACTATTGAAATCCAGCCACGTGTTTCAGGTTGCACAACCTATGAGACTTTGATCTCGGGATCTACCCACATGCTGTGATCCGTACCACCCGGACCAGCAGAGGAGAATGTGGGACATGGGTGGGCTATGTATGCCGTGATTGGCTCCTCTCCTGCACTTTTTACTCTGCCCACAATATCTGTGAGTATTTGTCTTTTAAAACTGCTGGTTCAATAAAGTATTTCTGTTTTTACCGAATTATCCAGTGGGCACTTGCCTAGCCCCCCCTCTGGTAATGGGGGGGGGGGGGGGGCTCACCTGCAGCCGCCACGGTCTGACCTGGACTTTCCTGAATGATCGCGGCTGATGTTTCCCCACCAAGGTTCGCGAAATTGAAGAGACGGAACTGACTCCTGGAGAAGCAGCTGCATCGGCAGCACTTGCACCATCTAAAGGAGCGGCAGTATAAATATCCTCCGATGCTGCCCCTACTAGACACCAGGGAGACAGAGATGGCGCAGCCAAGCTGTTTTCGGAGAGTGGTGGCAATGACAAGTTGTTCAGCCACAGAGATGGGAATGACCAGCTGCTTGGTCACAGAGGTGGCACTAGAAGAAGAAGTAGCTCTCTGCCCCCCTGAACAGCCTCTCTCTGCGCCCAGAGACCCCAAACTGCCTCTCTTGGCTACTCTAGTCCCCCAAATAGACTCTCTCTCCCCAGCTTACCTGAACCATCTTGGTCTCCAGGCAGGTTCTTGTGACTTTCCCCTTTGTGCAGACAGATCCAGCATGTAGGAAAAGGTTTTATAATTACCTGTTTTATTTGGGTTTTTTTTAAGTTTTAATACACATTTACTGAGCAAAGTGGAGTCAATTAACAAGACATATAAAAGGGTCTAGGACACTTGTTCGCCGCATCTTCATCGCTGACAGTTCAGCGCGGCAGTTAGAACGCTGAACTGTCAGCAATGAAGTATAACGCGGCCGTTTCATCGCGGACGCGGCTATGTAAGAGCTGACAGTTCAGCGCTGAACTGTCAGCTCTTACAAATGTACAAGTTAAACGAAAATACCCCCGCTAATAAATGATCCCCCCCCAATAGTAACACTAAACCCCAATACTAACACTAAAATTAACCCCAATACTAAAATTAACCCCCTAAACCCTAATACTAACCCCCGACCCCTAATACTAAAATTAACCCCCTAAACCCTAATACTAACCCCCAACCCCTAATACTAAAATTAACCACCTAAACCCCAATACTAACCCCCGACCCCTAATACTAAAATTAACCCCTAAACCCTAATACTAACCCCTGACCCCTAATACTAAAATCAACCCCCTAAACCCTAATACTAACCCTAATACTAACCCCCGACCCCTAATACTAAAATTAACCCCTAACACTAATACTAACCCCCGACCCCTAATACTAAAATGAACCCCTAACACTAACACTAACCCTAATACTAACCCCCGACCCCTAATACTAACCCCTTAAACCCTAATACTAACCCCTGACCCCTAATACTAAAATTAACCCCTAACACTAAACACTAACCCTAATACTAACCCCCGACCCCTAATACAAAAATTAACCCCTAACACTAAACCCCAATACTAAAACTAAAATTAACCCCAATACTAAAATTAACCCCCTAAACCCTAATTCTAACTAAAATAGGTAAAATACTTACCTTTAGCGATGAAATCTCCAGTGTTGAAATCTCCAGTGACGATCTGTCTTGTGCTGCAGAGTCGGCGGTGAAGTGGCTGCGCAGAAGCAGTCGCGATGAAGAGTCCCATCCCCATATAAAAATATAGAAAGATTACAATGGCTCCATTTTTTTTTGTAATTCATATTTAATGAAAGGTTTTCTCAGAGAAACAAATTTACAAACGTACGTCCTCTACTAATTAAAATAAATTATAGGTTCACTCCTCTGTGCGAGCCAGGATCTTAATAATGATATATAGCGCCGTCTGGTGCTGGTGGCAACATTAGACGACTGGATCTTTGATGTTTTCCTTCGCCAAAATCTCCCAAAACATCCGATGTCCTCATCATCCTCCAGAATGGTGATATGGGCTTCTGGCTGTATCTGCTGGCTTGTTGTTGTTAAATTATTAATGTAGCATGGATCAAAGAGCTCAGGCTGATGTTTTACCATCTTACCATGCGAACTCATAGCGGCTGGTCCTCTCTCTTAAATATCAAACGTCGAAAATAAATCAACTTCTAATAATCACTAGTGCTCACTAGTAATATATAGTGCACTCTCCACCTCCTGTTACACTACTGGCTGTCTACCTGTACTGGAAGGACTTAAATAGGTATTCCTGGTGACATCACAAAGGCTGTGTGTGACGTAATATCATGACATCATAAAGTACCACCAGTCACATCACATCATCATGAAGCACACTGACTTAATATCTTTTCAAGCACATAAAGCTATTTTCTGTGGAGAGTTTGTCTATAGGTATATAGACAATATATGACATGTATATGAGTCAATAGGTGGGTTGGAAAAATCAATCTTCAAATAAAAGGAAAATCAAGCGTTTGGTTTGGTGAAATTGAAAACGCAGAGGAGGGAGTCTGTTATGTGGCTTGTTAACCCCTTCCCGACCTTATGACGAGTTAACTCGTCATTAGAGCCGCAGCCTTATGACAAGTTAACTCTTCGTGCAGTCTAGCCGGCGGTGCGCTCCGTGTGCACCGCCAGCCAGTCTGCAACGGGTCCTGGACCCGATCGGTGGATTTAACCCTTTCAATGCTGATCACAGTTTTTAACTGTGATCAGTTTCCTTCCACTTTATGGCCCTCATTTAGTTTTTTTTATTTTTACAATTTATAAAGTTTTTTTTAATAAATAAAGGAAATTTTAATATATTTATTTAATAAAATGTAACCCCTGCATGCCTGTTGCATGATTTTTACTGATCTGACATCGCACTCTTCAGAGTTTTTTTCTGTATTTTTTGTTTTGGGGGGTTTGTGAACCAATATTTTTCTTTTTTTATTAGTTAGTTAATTAGGGGGGGATAAGTGGGTTAGTGTTGCATTAGTTGTGTAGCTTTTTATTGGGAAAATAATGGGGGAAAACCTTTTTTTCCCAAAATTTCCTCTTTTATATGTATTTTTTAATACTAAAATGTAAATCATTTTTATGTATAGGGTATCAAAAGAAAGCTCTAACTGTCCTTTAAAAAACAACATATAACTTGTATGGGTGGGTTAAATGAGAGAGAGGAAAATTATGTTTCAAAAACCGCGTTTTAAAAATTGAAAAACGCTCTGGTCATTGGCCCAGGAAAATCCCTGGTCCTTAAAGGGTCGTTTCCCTGAAGTAGATGAATCATGTAGGACACAAGGCGGAGAAGCGGGGAGGAGAGAAGGGGGTTAGAGTTCCAATGGTAGCTGACCGCTATCCCCCCACGCCCCCCAACACACACTTTTTGAGCCATTGTCGCGATTCCACAGATGCCACATCTTCATGGATTGGGAAACTGAACCGGTGGTGTTATAATGAATTTATTCCATTTGCAAGTTATCTGGGTCATTAGGTTGTGTATTTCAGTCTTGATGGGTAAAGCTTGGGTCTTCCATTTTCGTGCCAGTCCTGTTCTTACTGCAATAAGGATTTGGTTTATTCGTGTTTGTGTGCGTTAGTCTGCTCGGGATTAAGTACCCTCTGTACAGTATATTCCTTGAACGTTCAAATGGTTTGCGCAGTGGGTGTATGGCTAGGCGCCTGGGATGCTCGCAGTTTGGAGCCATTGTTGCTCTGTTATTGGTTCGTTAAGTTATCTCTCCTCTGTGTCATTAATGGGAGCTTTGTTGGATAATTGCAGAGATCTCCGTTAAAGTTATTTTATAATTTTAAGAAAGTGATTTGTAAAAATTGGGCCCGAAATATATATATATATATATATATTTAAAATTGCATTCGGTGGGGGGTTGATGGTAAGAACTGCTAAGAGATTCTACCTTTTGGAGCACTTCTAATAAGGTGGAACCAGCTTTTTTGGCTGTGGTTGTGGCACGATGGCTACATTTTTGAGTAGTACCCTTTGGTTCTGGAGCGGGATTAGTTGCGGCATACTTCTGGGGAACAGGAAAGAGGGTAGGATAGGGAATGGAGAGGGAGGACCCCGTCTTCCTTGGACTCATGCTGAGGAGGTCCAAAGTGAAGGGTCTTGGTATAGGAATCGATTGGCCGTTTTGGGCGAGTTGAAAAAGAGGGTCTTACCTTCGTACGTGACTTGGCAGGGTAAAGTAGAGCAAAAACTTTACTGGCTTTTTGTATAGGTCGGAGCAGATCTGAGAATACGGTCACCTTTTAGCACAAACTGCTGCTGAGAAATCGTGGAATAATAAATACAGAAACAAAAAAAAGCTCTATCCTCCTGTTCCATCCTAATACTCGAAAACGAGCACACCGAGTGCTCTGATGTCATTACTGGAATCTGTTGGGGCCCAAACTTAGGCTCCTATGTGTGTGTCTTCCTTGAAGTTCTATGTCCAAAGTCAACCTCAGGTCTTCTACCAGAATACGGGGAGTTTTGGGGGTTCGGCACATGGGTGGTATGTGTGTGTGTTCCTCTACCAGAGTCTTCCGCCTAGCAAAATGTGTGGGTACATTTAATGAGAAAAAGGAAAATGTTGCAAAGGGTCAGACACGGCCAAAAACTCTGGTCACCCTGGGGTTTAAATCAAGTCTCTGGTGTCTCATGCTTATGACATCATCTGGGCCTTGATAATAATTTAACAGAAAATGTGTCATTTGCTTATCAAGTCTTCTAGAGCTGCTACATGCAAGTACCGGGGGGGGGGGGGGTCCACATAATCACAATCTAACGCCCATCGGTTTGAGATTCCTTGAATGCCGAGAGTTGCCACAATTCTCTTGCCCCGTTGACTCCCTAATAATTTTTTCCACTAATGTTATGGAGATAAAAACCTTTTTTGCTTATCTGCAATAAAATGATGAAAATGTTACTGGATGGAAATGTATAGATAAATATAATGAGCACAACGGTTTTAGAAGTATGTGATAAGATACTCTCTTTATTAAATATCTGTACAGCATCCGACGTACATTCAGCATCTCAGGGAAACCATTAGATTGTGTAATTTTTAACTTCTTCGATCTCTTTAGAAGGATCGCCCCCTCTCTCCAAGTACAGGTTATTGTATGGATACTGTTTAGGAGCCTGTAACAGACATTAAGAGAGAAGTGTGTCAAAAAAACAAAAACAATTCCCACTTTTTGTTTATATACACATGTAGCAATATATATGTGGATGTATACACATGAAACTATATATTTCTATGGGGGAATCAGGTCTCCAAATTTCTATGTATGTGTGCGCCGATGTATACCCCAGATTTCGGAAGTTAGAGACAGATCTACCAGAAAGCTACTACAAGGTGCCCTTTGCACAGTTGTAAAACATTGTTTAAATAGAGGTAGATTTGCCCCAGAAATGATCAGATCTCAGCATGGTGAGGGTCGGCATGTATAAAAAAATCATTTGTTTCCCCTCAAAAGTGCAAATGCCGTTATAGAAACATAGAATGTGTCGGCAGTTAAGAACCATTCGGTCCATCTAGTCTGCCCAATTTTTGAGTACTTTTATTAGTCCCCCATTCCCAGTCTTATAGCTAGGATAGCCTTGTGTCTATCCCACGCATGCTTAAACTCCTTCACTGTATTAACCTCTACCACTTCTACTGGAAGACTATTCCATACATCCACTACCCTCTCAGTAAGTAATACTATCATTAGTCCCTGGCCTTATCTTATATCTAGGATAGCCTTATACCTATCCCACGCATGCTTACACTCCTTCACTGTATTAACCTCTACCACTTCTACTGGAAGACTATTCCATACATCCACTACCCTCTCAGTAATGTAATACTTTCATTAGTCCCTGGCCTTATCTTATATCTAGGATAGCCTTATACCTATCCCACGCATGCTTAAACTCCTTCACTGTATTAACCTCTACCACTTCTACTGGAAGACTATTCCATACATCCACTACCCTCTCAGTAAAGTAATACTTTCATTAGTCCCTGGCCTTATCTTATATCTAGGATAGCCTTATACCTATCCCATGCATGCTTAAACTCCTTCACTGTATTAACCTCTACCACTTCTACTGGAAGACTATACCATACATCCACTACCCTCTCAGTACAATAATACTTTCATTAGTCCCTGGCCTTATCTTATATCTAGGATAGCCTTATACCTATCCCATGCATGCTTAAACACCTTCACTGTATTAACCTCTACCACTTCTACTGGAAGGCTATTCCATGCATCCACTACCCTCTCAGTAAAGTAATACTTTCATTAGTCCCTGGCCTTATCTTATATCTAGGATAGCCTTATACCTATCCCACGCATGCTTAAACTCCTTCACTGTATTAACCTCTACCACTTCTACAGGAAGACTATTCCATACATCCACTACCCTCTCAGTACAATAATACTTTCATTAGTCCCTGGCCTTATCTTATATCTAGGATAGCCTTATACCTATCCCATGCATGCTTAAACACCTTCACTGTATTAACCTCTACCACTTCTACTGGAAGGCTATTCCATGCATCCACTACCCTCTCAGTAAAGTAATACTTTCATTAGTCCCTGGCCTTATCTTATATCTAGGATAGCCTTATACCTATCCCACGCATGCTTAAACTCCTTCACTGTATTAACCTCTACCACTTCTACAGGAAGACTATTCCATACATCCACTACCCTCTCAGTACAATAATACTTTCATTAGTCCCTGGCCTTATCTTATATCTAGGATAGCCTTATACCTATCCCATGCATGCTTAAACACCTTCACTGTATTAACCTCTACCACTTCTACTGGAAGGCTATTCCATGCATCCACTACCCTCTCAGTAAAGTAATACTTTCATTAGTCCCTGGCCTTATCTTATATCTAGGATAGCCTTATACCTATCCCATGCATGCTTAAACACCTTCACTGTATTAACCTCTACCACTTCTACTGGAAGGCTATTCCATGCATCCACTACCCTCTCAGTAATATAATACTATCATTAGTCCCTGGCCTTATCTTATAGCTAGGATAGCCTTGTGTCTATCCCACGCATGCTTAAAATCCTTCACTGTATTAACCTCTACCACTTCTACTGGAAGACTATTCCATGCATCCACTACCCTCTCAGTAAAGTAATACTTTCATTAGTCCCTGGCCTTATCTTATATCTAGGATAGCCTTATACCTATCCCATGCATGCTTAAACTCCTTCACTGTATTAACCTCTACCACTTCTACTGGAAGACTATACCATACATCCACTACCCTCTCAGTACAATAATACTTTCATTAGTCCCTGGCCTTATCTTATATCTAGGATAGCCTTATACCTATCCCATGCATGCTTAAACACATTCACTGTATTAACCTCTACCACTTCTACTGGAAGGCTATTCCATGCATCCACTACCCTCTCAGTAAAGTAATACTTTCATTAGTCCCTGGCCTTATCTTATATCTAGGATAGCCTTATACCTATCCCACGCATGCTTAAACTCCTTCACTGTATTAACCTCTACCACTTCTACAGGAAGACTATTCCATACATCCACTACCCTCTCAGTACAATATTACTTTCATTAGTCCCTGGCCTTATCTTATATCTAGGATAGCCTTATACCTATCCCATGCATGCTTAAACACCTTCACTGTATTAACCTCTACCACTTCTACTGGAAGGCTATTCCATGCATCCACTACCCTCTCAGTAAAGTAATACTTTCATTAGTCCCTGGCCTTATCTTATATCTAGGATAGCCTTATACCTATCCCACGCATGCTTAAACTCCTTCACTGTATTAACCTCTACCACTTCTACAGGAAGACTATTCCATACATCCACTACCCTCTCAGTACAATAATACTTTCATTAGTCCCTGGCCTTATCTTATATCTAGGATAGCCTTATACCTATCCCATGCATGCTTAAACACCTTCACTGTATTAACCTCTACCACTTCTACTGGAAGGCTATTCCATGCATCCACTACCCTCTCAGTAAAGTAATACTTTCATTAGTCCCTGGCCTTATCTTATATCTAGGATAGCCTTATACCTATCCCATGCATGCTTAGACTCCTTCACTGTATTAACCTCTACCACTTCTGCTGGAAGACTATTCCATGCATCCACTACCCTCTCAGTAAAGTAATACATTCATTAGTCCGACCTTATCTTATATCTAGGATAGCCTTATACCTATCCCATGCATGCTTAAACTCCTTCACTGTATTAACCTCTACCACTTCTACTGGAAGGCTATTCCATGCATCCACTACCCTCTCAGTAATATAATACTATCATTAGTCCCTGGCCTTATCTTATAGCTAGGATAGCCTTGTGTCTATCCCACGCATGCTTAAAATCCTTCACTGTATTAACCTCTACCACTTCTACTGGAAGACTGTTCCATACATCCACTACCCTCTCAGTAATGTAATACTTTCATTAGTCCCTGACCTTATCTTATATCTAGGATAGCCTTATACCTATCCCATGCATGCTTAAACTCCTTCACTGTATTAACCTCTACCACTTCTACAGGAAGACTATTCCATACATCCACTACCCTCTCAGTAAAGTAATACTTTCATTAGTCCCTGGCCTTATCTTATATCTAGGATAGCCTTATACCTATCCCATGCATGCTTAAACTCCTTCACTGTATTAACCTCTACCACTTCTACTGGAAGACTATTCCATACATCCACTACCCTCTCAGTAATGTAATACTTTCATTAGTCCCTGACCTTATCTTATATCTAGGATAGCCTTACACCTATCCCACGCATGCTTAAACTCCTTCACTGTATTAACCTCTACCACTTCTACTGGAAGACTATTCCATGCATCCACTACCCTCTCAGTAATATAATACTTTCATTAGTCCCTGACCTTATCTTATATCTAGGATAGCCTTATACCTATCCCATGCATGCTTAAACTCCTTCACTGTATTAACCTCTACCACTTCTACAGGAAGACTATTCCATACATCCACTACCCTCTCAGTAATGTAATCCTTTCATTAGTCCCTGGCCTTATCTTATATCTAGGATAGCCTTATACCTATCCCATGCATGCTTAAACTCCTTCACTGTATTAACCTCTACCACTTCTACTGGAAGACTATTCCATGCATCCACTACCCTCTCAGTAATGTAATACTTTCATTAGTCCCTGGCCTTATCTTATATCTAGGATAGCCTTATACCTATCCCATGCATGCTTAAACTCCTTCACTGTATTAACCTCTACCACTTCTACTGGAAGACTATTCCATACATCCACTACCCTCTCAGTAATGTAATACTTTCATTAGTCCCTGACCTTATCTTATATCTAGGATAGCCTTGTGTCTATCCCACGCATGCTTAAACTCCTTCACTGTATTAACCTCTACCACTTCTACTGGAAGACTATTCCATACATCCACTACCCTCTCAGTAATGTAATACTTTCATTAGTCCCTGGCCTTATCTTATATCTAGGATAGCCTTATACCTATCCCATGCATGCTTAAACTCCTTCACTGTATTAACCTCTACCACTTCTACTGGAAGACTATTCCATACATCCACTACCCTCTCAGTAAAGTAATACTTTCATTAGTCCCTGGCCTTATCTTATATCTAGGAAAGCCGTATACCTATCCCATGCATGCTTAAACTCCTTCACTGTATTAACCTCTACCACTTCTACTGGAAGACTATTCCATGCATCCACTACCCTCTCAGTAATGTAATACTTCCATTAGTCCCTGACCTTATCTTATATCTAGGATAGCCTTATACCTATCCCATGCACGCTTAAACTCCTTCACTGTATTAACCTCTACCACTTCTACTGGAAGACTATTCCATACATCCACTACCCTCTCAGTAATGTAATACTTTCATTAGTCCCTGGCCTTATCTTATATCTAGGATAGCCTTATACCTATCCCACGCATGCTTAAACTCCTTCACTATATTAACCTCTACCACTTCTACTGGAAGACTATTCCATGCATCCACTACCCTCTCAGTAAAGTAATACTTCCTGATATTACTTTTAAATCGTTGCCCCTCTAATTTAAGACTATGTCCTCTAGTTGTTGTAGTTTTTCTTCATTTAAATATACTCTCTTCCTTTATTGTGTTGATTCCCTTTATGTATATAAATGTTTCTATCATATCCCCCCTGTTACGTCTTTCCTCCAAGCTATACATGTTAAGATGCTTTAACCTTTCCTGGTAAGTTTTATCCTTCAACCCATTATATTATTATTATGTTATTATATATTATGTTATACATGTGTTCTCATGTTTGTACATGGCCTCCCATATATCTATAGCCATCACTGTAAGAAGGGAAATTATACTTGAATATGGCTTAACAATAAAAACACAATAATGCATTAAAAAAATATATTGGAAAAAAAATTACAGTTTTTGACATTTATGTACAAAACCAAAATTACCATTAAAAAAACACAACTCAGTAAGGGAGGCTATGTTGGCCTAATAAGCTCCTAAGATCAGAATCAAATCAATAAAAAAATAATACTACAAGGTCACAGCTCAGACTGACTACCACATAGGCAAACATAACAGATATGTCTGTTATGTAACATCTACTGTAGCTTGACTACCAATCTAATAATCATAAGACAGATGAAGGAAAAAACAAACAATAAATGAAACAAGTGGCTCAACCATGTGCTGCCACCTAGAGGATTTCTATGCTAGTTTTATTCTGTGCTGCCTGGGATAACCCTTTCATGGTTTGGGCTAGACTTCATAAAGGATAACTATTGGGGGGGGGGGGGGGGGATTCTGTTTAGTCGGATGATGGCATCAAGTCTTCGTATAGCTGTATCAGCGGGCGGACATGTTCTTTTAAACTCTTCACTCATCTGACCCAAGACTCTAAACAACATGTCCGCCCCCTGATAGAGCTATACAGAGCAAAGATTCTAAACAACATGTCGTCCCCTGATAGAGCTATACAGAGCAAAGATTCTAAACAACATGTTGTCCCCTGATAGAGCTATACAGAGCAAAGATTCTAAACAACATGTCCGCCCCCTGATAGAGCTATACAGAGCAAAGATTCTAAACATCATGTCCGCCCCCTGATAGAGCTATACAGAGCAAAGATTCTAAACAACATGTCGTCCCCTGATAGAGCTATACAGAGCAAAGATTCTAAACAACATGTCGTCCCCTGATAGAGCTATACAGAGCAAAGATTCTAAACAACATGTCGTCCCCTGATAGAGCTATACAGAGCAAAGATTCTAAACAACATGTCCGCCCCCTGATAGAGCTATACAGAGCAAAGATTCTAAACATCATGTCCGCCCCCTGATAGAGCTATACAGAGCAAAGATTCTAAACAACATGTCGTCCCCTGATAGAGCTATACAGAGCAAAGATTCTAAACAACATGTCCGCCCCCTGATAGAGCTATACAGAGCAAAGATTCTAAACATCATGTCCGCCCCCTGATAGAGCTATTCAGAGCAAAGATTCTAAACAACAAGTCCACCCCCTGATAGAGCTATACAGAGCAAAGATTCTAAACATCATGTCCACCCCATGATAGAGCTATACAGAGCAAAGATTCTAAACATCATGTCCGCCCCCCGATAGAGCTATACAGAGCAAAGATTCTAAACATCATGTCCGCCACCTGATAGAGCTATACAGAGCAAAGATTCTAAACATGTCCGCCCCCTGATAGAGCTATACAGAGCAAAGATTCTAAACAACATGTCCACCCCCTGATAGAGCTATACAGAGCAAAGATTCTAAACAACATGTCCACCCCCTGATAGAGCTATACAGAGCAAAGATTCTAAACAACATGTCGTCCCCTGATAGAGCTATACAGAGCAAAAGATTCTAAACAACATGTCCGCCCCCTGATAGAGCTATACAGAGCAAAGATTCTAAACAACATGTCGTCCCCTGATAGAGCTATACAGAGCAAAGATTCTAAACAACATGTCGTCCCCTGATAGAGCTATACAGAGCAAAGATTCTAAACAACATGTCGTCCCCTGATAGAGCTATACAGAGCAAAGATTCTAAACAACATGTCGTCCCCTGATAGAGCTATACAGAGCAAAGATTCTAAACAACATGTCCGCCCCCTGATAGAGCTATACAGAGCAAAGATTCTAAACATCATGTCCGCCCCCTGATAGA
Source organism: Pelodytes ibericus (assembly GCA_036172795.1). NCBI lineage: Eukaryota > Metazoa > Chordata > Amphibia > Anura > Pelodytidae > Pelodytes > Pelodytes ibericus. The sequence continues at coordinate 4,834,930 of CM069867.1, forward strand.
GCTATACAGAGCAAAGATTCTAAACAACATGTCGTCCCCTGATAGAGCTATACAGAGCAAAGATTCTAAACAACATGTCCGCCCCCTGATAGAGCTATACAGAGCAAAGATTCTAAACATCATGTCCGCCCCCTGATAGAGCTATTCAGAGCAAAGATTCTAAACAACAAGTCCACCCCCTGATAGAGCTATACAGAGCAAAGATTCTAAACATCATGTCCACCCCATGATAGAGCTATACAGAGCAAAGATTCTAAACATCATGTCCGCCCCCTGATAGAGCTATACAGAGCAAAGATTCTAAACATCATGTCCGCCACCTGATAGAGCTATACAGAGCAAAGATTCTAAACATGTCCGCCCCCTGATAGAGCTATACAGAGCAAAGATTCTAAACAACATGTCCACCCCCTGATAGAGCTATACAGAGCAAAGATTCTAAACAACATGTCGTCCCCTGATAGAGCTATACAGAGCAAAAGATTCTAAACAACATGTCGTCCCCTGATAGAGCTATACAGAGCAAAAGATTCTAAACAACATGTCCGCCCCCTGATAGAGCTATACAGAGCAAAGATTCTAAACATCATGTCCGCCCCCTGATAGAGCTATACAGAGCAAAGATTCTAAACAACATGTCGTCCCCTGATAGAGCTATACAGAGCAAAGATTCTAAACAACATGTCCGCCCCCTGATAGAGCTATACAGAGCAAAGATTCTAAACAACAAGTATGCCCCCTGATAGAGCTATACAGAGCAAAGATTCTAAACATCATGTCCACCCCCTGATAGAGCTATACAGAGCAAAGATTCTAAACATCATGTCCGCCCCCTGATAGAGCTATACAGAGCAAAGATTCTAAACATCATGTCCGCCCCCTGATAGAGCTATACAGAGCAAAGATTCTAACCAACATGTCCGCCCCCTGATAGAGCTATACAGAGCATAGATTCTAACCAACATGTCCACCCCCTGATAGAGCTATACAGAGCAAAGATTCTAACCAACATGTCCGCCCCCTGATAGAGCTATACAGAGCATAGATTCTAACCAACATGTCCACCCCCTGATAGAGCTATACAGAGCAAAGATTCTAACCAACATGTCCACCCCCTGATAGAGCTATACAGAGCAAAGATTCTAACCAACATGTCCACCCCCTGATAGAGCTATACAGAGCAAAGATTCTAACCAACATGTCCACCCCCTGATAGAGCTATACAGAGCAAAGATTCTAAACAACATGTCCGCCCCCTGATAGAGCTATACAGAGCAAAGATTCTAAACAACATGTCCGCCCCCTGATAGAGCTATACAGAGCAAAGATTCTAAACAACATGTCCGCCCCCTGATAGAGCTATACAGAGCAAAGATTCTAAACATGTCCGCCCCCTGATCGTGCTATACAGAGCAAAGATTCTAAACATGTCCGCCCCCTGATCGTGCTATACAGAGCAAAGATTCTAAACATGTCCGCCCCCTGATAGTGCTATACAGAGCAAAGATTCTAAACAACAACGGTGAATCAAGCGGTTTTCGCGATGTCGAGGCAATAGCCAGCACCGAAATTTATTTTCTGGGGCCCCCACGATCGCGATCATGAAAGCCATACTGACGGAGCAGCATGCCCTCTGGAGGTCTGAGCTTCGGAAGTGAAAGTAACTTCACTTCCATCGCTCTGAATATGCTGCTTGACTGCCCCTAGTGGTAGTTAAGTAGCATAGCAATGTAAAAAATTTAAATAAATATTTAATTAACTAAAAACTGGTTATATAGTTAGATTAGCCTATAGGGTTAAAATTAAATAATTTTGAGCATAAGGGATAAGGTTAAAATTAAATTAAAATATATTAAGGGATAGCATAAGGGTTAGAGTTGGGGTTAAATTTAGTGTTAGGGTTAAATTTTGGGTTGGGGTCAAAAGGTCAATATAGGAAAAAAACAAAAACACTATTTTTGTTTTTTGCCCCATAACTCGCAAAAAAATACTGAAAAATATGGAAACATGCATATTTCTGAATTTGGGACAACATTTAGACGGGGTCTTTTTTAATGATTGTATTTGTCTAAATTATATTTTAGGTCAAAGTTAGAAAAAGTGTTTTTTTTTTTAATTTTCCATCATATTTTATGATTTCTTTTGTAGTAAATTATAAGATATGATGAACATAATGGTATCTTATGAAAGCCCTTCTTATGACGATAAAAACAACATATAATTTGTGTGGGTACAGTATGTGAGAAAGAAGAAAATTGCAGCTAAACACAAACACCCCAGAAATGTCAAAAAATTCAGTGTCATCCAATAAGGAGGGGCTTGGAGAGATGCAACAGCACTAACTCTGTTACAATGTATTTGTCTGGGTTTTTTTCTAGTAATGTTACAACAGTGAGAAAGCATTCTCCATCATAGCAAGTTATGTTAAACAGTACAATACATACCACAGGAGGATAGAATGGATACTTCTCTCCAAGCCAAAACATAAACAGCATAAAACCCATGAACCCAAAAAGACATTTACACATCGTATTCCAAGGTACAGGGCTGGGGGATGTATCAACGCGGTTCCTGGTGTACATGTCAAAGTCCCAGTGCATCTATGGAAAAGAAAAATGGAAGGGGGTGAGGCTGGTGTCCAATATGAGGGATTCCTCCAAAGGAATGGTGACCATTCTTTGCAGAATTTGCACATCACTACCCAGAATCCCTTGCAGTGGTGGCAGCACTGTGAATGAGTCTGGGGGAAAAGCAGGCCTTCTGGCTTGTTTGGCATGTGTGGATTTGTGTATGATTAGGGCTCTGCTACCCACTGAAATTAAGGTGAAGGGGGATTACTATGACCTTTACACGATGCTTTGTTCTTTATGTCCCCACAGTAATAAACCTAAAAATTCATTGTCATTATTTCTAAAGCAATGGAGAGAAGCAGAAGGTTTATTGGTTTTTTCACCTGTATAACACTTTTAAAAAGCAGAAATTCAGGCATGAATAACATGGGTTTAAAAGACAGGCAAGTTAGAGAATGTTTGATATTAACCCCTTCGTGACGCATGGTGCTTGCGTCCCAAACGACGCAAGCACCAAAACGTCACGATTTGTTCCTGGCCACCGATCACAAGGTGATCGGTAGCCAGGAACACTCTGGCAGAGATCCGATCAGGGTCTTAATAGACCATGTGGGTTCCTGCCAAAAAATCGCGAGACCTCCGGACGTCACGTGTGACGTCACTGAGGCGTGCCCGAACCCGGAAGTTCGGGCACAGCGCGATTTAGCAAAATGTAGCCGGTGCTCGTTTCGAGCACCGGCTACATTTTCCCTGTCAGACTGAGGCCACTCAAAGTGGCCTCATCTGACAGGTGGGATCCCGCTGTAAGTGCCTGCAGCGGGATCCGAAAACAGCTCATCGCGGGGAGCCGCGATGAGCTGTTTAGTACAGGACGTACTATGCCGTCCTAACGACTTTAAGGCACTTAAAGTCAGGACGGCACAGTACGTCCTAACGTCACGAAGGGGTTAAAGGAAAATTAAACGTTGTTTAACCCTTGCTTCCTTTAAGGACAATACATTTGCCGGTAGAATTAAGTAAACCCGACGTGTCTTAATAGATCCACGCGGGTTTACTATCTGCTGTGTCTCACATGCGAGACACAGCACTTCCTGGTTGCCTTGTGCTGACAAACCTCAGCACGCGCACAGCCAATCTGACTTATGCTTTGCGTTAAACGAATTACAAACAAATGCTTAAAATAAGAGATTTAAAAAAAAAAAGCATCTCCTGCTTATGACATCACCTGTGACTTCATATGCAAATGAACTGCTTTTCAGTGTAAATGTGTTATTAACACAGAAAGCCATAAGATGATGTCTAAGATTTCGACACCACAAACACATTTAAAACATGTTTCCAAACAATTCTGATAATACAAGGTATAGACCATTTTTCAGGAGTTTTTATTTGCTTAGGTTCCTTTAATTACCAGTGAACAGACTTTCACCTAGTTACTGTCTAGGGTTCCCCTCTCCCGGCACTTACCGGCTCTCCCCAATTTCTCCGGAGGTCGGGAATGTCCCATGTGTACCACGGATCTCTTTCCTGTTGAGATTTATCTGGAAGTTTGGGATAATCTCCAAACCTATGGAGATGTCAAGTGAGAAGGGATCAGATGATGGTTAAGATATACAGGAGGTGCACAAATATTATAATATATATATATATATAATACACACATACATATACATACACACATATTATATATTTGGTGTACCATCGCTATACAATATATTTGGTTCGGATGGTATTTAAGACAGTATATACCTGAACTTTCCTGGCCAGAGATTGCAACATGACTTCCAATCTTAAAGGGACTGTATCACCTAAAACATGGCTGTTCCTGTGAATGCAGATAATTAAATGATTGCAAATGATCTATACATTGTATTAGCAAAACTGCAAGTGAATGGCTAAATTAGGAGAAAGTTTGTTTAAATGTGTCCGGCTTATGACATCACCTGTGTCTTCATATGCAAATGAACTGATTTTCAATGGGCCACATGGTGATGTCATAGATAGAAGACTCCACGGACGTATTTAAAAACACATTTTTTTCCTAATCCAGGCATTTGCTTGCAATTCTTCTAACACAATGTATAGATCATTTACAATAATTTGTATTCTCTACATTCACATTATGAGCAATGTCTAGGTACCTTTAAAGGAACATTAAACATTGTTTAACCCTTGCTTCCTTGAAGGAAGCCAGAGTTAAACATAACATGTCTTAATAGATCCACGCGGGTTTACTCTCTGCTGTGTCTCACATGCGAGACACAGCACTTCCTGGTTGTCCGCACATGCATAGCCAATCAGAGCAGGGGCTTGCCCTGCTCTGACATCCGAACGCGAGGGTCTCTTGCTGCTAGCGCAGAGAGAGAATCTCATTTTTGCATTGGCTTGGCGGGGGGGGGGGGGGGGGGGGGCTAGTTAAGGTCTCCCTGCTGATCCCATGAGAAAATGAGGGTCTCGCTCTGCGCTAGCAGAGAGAGCCAGTCGCCGACCAGACCTATCAAACTCCCCGTTATGCATGTTTCAGTTTCACTCCTATATCTCATATATCTATATAGACATGCACCAGAAATGGTGCTTAAAAGCTAATAAAAAAAAATGTGTTGATCTGCAGAAAATGAATAATCTCAGCAGTTGTCATTATACATAAGACAGCACCATTCCTATCGCCCAACGCCTGGGACATTCAGTTGCGGGAGCCGGGCGATCCTATCGCCCTAGCGACCACCAATGGCGGTATGCACGCTGGCTATCAAGTTGCTATCAATAAAGACTTTAAATACGGTTTTGATTAAAAATTATTTTTTTGTCTCAGGACAAGTGGATTGTCATGAGGGACAAGTAGATTGGGCTACCGCTTTAGTACAAGTAGTAGGGGGTAGCCAATGTGCCTGGGGATACAGTAGTTTTTATTTCACATGAAAAATATTTTACACACCTACAAATGCTAATGAAAAAACATGCTAAATAGATTCTTATCTTTGTCCAGAGTTTAGAAATAGCCCATTTTTACATGTTTTTCTGCATGTTATAATGCAATAACTTAAAGTAGCGCATTGCCTTTTCCCAACCGTTTTCTCCTTTAGTGACCTTTTAACCTTAACCCAACTCTAACCCTAAATCTTAGGCTAGAATGCTGAAGGCCTCGACAGCGGCACAAAGGAAGATACTGTTGATCGTCTCATATGCTCGTTTCACCGTCAACTGTCACAAACAGCATGTTTTTGTGTGACACGCCTGGCACGTCAAAGGGGTTAAATCGTTAAAGGTTTTCATTTTATACGGTTTGCAAAAATGACGTAAACAGGGTCACTATGATCTCACCCCATCCCATCGTCTGGATAAGGTTCATAGTCTTCAACTCTCATGTTGTATTTCTTGGCCGCGGCTGCTCTCTCCTCCGGAGTTTTCGGATATGGGCCGGGTAAGTCTATCTTAGAAACCCCCGATGCTATAAGACAAAATGATAATTTAAAAAGACGCCAGTTACACCCAAAATCATACAAAGAGAATAAATCCAGCACTTGTTAGCACTTAAAGGACAACTGTTAAAAAATTAAGTTGTGTTTAATTGAAAGATTGAAAGAAGTGTAGGCCTTTTATAGAGAAATGCGTTGATGAAAGTACAAATAAATTACCTATTTAGCCCTCTTTGCTTTGTATGGCTCTATCAGAAGGCAGACATGTCGTTTAGAATCTTGGGTCAGCTAAAGAAAGATGTCCGCCCCTGATACAGCTATATGGAGGAAAGAGAGCTCCTAATTTGTGTTCTTCCATTCAAACAATCTCTATATAAAATGCCTGCACTTGATGCAGTCTTTCGATTACACTTTTTGTCCACAGTTGTACTTTAACATTAGTTTGAGATTGAATGGGACTGTGACCTAAACATTGTATTTCAATACAGAGTTGGAGACTATGTATAAAAAAAGAAATTAAAAAAAAAAGTTGCAAAATGGCCACCTACTGTAGATCACCACTACAAATCTCTGCCCCTCCTGATCTGGCGTTATCTGCTTGTTGGCAAACTTGATAGAAAATGCCAACATTTGGAGATGTATATGCTTTAAATGTGGCTGTGGTGTCCCCTATTTATGACATCACCTTTGTCTTGATACTAACACAAGCGATAGAACATTTTCAATCATTTTTAATTCTCTACAGTGAAACCAGTGTTCAAATTATTAAATGAATTGAACAGGAAAAGCCAGGGTTAATAACAGTGTTGGAAAGACCCCCAATTTGCAAATTGATCACTAGCTATTAATGCCTGATATCTGCTATTCACTGTTGATTGGTCAGACTAGATAGGTCGAATGGTTCTTATCCGCCGACATAAGACATATTCTATGCGTCCGTTTCCATTTAGGGTGAAAAGGGCCAATTTAAAAAAAAAAAAAAAAGTCAATTGTGAGGCAACGTTTGAAAGGTGATGTCATCAGCAGGGACATTGCATTGGTTACCATGGTGACTGGACCACTTTTGGAACCTTGCCCCAGATCTTCATACAGAACCCTAGTTCTGACATTTCCTCCAAGAATCCAGATCTTCTCATTGAGTGAACGGTGCATAATCAATGAAATCAGGGATTAGACGCCTCGGAGGAAATGCAAACTATTGGCCACCGCTCATGCCGACAACTACACGTCCCATGATGCCTCCCGCCTCCGACGTCATTAAATGTGAGCTATTGGAACAGCGGGTTAGGTAGGGAAAACTGCACATCTTCTGAGATGTCTATCTCAAGGGGAAGATCTAGATTCCCGGAGGGAAATGTCAGGACTGAGTCTAATTCAAAAGTAATAAATGTTCTACCTAAACAAGGTTAACATACATTTCTTAAAGGGACAAAACATGTCCCGGGACTTGTAAGTAAACCCAACATGTGTCTTAATAGATAGACGCGGGTTTACTATCTGCTGTGTCTCACATGCGAGACACAGCACTTCCTGGTTGTCGCGTGCTGACATTTGTACAGCCAATCAGAGTTAAGGTTGACACCTGGCAGGTATTTTACCGGCAGGCCGGTAAAAAAATTGGCATTAGGCCAATGTTAAGTCAATGGAGACAGTATCAAGGCCGGTATTTTTCTGAAGAAAAGGTGTCAACCCTAATCAGAGTGGAGGCTCGCAGCCGAATGTGAGGGTCTCTTGCTGCTAGTGCAGAGAGAGACTTTCTTTTGCATGGGATCAGCCGGGGGGGGGGGGGGGACCTAGTTAGGGTCCCCCTGTGCTGATCCCATGCAAAAACGAGGGTCTCTCTCTGCGCTAGCAGCGAGAGAGCCAGTCGCCGACCAGACGACTTCCTGCTTCCTATGGAGACATGGCAGCTGTCGGTCAGAGGATAAACTGGCGTGTACCATCAAAGGTACTATCAAAAGTACCAGCCAGCTCATCCTCATACTGGGGACAACTAACATTTCACTTGTGTTTCTATATTAGAAGCACAAGTGTAAACTAATGTGTAGTGTCCCTTTAATCTGCCTCTGATACACACAGTGCACAGTATAAAGGACAACTGTCAGCAAAAAAAACCCCAACATAAATTCTGTTTAATAACTTGTTTAATTGAAAGTGTTGGCATTTTAAATAAATAATACAAATAAAGTGCCTTATTAAGGCCTCTGTGCTCTATCAGGGGGGCTGACATGTTATTCATAATCTTGGGTCTGATAAAGGAAAACCTGACCCCAGATGTCCACCCCAAATAGAGCCATCCAGAGCCAAGGGGGGGATTCAGCAAGGGGCTTTATTTATATGCTTTCCTTGGAACAGATTACATGTAAAACCCCTACATTTCAGTTAAAAATAAAGTTATTTATCTATAAGTCCTCTGCACCATGCATGAGGGGCCTGAGCAAGCTGTGGTCTTACAGCAGCAAGTAAAGGATGGCTGAGGGTCACAGGAGTCCAAGATCAGCCATTGCAAACATGATCAGGGATGGCTAAGCTCTGGGCGGAGGGATACCATGGGAAACATAGTCCATCCGTGCTAGGATACCGTTGTCCTTGCCCCTGAAGGTGACCCCCCCCCCCCTGACTTTACGCCATGCCTCACTGTTACCGGCCTGTCACCCACCTGATCTCACCAGGACATGTGGCATGCATGAGGGGGCGCCGAGCCTGCTCCCAGCCCCGAGCACGGACCTGAGGGTCACAGCTGACAGCAAGCGGGCGCTGAGAGCCGCCATGTTTCCCAGGCTCCACTCCAAGCAACTGCGCAGGCGCCGGAACTACGGTGTCCCGGAAGTACCACGCGCCGGACTCAATGCTCAATGGATTTTCTGTCAGACACAACGGACACCAACAAAATGGCGCCGGCCAGAGCGACATCTAAATATTGTTTTTATGGAGAATGTAGAGAATGAAAAAAAACAAATTGATTGAAAATGATGTGTGCATTGTGTTAGGTGAATTACATGCAAATGGCTAAATTAGGAGAAAAAAAGGGTTTTGAATGTGTCTGTATTTGTTCCACATGCTGCAGAAAGAGCATGCAAAGTGCAGCCCGGTGTTCTGACAAAAAAACTGGAGTGAATTCTACGGCACAGAGTCATTGCGCACCACAGCGCATGCGCACACAGAGTTACGGCTGTCATTAAGCCGTAACTTTGTTAGAAGAGCGCCCGCTAGGGTCGCCACCTGGCCGGTATTTTACCGGCAGGCCGGTAAAAAAATTGGCATCAGGCCAATGTTAAGTCTATGGAGACGGTACCAAGGCCGGTATTTTTTTGAAAAAAAAAAGGTGGCAACCCTAGCGTCTGCGCGAGGGACGCACACCACCTCACGCCCCCTCCGGATCAGCTGCGGTGACAGGTAAAGTATAAGCGTCTTACTTATTATTATTCTCACTTCCTAGCGTAGCAAGCAACTGGTAAAACCTATATCAGTGACATGCTACGCTAGTAAGGGGAAGACACACACGGGGGACAGAGGGGGACACACGGGAGCCTAAGGTGGTGATCACAACTCCCATCAAGATGAGGCAGCCCCCCCGTGTGTCCCCCTCTGTCCCCCATGTGTGACTTACACTTACTAGCGTAGCATGTCACTGATAGAAGTTTTAGCAACTACACAGTGATTGCTATGCTAATAAGTGACAATAATAAGTAATACGCTTATACCTACCTGTCACCGCGAGGTGTGTGTCTGATTGACAGCCGTAACTGTGTGCGCATGCGCTGTGGGACGCAATGAGTGCATTTTACTGCGCCTGTGCAGTAGAATTCACTCCAGTTTTTTGTCAGAACCCCGGCAGTATGTAGGATGGATACACGCACACACACAATCCAATTGCCGTCTTTGCTCGAATATAAGATGAGGGTTTTTTACAGCAAATGCTTATATTCGAGGTCGTCTTATAGTCTGACCTCAAATCGAGGTCTGACTATAAGACTGGGATCCAGGTCCCCCTCGCAAGCAGCCGGTGGATGTCTGCGTGATGTGTGGAAGCCGGGAGGTCATGTGACCGTGCGATATTCACGTCATAGAAGTCCCGGCGGAAGTGTCGGGCAGCAGCGGAGGATGTCTGCCCTCGCCGCGCAGACATCCACCGGCTGCCCCCACTAGACACCAGGGAATGTGGAGAGGAGAGGGATACAATGTCTGGGGGGAGAGGAGGGGATACAATGTCTGGGGGGAGAGGAGGGGATACAATATCTGGGGGGAGAGGAGGGGATACAATGTCTGGGGGGAGAGGAGGGGATACAATATCTGGGGGGAGAGGAGGGGATACAATGTCTGGGGGGAGAGGAGGGGATACAATATCTGGGGGGAGAGGAGGGGATACAATGTCTGGGGGGAGAGGAGGGGATACAATGTCTGGGGGGAGAGGAGGGGATACATGTCTGGGGGGAGAGGAGGGAATACAGTGTCTGAGGGGAGAGGAGAGGATACTTTGGGGGCAAGGAGAGGTTGCTGTCTGGGGAGGAGGAGATGCATTGGCTGGGGGCAGGTGGCTATCTAAGGGGAAAATGGGGGAAGCATTGTCTGGGGCTACATTGGCTAAGTCTGGGGTGCAGGTGGCTGTGTATGGGTGCATTGGCTAAGTCGGGGGGGGGGGGCAGATGGCTACATGTGTGAGGGAAGGCTACGTCTGGGGGGTAGATTGGCAAATAAAAACCAGAAATGCATTTTTTTTCATCAACATTTTTATTAAATAGGAAAAACATGTCAATTAATATTTACAAGTGATGTCATAAACAGGAGACACATTTAAAACCCCTTTTCTTCTAATTTAGGTTTTTACTGGCAGCTTTGCTAACACAGTGTATAGATCATTTTCAATGATTTTTCCTTCTCTACATTCACAGTATCAGCAAGGTTTAGGTGATACGGTCCTTTTAAACAGATTTTTCCCAAATGTGTCTGCGTTGTCTCTTGTTTATAGCTTGTGGCTTGATATGCAAATATCTGTATCTGTCTGTCTCATACTATTTGTCTTTCTGTCTGATACTGCGTGTCTGTCTGTCTGATGCTGTGTGTCTGTCTGTCACATACTCTGTGTCTGCCTGTATGTCTGATAACCTGTGTCTGTCTGTCTGATACTGCGTGTCTGTCTGTCTGATGCTGTGTGTCTGTCTGTCACATACTCTGTGTCTGCCTGTATGTCTGATAACTTGTGTCTGTCTGTCTGATACTGCGTGTCTGTCTGTCTTATGCTGTGTGTCTGTCTGTCACATACTCTGTGTCTGCCTGTATGTCTGATAACTTGTGTCTGTCTGTCTGATACTGCGTGTCTGTCTGTCTGATGCTGTGTGTCTGTCTGTCACATACTCTGTGTCTGCCTGTATGTCTGATAACCTGTGTCTGTCTGTCTGATATTCTGTGTCTGTCTGTCTGATGCTGTGTGTCTGTCTGTCACATACTCTGTGTCTGCCTGTATGTCTGATAACCTGTGTCTGTCTGTCTGATATTCTGTGTCTGTCTGTCTGATGCTGTGTGTCTGTCTGTCACATACTCTGTGTCTGCCTGTATGTCTGATAACCTGTGTCTGTCTGTCTGATATTCTGTGTCTGTCTGTCTGATGCTGTGTGTCTGTCTGTCACATACTCTGTGTCTGCCTGTATGTCTGATAACCTGTGTCTGTCTGTCTGATATTCTGTGTCTGTCTGTCTGATGCTGTGTGTCTGTCTGTCACATACTCTGTGTCTGCCTGTATGTCTGATAACCTCTGTCTGTCTGTCTGATATTCTGTGTCTGTCTGTCTGATGCTGTGTGTCTGTCTGTCACATACTCTGTGTCTGCCTGTATGTCTGATAACCTGTGTCTGTCTGTCTGATATTCTGTGTCTGTCTGTCTGATGCTGTGTGTCTCTCTGTCACATACTCTTTGTCTGCCTGTTTTTCTGATAACCTGTGTCTGTCTGTCTGATACTCTGTGTGTGTGTGTCTGTCTTATGCTGTGTGTCTGTCTGTCACATATTCTGTGTCTCTCTGTCTGATAACCTGTGTCTGTCTGTCTGATATTCTGTTTCTGTCTGTCTGATAACCTGTGTCTGTCTGTCTGATACTCTGTGTCTGTCTGTCTGATACTATTTGTCTTTCTGTCTGATTCGCTGTTTGAATTGAGGCTCGAGCCCAAACAATACATCAAGTAGAGTGACTTAGCACCTCGACTCCCAATATCCCTCCAAGCTCTACCACCATCCCGAAAAGCAGGACGGAGGAAGATCTCAGCGGGACATTCTCCAAATATCAGGACTATCCAGCACAAAGCAGGACAATTGGGAGGCATGTCTAAGTGAGAAGGTCACGATTTTCCTTCTCCAGTCTTTGCGACATTGGATAAAGAATACTGTGCATGATCCCTAGCAGAGTGCTGACACTCCCCCTCCGATGGCCAGAGGACCATGTTGGGTGGTACAGGCAATGCTTACATAGGACTCATCCATACCATTCTAAATAAGGTGCATTGGTCTCTATTCTGTGATCTGAGTCATGTGAACTCAAGTCATCGAACACCAAAGGTCCAAGGCCTTGCTAACCTCATGGACCCCAGGGAATCACCATAGAACCATGGATGTCCCTGCGGTGTAGACCTCTTTAAGCACGTTGCCCCAGCTTTATAAAAAACTGTACTAGATTGTAAAGTTGCATCATACACACCGAACATGCTAGAGTTATTCATACACAAGTTATATACAAGGACTCGAAATAAGACCCATCATGGCTGACATTAATGAAAATACGAATTTTCGAAAAAAAAAATAAAAAAATATCGGAAAACCATCTTGGCAATAGGTGTTTATCCACCTTGACTTTGTATCGACTGGGCTCATGACTTGATACTCCTCCACTTCGTCTTGAATATTACTGGAACGAGATGCGTTTTATTTGTCATGCAATCATCGTCAAAATATTTATCAAAAGAAGAAGAAAAAAATTCAAATCAATGAGAATCTCATTATTCTACTTTACTCCATAAAGATGACTTCCCATTGATTTTTATACACTACAGATTGCTTTTTTAACACACAAATTATTGATTTCCAATTGGAGACATATTGAGCTCCCTTTTCTGCTTATTTGAATAGGACGTATCTGAAGAATAGGTGAGCTTTCGTCACGTATGATCTTACCACCACCACTGGGGAGGGGGGGGGGACTTCAGACCACTTTAAGAAGATGGATAGACCTGTGCTAGAAATTAAAAAACATAATATAATAACCAGATGGTTGGATGACACTTCTATTGTATAGAATAAAGACTGTGCTCATTCCTTTTAGAATGTAAACGATACTAAACACTGTTGACAATCTCTTAATCCGATACAAGGCAGCTTCTGTCTGATTTAAAAGGATTTCAGAAGGATGCTGCTTTGGAGCACTGTTTAGAAGTGATTTTTTGTTTGATTTAAAATTCCAGCATCCCTGCCAACTGTTAAAAGGCCAAGTGAACCTTGTGCCACGCTGCACCCGGGATGGGGAAAGTGACTACTTAACTCTGGAGACCAGGGAACTAAATCAATCTAACAATCTCACCATTCCAAATACTGAAGGCTTCCAGTCAGAGGCTCCAGATCCTGTCTTACATCCACACGGCCACACGGCAAAGCCTAAACGTCTGGAGAAGTATCTTTCCATGATGTCCCTGGCAAGCGTGGATCTAGGCACTCTGACCCCAGCAGGACCAGCCAGCAATGCTCCCTCTATCTCTGGAGTAGATACAGATTGAGGGCATCAATATCTCAAATCTCTCCAAAAAACAAAATTCTCTCTCAATTGCGAATCTACCTCCTTTGTTCAACGATCTTACAAGTGGATTGTGGTGTATTACAGCTTTCAGAATACTCTGTCTCATGATAAAGTATGTTAAAAAAAAAAAATCATCAATTTCTATGTATTATGTACTATTACAGCATATTTGTAGCAATTTTCCTGTCCCTGTACCTATTTCAGTTGTATTTTCATACCTCTCCCTGGGTATTTCGGATGTGATGGTCTGTAGTTGTATATAACAGTGCCTATTGATATATAAAAATATTCTTCCTTTTCCTTCTGGTTACTCTGGTGTGTCTGCGGTACATATATGTTCCTGCATGACACTTTTTGACATGATCATTGTGCCATATATGTCTAAATATCATTTTTTTTATTTTTTGGGGGAATGATGGATATTTGTATAAGAATTATATTGTGGTACATTTACACGAGCTGGTTGGGCCCCTTTGGAGTCAAGAAGGAATTTTTCCCCCTAGGAGGCAAAATTCGAAATAGCTTCCTTAGGGGTTTTTGCTTCTTTTGGATCAAAAAGCTGTAATGATAGGTAGATGGGTTGAACTTGATGGACTTGTGTGTCTTTTTTCAACCTAAATTACTATGTTACTATGTAAAACTTTTAAATAAAACTTAGTAGACCTAAGTTTAAAAAATTGGACAAAAAATGATCCAGTAAATATTAACAAACTGCTAAATGGGATAATAATGATCCCATTCCTACAGTTAAAGATAACGTTTAAGACAAAGGATATTTTTCCATACTTAAGAATAAAAAAGTTACCTTTCTTCTCACCTAGTACACGCGATAAAGATTCTCTGATTAAAAAACGTAACAAACTTTTTTACAAATGATCCTAAATATAAATCCAAATCTGATTGCTATGAAGTTCTGAGGCCGGAAGTCCAAGATACAAAAGCTTGCATAAAATGGGGAAGGGTTTTGGGCGAAGAGCTTCAATGTGAACAATGGTATTCTTCTATTGCAGTTGTTAAGAAATGTTAAGCATATCTCGTGGGACTGCTCCAAAATACGCCCAATATGGACTTGGAGATAAAATTACGATCCTCTCTAACATCTTAACATGATGGGTTTTCCATTCCAGAAGAGATTCTTTTTGATCCATCTATTGATGGCAACAAAGGTGGTTAATCTCAAGATTGTGGCTTACACAGGAAGTCCCAGTTTGGACCCAGGTCTTAAACCAGCTGAGGTATCAACATGATATGGAGAGGACGGGGTGTACGCCCTATATCAAGGAAATAAAGGGAAGTTTGACCACTGGTGGTCCCCTTGGATGGGAGGTTTGATTGACCAGAATAGAGTAGCAACCTAAAGTTTACCCCGCTCATACGCTGGGTTGGTTAGGTACAGCTCTATACGACCCTCTGTCTGGAATGATCATTGGCCATCGGATTCTCCACTATCCCCTCTGCCCAAACAATGTCTTTTTCACTTATTATAGTATGTACATACCTATAGAAATGAGTTGCTTATGAGGGTTACTGAGGAATTACTTATATTATGGAAGACGTGTGAACAAATAATACCATCATATGTATGTGCATGGATATTATTGTATGTTTTGTATGTAAGAAAATTGTAATAAACAAAGATTTAAGAAAAAAAGAAAAAAAATTTTTTTGTGGTATATATGTAGGCATGTCCACGTGAATTCTTTTGTAGTGTATGTTAACTGAATTCGGAGCATGTTTCGCGGCTGGGGGAGACTTGTGCTGGGTAAGTCTTGAATGGGTGGTGGGGCAGGTCCTGGGGGCATTTATAGGTGATGGGGCAAGTCCTGAGTGCAAAATATGGGTGAAATAGGAGCAAATTTGGGTGCTGGGTCTATGTCTATGAATGCAAGACAGGTGCTCAGTGATTCCTGGGTGCAATGTGGGTGCGGAGGAACGAAAAAAACAAGAAATGGACAAGTGGATTGTGGTGTATTACAGCTTTCAGAATATATATAAATAAAAAAAATATATATAAACAGTTGAATTATAATAATGTTTTTTTTTTCCTTTGGCCCGTGAAAAATGTGTCAAATATAGAATGGCCCGCGGACTGAAAAGTTTGAAGACCCCCTGCTCTAGAGTATGAAGACGGGCTCCCACACGCATTTCACTCTTGGAGGTGCTACTTCATATCATGTTATGAATTTGCCCCTCTAGGACCCAATAACTACAAACCCAAAGGATGCCTTCAACATTGCTGACCCTGGTTTCTGTGGATTTAGCACAACAGACAAATACTGCAGTACTGTTGAAGGAAATGTGTGTTATTGAAGGGAAGCTGATCTCATAGGCGCTGAAATATGTTACATCATAAATATATTGTTTAAACAATTCTAGTTTGTGTAAGGAATAATCATTTTCCATTTAGAATCTGGATGTTTAGCATGTATCATTGTTTTTCTTGCCTCCAGACAAGAATAAAACAATATCAGAGAAACATTTAAATCCATAAAGCAAATCCACATGATAAAGTCAGAGAGTAAATTGAAAAGAAGAAATACTACCACATCACAGCAATCATTTTTGGGAGGGGGGGGGGGGGGGGCAAAAGGAGGCCAGGGACAAAAGTAGGGGGGCAATTTTAAAATGCTAACTATATATATATATATATATATATATATATATATATATATATATATATATACTGTATATATATATATATATAAAAACAAATCCGAAAGGGACAAGCACTCACCTAATGTATGTTCTGGGTGTGGAATGTGGCTGATGGGGTAAGTCCTAGACATGATTTTTGGTTGATGTAGTATGTTCTCGGGTGCTGGGGCAAATCTATGGTAGGCAATGTGGGTGATGGTGCATGTCCTGGGGTGCTGGGGCAAGTCTTGTGTGTAATGTCGGTGATGGGGCGAGTCTTGGGTGTGCACTGTGGGTGACGGGGCATGTTCTGGATTCAGATTTAACCCAGCCACACAGACACCGCTAAACACATATAACCCAGCCACACAGACACCGCTAAACACATATAACCCAGCCACACAGACACTGCTAAACACATATAACCCAGCCACACAGACATTGCTAAACACATTTAATCCAGCCACACAGACACTGCTAAACACATATACCCCAGCCACACAGACACTGCTAAACACAGATACCCCAGCCACACAGACACCGATAAACACATATAACCCAGCCACACAGACACCGCTAAACACATATAACACAGCCACACAGACACTGCTAAACTCATATACCCCAGCCACACAGACACTGCTAAACACATATACCCCAGCAACACAGACACTGCTAAACACATATACCCAGCCACACAGACACCCCTAAACACATATAACACAGACACCGCTAAACACATATAACCCAGCCACACAGACACCCCTAAACACATATAACACAGACACTGCTAAACACAGATACCCCAGCCACACAGACACCGATAAACACATATAACACAGACACCGCTAAACACATATAACCCAGCCACACAGACACTGCTAAACACATATAACCCAGCCACACAGACACCGCTAAACACATATAACCCAGCCACACAGACACCGCTAAGCACATGTAACCCAGCCACACAGACACCGCTAAACACATATACCCCAGCCACACAGACACTGCTAAACACATATACCCCAGCCACACAGACACCGCTAAACACATATAACCCAGCCACACAGACACCGCTAAACACATATAACCCAGCCACACAGACACCGCTAAACACATATAACCCAGCCACACAGACACTGCTAAACACATATAACCCAGCCACACAGACACTGCTAAACACATATAACCCAGCCACACAGACACTGCTAAACACATATAACCCAGCCACACAGACACTGCTAAACACATATAACCCAGCCACACAGACACTGCTAAACACATATACCCCAGCCACACAGACACCGCTAAACACATATAACCCAGCCACACAGACACTGCTAAACACATATATCCCAGCCACACAGACACCGCTAAACACATATATCCCAGCCACACAGACACTGCTAAACACATATAACCCAGCCACACAGACACTGCTAAACACATATACCTCAGCCACACAGACAATGCTAAACACATATAACCCAGCCACACAGACACTGCTAAACACATATAACCCAGCCACACAGACACCGCTAAACACATATAACCCAGCCACACAGACACCGCTAAACACATAAAACCCAGGCACACAGACACTGCTAAACACATATAACCCAGCCACACAGACACTGCTAAACACATATACCCCAGCCACACAGACACCGCTAAACACATATAACTCAGCCACACAGACACTGCTAAACACATATACCCCAGCCACACAGACACCGCTAAACACATATACCCCAGCCACACAGACACCGCTACACACAAATACCCCAGCCACACAGACACTGCTAAACACATATAACCCAGCCACACAGACACCGCTAAACACAAATAACTCAGCCACACAGACACCGCTAAACACATATAACCCAGCCACACAGACACCGCTAAACACAAATAACCCAGCCACACAGACACTGCTAAACACATATACCCCAGCCACACAGACACTGCTAAACACATATACCCCAGCCACACAGACACTGCTAAACACAGATACCCCAGCCACACAGACAATGCTAAACACATATAACCCAGCCACACAGACATTGCTAAACACATATAACCCAGCCACACAGACACCGCTAAACACATATAACCCAGCCACACAGACACCGCTAAACACATATAACCCAGCCACACAGACACCCCTAAACACATATATCCCAGCCACACAGACACCGCTAAACACATATAACCCAGCCACACAGACACCCCTAAACACATATAACCCAGCCACACAGACACCGCTAAACACATATATCCCAGCCACACAGACACTGCTAAACACATATAACCCAGCCACACAGACACCGCTAAACACATATAACCCAGCCACACAGACACTGCTAAACACATATAACCCAGCCACACAGACACTGCTAAACACATATACCCCAGCCACACAGACACTGCTAAACACAAATAACCCAGCCACACAGACACCGCTAAACACATATAACCCAGCCACACAGACACTGCTAAACACATATAACCCAGCCACACAGACACTGCTAAACACATATAACCCAGCCACACAGACATTGCTAAACACATATAACCCAGCCACACAGACACCACTAAACACATATAACCCAGCCACACAGACACCGCTAAACACATATAACCCAGACACACAGACACTGCTAAACACATATAACCCAGCCACACAGACACCGCTAAACACATATAACCCAGCCACACAGACACCGCTAAACTCATATAACCCAGCCACACAGACACCGCTAAACACATATAACCCAGCCACACAGACACTGCTAAACACATATAACCCAGCCACACAGACACTGCTAAACACATATAACCCAGCCACACAGACACCGCTAAACACATATAACTCAGCCACACAGACACTGCTAAACATATATAACCCAGCCACACAGACACCGCTAAACACATATACCCCAGCCACACAGACACTGCTAAACACATATAACCCAGCCACACAGACACCGCTAAACACATATAACCCAGCCACACAGACACCCCTAAACACATATATCCCAGCCACACAGACACCGCTAAACACATATAACCCAGCCACACAGACACTGCTAAACACATATACCCCAGCCACACAGACACCGCTAAACACATATATCCCAGCCACACAGACACTGCTAAACACATATAACCCAGCCACACAGACACTGCTAAACACATATAACCCAGCCACACAGACACTGCTAAACACATATACCCCAGCCACACAGACACTGCTAAACACATATAACCCAGCCACACAGACACTGCTAAACACATATACCCCAGCCACACAGACACTGCTAAACACATATAACCCAGCCACACAGACACCGCTAAACACATATACCCCAGCCACACAGACACCGCTAAACACATATAACTCAGCCACACAGACACCGCTAAACACATATAACCCAGCCACACAGACACCGCTAAACACATATAACCCAGCCACACAGACACTGCTAAACACATATAACTCAGCCACACAGACACCGCTAAACACATATAATCCAGCCACACAGACACCGCTAAACACATATAACCCAGCCACACAGACACCGCTAAACACATATAACCCAGCCACACAGACACCGCTAAACACATATAACCCAGCCACACAGACACTGCTAAACACATATAATCCAGCCACACAGACACTGCTAAACACATATAACTCAGCCACACAGACACCGCTAAACACATATAACCCAGCCACACAGACACCGCTAAACACATATAACCCAGCCACACAGACACCGCTAAACACATATAACCCAGCCACACAGACACCGCTAAACACATATAACCCAGCCACACAGACACCGCTAAACACATATAACCCAGCCACACAGACACTGCTAAACACATATAACTCAGCCACACAGACACCGCTAAACACATATAACCCAGCCACACAGACACCGCTAAACACATATAACCCAGCCACACAGACACCGCTAAACACATATAACCCAGCCACACAGACACTGCTAAACACATATACCCCAGCCACACAGACACTGCTAAACACATATACCCCAGCCACACAGACACTGCTAAACACAGATACCCCAGCCACACAGACACCGATAAACACATATAACCCAGCCACACAGACACCGCTAAACACATATAACACAGCCACACAGACACTGCTAAACTCATATACCCCAGCCACACAGACACTGCTAAACACATATACCCCAGCAACACAGACACTGCTAAACACATATACCCAGCCACACAGACACCCCTAAACACATATAACACAGACACCGCTAAACACATATAACCCAGCCACACAGACACCCCTAAACACATATAACACAGACACTGCTAAACACAGATACCCCAGCCACACAGACACCGATAAACACATATAACACAGACACCGCTAAACACATATAACCCAGCCACACAGACACTGCTAAACACATATAACCCAGCCACACAGACACCGCTAAACACATATAACCCAGCCACACAGACACCGCTAAGCACATGTAACCCAGCCACACAGACACCGCTAAACACATATACCCCAGCCACACAGACACTGCTAAACACATATACCCCAGCCACACAGACACCGCTAAACACATATAACCCAGCCACACAGACACCGCTAAACACATATAACCCAGCCACACAGACACCGCTAAACACATATAACCCAGCCACACAGACACCGCTAAACACATATAACCCAGCCACACAGACACTGCTAAACACATATAACCCAGCCACACAGACACTGCTAAACACATATAACCCAGCCACACAGACACTGCTAAACACATATAACCCAGCCACACAGACACTGCTAAACACATATACCCCAGCCACACAGACACCGCTAAACACATATAACCCAGCCACACAGACACTGCTAAACACATATATCCCAGCCACACAGACACCGCTAAACACATATATCCCAGCCACACAGACACTGCTAAACACATATAACCCAGCCACACAGACACTGCTAAACACATATACCCCAGCCACACAGACAATGCTAAACACATATAACCCAGCCACACAGACACTGCTAAACACATATAACCCAGCCACACAGACACCGCTAAACACATATAACCCAGCCACACAGACACCGCTAAACACATAAAACCCAGGCACACAGACACTGCTAAACACATATAACCCAGCCACACAGACACTGCTAAACACATATACCCCAGCCACACAGACACCGCTAAACACATATAACTCAGCCACACAGACACTGCTAAACACATATACCCCAGCCACACAGACACCGCTAAACACATATACCCCAGCCACACAGACACCGCTACACACAAATACCCCAGCCACACAGACACTGCTAAACACATATAACCCAGCCACACAGACACCGCTAAACACAAATAACTCAGCCACACAGACACCGCTAAACACATATAACCCAGCCACACAGACACCGCTAAACACAAATAACCCAGCCACACAGACACTGCTAAACACATATACCCCAGCCACACAGACACTGCTAAACACATATACCCCAGCCACACAGACACTGCTAAACACAGATACCCCAGCCACACAGACAATGCTAAACACATATAACCCAGCCACACAGACATTGCTAAACACATATAACCCAGCCACACAGACACCGCTAAACACATATAACCCAGCCACACAGACACCGCTAAACACATATAACCCAGCCACACAGACACCCCTAAACACATATATCCCAGCCACACAGACACCGCTAAACACATATAACCCAGCCACACAGACACCCCTAAACACATATAACCCAGCCACACAGACACCGCTAAACACATATATCCCAGCCACACAGACACTGCTAAACACATATAACCCAGCCACACAGACACCGCTAAACACATATAACCCAGCCACACAGACACTGCTAAACACATATAACCCAGCCACACAGACACTGCTAAACACATATACCCCAGCCACACAGACACTGCTAAACACAAATAACCCAGCCACACAGACACCGCTAAACACATATAACCCAGCCACACAGACACTGCTAAACACATATAACCCAGCCACACAGACACTGCTAAACACATATAACCCAGCCACACAGACATTGCTAAACACATATAACCCAGCCACACAGACACCACTAAACACATATAACCCAGCCACACAGACACCGCTAAACACATATAACCCAGACACACAGACACTGCTAAACACATATAACCCAGCCACACAGACACCGCTAAACACATATAACCCAGCCACACAGACACCGCTAAACTCATATAACCCAGCCACACAGACACCGCTAAACACATATAACCCAGCCACACAGACACTGCTAAACACATATAACCCAGCCACACAGACACTGCTAAACACATATAACCCAGCCACACAGACACCGCTAAACACATATAACTCAGCCACACAGACACTGCTAAACATATATAACCCAGCCACACAGACACCGCTAAACACATATACCCCAGCCACACAGACACTGCTAAACACATATAACCCAGCCACACAGACACCGCTAAACACATATAACCCAGCCACACAGACACCCCTAAACACATATATCCCAGCCACACAGACACCGCTAAACACATATAACCCAGCCACACAGACACTGCTAAACACATATACCCCAGCCACACAGACACCGCTAAACACATATATCCCAGCCACACAGACACTGCTAAACACATATAACCCAGCCACACAGACACTGCTAAACACATATAACCCAGCCACACAGACACTGCTAAACACATATACCCCAGCCACACAGACACTGCTAAACACATATAACCCAGCCACACAGACACTGCTAAACACATATACCCCAGCCACACAGACACTGCTAAACACATATAACCCAGCCACACAGACACCGCTAAACACATATACCCCAGCCACACAGACACTGCTAAACACATATAACTCAGCCACACAGACACCGCTAAACACATATAACCCAGCCACACAGACACCGCTAAACACATATAACCCAGCCACACAGACACCGCTAAACACATATAACCCAGCCACACAGACACTGCTAAACACATATAATCCAGCCACACAGACACTGCTAAACACATATAACTCAGCCACACAGACACCGCTAAACACATATAACCCAGCCACACAGACACTGCTAAACACATATAACCCAGCCACACAGACACCGCTAAACACATATACCCCAGCCACACAGACACTGCTAAACACATATAACCCAGCCACACAGACACCGCTAAACACATATACCCCAGCCACACAGACACTGCTAAACATATATACCCCAGCCACACAGACACTGCTAAACACATATAACCCAGCCACACAGACACTGCTAAACACATATACCCCAGCCACACAGACACTGCTAAACACATATACCCCAGCCACACAGACACCGCTAAACACATATAACCCAGCCACACAGACACCGCTAAACACATATAACTCAGCCACACAGACACCGCTAAACACATATAACCCAGCCACACAGACACTGCTAAACACATATAACCCAGCCACACAGACACTGCTAAACACATATAACCCAGCCACACAGACACCGCTAAATACATATAACCCAGCCACACAGACACTGCTAAACACATATACCCCAGCAACACAGACACCGCTAAACACATATAACCCAGCCACACAGACACCGCTAAACACATATAACCCAGCCACACAGACACTGCTAAACACATATAACCCAGCCACACAGACACTGCTAAACACATATAACCCAGCCACACAGACACCGCTAAACACATATATCCCAGCCACACAGACACCGCTAAATACATATAACCCAGCCACACAGACACTGCTAAACACATATAACCCAGCCACACAGACACTGCTAAACACATATAACCCAGCCACACAGACACTGCTAAACACATATAACCCAGCCACACAGACACTGCTAAACACATATAACCCAGCCACACAGACACTGCTAAACACATATAACCCAGCCACACAGACACCGCTAAACACATACCTTCCAATGGTTCCATGTCACTAGACCTAAACATCAATGGACTTTTATGAGGTTTTTCAGAGAGTGTAAAGTTCGGCTCCATCTCCTAAATCCCTCAGAGTCCTTCATAAAAATGCCCAATTTGCTCTTACCCCTTCTGCCATGCCTCCCACTTTGCGCAGGACAATCCCGATTTGTCCTGCTATGCTCTACATCTCTTCTTCTTTTTTTTTCGGGACAGAGATAGGGCTCAGAGGTTCAGTGGGATACGGGATAGCAATAACTGCAGTCCCAATCTCGTACTGCGCATTCACAGCATTGTACGCGTGGGCAGTACCGTCGTCAGAGATGAGTGACCTCACTGCCGCGCACGTACGTTAGCACTGACTCTCAACCTCTCAAGCTCTGCGACCCTTGTGCCTAGATCCACCAGGGGGACAGAAGTTGAGTGGTACGTTGTGCCCACCCGAAAAACATTCCAGTAAGCATCAAGTTTCCTATTCAGAAATTGACTATTTTATTGTTAAAAATCAAAATTTATGTTAGCTATTGGCCCAAACACCTCAAAAATAATTTGCCTGGGTATAGTATATTACTAAGGCAGAAGATCGTGGGAAATATAGTTCCACATCAGCTGGAGAGCTACGTAATAGCTGGTTCCCACTTTGCCCAATTTACAGTAATGACCCCCCAAAAATATTATAATTCCTTTTGTCGGAGGGTGCTGGGAAAAAGAAAAAACAAAAACACTAATGAGTACACAGGTTCTTTAAAAATATTCATCTGAATGTTATAAAACGTAATAAAAATAAAAAATAAATAAAAATCAAACGTAATTGCCTGCGAAGGAAAATATTCTATCTAGACCAAAAAAAAAAAAAAAGAAGAAATAAACTCTGTAAAGAAGTAAAAAAGAAAATAACAGGGAATTTATGCCAGTCATAACTATTTTCATTAAGCTAATAGACGTGAAATTAATGTTTCTATTAAAACAACAATAAGCATGCAATGGAATTTAATGAAACATAATCTTTAATAGCTTTTGATCTAAAAAAAAAAAAAAAAAAAAATAAAGTTATGGAGATCATTAGGAATACATTACATGTTATGGCTTTTGTGAATAACTGATCTAAACTTACCTTAAGTACAATAGATGAAGTTTCAGATAATGAGGTTTGCTGTAGAACTAGTTAATGCTAATATTGATCTTGTTTAAAATAAAATATGGGCTATATATGAATGATAACAGCGATGTGTGAACTGCGAGGCTACTTTCCACTCGGATTTTCTAATGACTGCCAAGGAATAGAAAGACGAACATTGAGTCCGCGTTATAATCTGAATATTGATACTAACGTAGATCTGGCCATTTACATGCCAGCCAGCTGTTAGATCATCCTTATTTAGTATTGATCGTGCTTCCCATTACACAAAGCCATTTGCTTGAAAAATTGTAATTTCATAAATTATCATTACGCCATTACATATTCCAGGGGCTCTGCTAATGTACAGGATTGAGATAATCGTAATGTAACCCTTTGGAAATCAATATGGGGGTATATATATATAGATCAAAATAGCAGGTAGTAGAATAATATTTTATGAACCATTTTCTGTGTTTCAGATCTATTGCCAAATACATTTTTTCATCCACCACTTAAATGTTTTACATTTTTTTTGTGTTTGTTTGTTTTTTCTTTCCTATTCTATGGTGTGGCGGATATTTATGGCTAGCTTAAGGTAGGAATAGCAAGCAATAAATAAGTTGGTAATAAATGTGATATGGGAACCCACTAGCTTTCAAACCAAATGTTTTTAGGGTTGTGGTATTGATGATGTTACATTATCCCACATTACTTGTTACATTGTTTGCACAGCATTTGCCAAAGCACCAGGTATCATACGAAATGGCAGTAGTGTATCTTCCGCAAGGCAAACAAGGCACTCGCCTAGGGCGGCACTTTGCCAGAGGGCGGCACTTTGCCAGAGGGTGTTAAAGCACACTTCTGGTGCGTCAAACAGTTTCGCTCCCTCCCCCACTGTTCAGCAAGCTTTAGCTCCTCCCAATTAATCGGGGTGATGGGGGCATGTAGGGGACATGGTGGGATTATGTAATGGGGGTGATGGGGCGTTTAGTGTGTGTGCAATGTAGGTCATGGGGCATGCCGTCGGTGTGCAAAATGGGTGGGGGGGGGGTGCCTGAATTTTGTCTGCCTAGGGCAGCACAAAACCAAGATACCTTACTGCCAAATGCCTTGCCGTATTCCCCCAAATCACTTGCCATTTAGCCATATTACTGAAAATCCTTTACCCCAGCATCAAATTCCCCAATTTTTTTTGACATAGAAACTCTTCCCCTTGCCTTGTCTGACCTTGGACCTTCACTGTCTTTTATGTGTTCCAGTGCAGGATAACTGCAATTCCCACAATGCACAGACCCCTCCTTTTGCTGGTTTATAAATTAGAAATTGGAGTGAAAGAACCTGTGAGTGCAGGTTTGAATAAAACATATGCAATTAATAAATATGAAAAACATTTGAATTTTTTTTTTTTTTTTTTCTGTCCCTACATATTATTTGAAAAGTGTAACACGGTGCAGACCCCATTAAGACCATTGGCATGTGCCTGGAGATTATATATATAGGGTCCACAATAAGTGCAGCATGTCCTGTCCCCTGACTCAGTGTTGCAGGATGCACTGCCCCGGAGCTGGCAGTAGGTGTCGCTCTGACGAGGTCAGGTCGCTGTCCGCTCTTGCCAGCTCACGCTGTACTCTATGCTCCATCACGGGCCGTTGTCCTGCTGGCTGGGATAGTAACGAGCGGACGGGCCGGCCCGGGATGGCGGAAGCCGGGGTGTCGGCGGCTGTGCTGGCTGCGGAGCTCCAGAGCCCCGGCTGGAGTGAGTCCCAGCTGCGATCTTACCAGTTCCCGACCCGTCCGATCCCACGGCTGCAGCACAGTGACCCGCTGGCCGAGCAGTACATCGATAACGAGGTGAGCCTGTCCGTGTGCGGTCAGCTGTACGCGGCCTGGGTAACGGCACCTGACGGGGGTCACTGCCTAGAGAGACACAGGGGGGCATACACAATGGGGGCAGCAGACCGTATCCTATGGGTCCAGCAGTGGGGGGCAGCAGACCGTATCCTATGGGTCCAGCAGTGGGGGGCAGCAGACCGTATCCTATGGGTCCAGCAGTGGGGGGCAGCAGACTGTATCCTATGGGTCCAGCAGTGGGGGGCAGCAGACTGTATCCTATGGGTCCAGCAGTGGGGGGCAGCAGACCGTATCCTATGGGTCCAGCAGTGGGGGGCAGCAGACTGTATCCTATGGGTCCAGCAGTGGGGGGCAGCAGACCGTATCCTATGGGTCCAGCAGTGGGGGGCAGCAGACTGTATCCTATGGGTCCAGCAGTGGGGGGCAGCAGACCGTATCCTATGGGTCCAGCAGTGGGGGGCAGCAGACTGTATCCTATGGGTCCAGCAGTGGGGGGCAGCAGACCGTATCCTATGGGTCCAGCAGTGGGGGGCAGCAGACTGTATCCTATGGGTCCAGCAGTGGGGGGCAGCAGACCGTATCCTATGGGTCCAGCAGTGGGGGGCAGCAGACTGTATCCTATGGGTCCAGCAGTGGGGGGCAGCAGACTGTATCCTATGGGTCCAGCAGTGGGGGGCAGCAGACCGTATCCTATGGGTCCAGCAGTGGGGGGCAGCAGACCGTATCCTATGGGTCCAGCAGTGGGGGGCAGCAGACCGTATCCTATGGGTCCAGCAGTGGGGGGCAGCAGACTGTATCCTATGGGTCCAGCAGTGGGGGGCAGCAGACCGTATCCTATGGGTCCAGCAGTGGGGGGCAGCAGACTGTATCCTATGGGTCCAGCAGTGGGGGGCAGCAGACCGTATCCTATGGGTCCAGCAGTGGGGGGCAGCAGACTGTATCCTATGGGTCCAGCAGTGGGGGGCAGCAGACTGTATCCTATGGGTCCAGCAGTGGGGGGCAGCAGACTGTATCCTATGGGTCCAGCAGTGGGGGGCAGCAGACCGTATCCTATGGGTCCAGCAGTGGGGGGGCAGCAGACCGTATCCTATGGGTCCAGCAGTGGGGGGCAGCAGACCGTATCCTATGGGTCCAGCAGTGGGGGGCAGCAGACTGTATCCTATGGGTCCAGCAGTGGGGGGCAGCAGACCGTATCCTATGGGTCCAGCAGTGGGGGGCAGCAGACTGTATCCTATGGGTCCAGCAGTGGGGGGCAGCAGACCGTATCCTATGGGTCCAGCAGTGGGGGGCAGCAGACCGTATCCTATGGGTCCAGCAGTGGGGGGCAGCAGACCGTATCCTATGGGTCCAGCAGTGGGGGGCAGCAGACCGTATCCTATGGGTCCAGCAGTGGGGGGCAGCAGACCGTATCCTATGGGTCCAGCAGTGGGGGGCAGCAGACCGTATCCTATGGGTCCAGCAGTGGGGGGCAGCAGACCGTATCCTATGGGTCCAGCAGTGGGGGGCAGCAGACCGTATCCTATGGGTCCAGCAGTGGGGGGCAGCAGACCGTATCCTATGGGTCCAGCAGTGGGGGGCAGGTGGATATACCCTCACTATGGGTCCAGCAGTGGGGGGCAGGTGGATATACCCTCACTATGGGTCCAGCAGTGGGGGGCAGCAGACCGTATCCTATGGGTCCAGCAGTGGGGGGCAGCAGACCGTATCCTATGGGTCCAGCAGTGGGGGGCAGCAGACCGTATCCTATGGGTCCAGCAGTGGGGGGCAGCAGACCGTATCCTATGGGTCCAGCAGTGGGGGGCAGCAGACCGTATCCTATGGGTCCAGCAGTGGGGGGCAGGTGGATATACCCTCACTATGGGTCCAGCAGTGGGGGGCAGGTGGATATACCCTCACTATGGGTCCAGCAGTGGGGGGCAGCAGACCGTATCCTATGGGTCCAGCAGTGGGGGGCAGCAGACCGTATCCTATGGGTCCAGCAGTGGGGGGCAGCAGACTGTATCCTATGGGTCCAGCAGTGGGGGGCAGCAGACCGTATCCTATGGGTCCAGCAGTGGGGGCAGCAGACTGTATCCTATGGGTCCAGCAGTGGGGGGCAGCAGACTGTATCCTATGGGTCCAGCAGTGGGGGGCAGCAGACTGTATCCTATGGGTCCAGCAGTGGGGGGCAGCAGACCGTATCCTATGGGTCCAGCAGTGGGGGGCAGCAGACCGTATCCTATGGGTCCAGCAGTGGGGGGCAGCAGACCGTATCCTATGGGTCCAGCAGTGGGGGGCAGCAGACCGTATCCTATGGGTCCAGCAGTGGGGGGGCAGCAGACTGTATCCTATGGGTCCAGCAGTGGGGGGCAGCAGACTGTATCCTATGGGTCCAGCAGTGGGGGGCAGCAGACTGTATCCTATGGGTCCAGCAGTGGGGGGCAGCAGACTGTATCCTATGGGTCCAGCAGTGGGGGGCAGCAGACCGTATCCTATGGGTCCAGCAGTGGGGGGCAGCAGACCGTATCCTATGGGTCCAGCAGTGGGGGGCAGGTGGATATACCCTCACTATGGGTCCAGCAGTGGGGGGGCAGCAGACTGTATCCTATGGGTCCAGCAGTGGGGGGCAGCAGACCGTATCCTATGGGTCCAGCAGTGGGGGGCAGCAGACTGTATCCTATGGGTCCAGCAGTGGGGGGCAGCAGACCGTATCCTATGGGTCCAGCAGTGGGGGGCAGCAGACCGTATCCTATGGGTCCAGCAGTGGGGGGCAGGTGGATATACCCTCACTATGGGTCCAGCAGTGGGGGGGCAGCAGACTGTATCCTATGGGTCCAGCAGTGGGGGGCAGCAGACCGTATCCTATGGGTCCAGCAGTGGGGGGCAGCAGACTGTATCCTATGGGTCCAGCAGTGGGGGGCAGCAGACCGTATCCTATGGGTCCAGCAGTGGGGGGCAGCAGACCGTATCCTATGGGTCCAGCAGTGGGGGGCAGCAGACCGTATCCTATGGGTCCAGCAGTGGGGGGCAGCAGACTGTATCCTATGGGTCCAGCAGTGGGGGGCAGCAGACTGTATCCTATGGGTCCAGCAGTGGGGGGCAGGTGGCTGGATCCTCGCTATGGGTCCAGCAGTGGGGGGCAGGTGGATATACCCTCACTATGGGTCCAGCAGTGGGGGGCAGGTGGATATACCCTCACTATGGGTCCAGCAGTGGGGGGCAGGTGGATATACCCTCACTATGGGTCCAGCAGTGGGGGGCAGGTGGCTGGATCCTCGCTATGGGTCGAGCGGTGGTTGGGGGGCAGGTGGCTGGATCCTCGCTATGGGTCGAGCGGTGGTTGGGGGGCAGGTGGCTGGATCCTCGCTATGGGTCGAGCGGTGGTTGGGGGGGCAGGTGGCTGGATCCTCGCTATGGGTCGAGCGGTGGATGGGGGGCAGGTGGCTGGATCCTCGCTATGGGTCGAGCGGTGGATGGGGGGCAGGTGGCTGGATCCTCGCTATGGGTCGAGCGGTGGATGGCGGGCAGGTGGCTGGATCCTCGCTATGGGTCGAGCGGTGGATGGGGGGCAGGTGGCTGGATCCTCGCTATGGTTCGAGCGGTGGATGGCGGGCAGGTGGCTGGATCCTCGCTATGGTTCGAGCGGTGGTTGGGGGGCAGGTGGCTGGATCCTCGCTATGGTTCGAGCGGTGGATGGCGGGCAGGTGGCTGGATCCTCGCTATGGGTCGAGCGGTGGATGGGGGGCAGGTGGCTGGATCCTCGCTATGGGTCGAGCGGTGGTTGGGGGGCAGGTGGCTGGATCCTCGCTATGGGTCGAGCGGTGGTTGGGGGGCAGGTGGCTGGATCCTCGCTATGGGTCGAGCGGTGGTTGGGGGGCAGGTGGCTGGATCCTCGCTATGGTTCGAGCGGTGGATGGGGGGCAGGTGGCTGGATCCCCGCTATGGGTCGAGCGGTAGTTGGGGGGCAGGTGGTTGTACCCAAGCTACATGTTTCCCACTAGTCTTCTGTTTAGACACTGACTGCGACATGAAATACAAATTATACATTTCCCTTTGAAAAGCAGTTAATTTGCATTTAGTTTATCTCATTTTATGCATTTATTTACTTGATCTGTTTCGGTCCTGACCATTCATGTTGCACTGTTGTGACAAATGTAATCAAATGACAATCACAGAGAGCACTGTGATCTATAAAGCCAGTGCAATGACTGTCAGGAATTTCCAACTCTCCCAGCACTTTGTTTATAAATAGCCATAGTTTAGTCTCAATAAGAAGTGTCATATACTTTATATGTGCGCTGCTAAACTAACCAGGGACTGGTTTTTATCGTCCTGTTTGGTATGCACACATTGTGTACTTACATATATCTGAGAATTCCTTCCCTCGGATCTCCACCCAGACAAGTCACAATCTATATACAAACAGCGTGGAAGGAATGCTTTTAACAAACTTTATATTCCTTTATGGCACATAGGGTTGTAATACGGTGTGCGCAATGGAAGAACTGCAGACATAGTGGGTCCTAAAGGCACAAAAAAAAATTTCAAAAGGTCTAGCAATAAATAGCCTCTAACAATTTGGCAATGCTGGCCATGTGGCCACTTTGGAGACTTGTACTTGTCATTGTGATTCCAGTGGTATAGTGGTGTTGCTGGGATCATGATCTACTTTACAATCTTGTCTGTCTGTTCTCTGTGCAGTGTTACATATCTGAGAATACGGCACTGATCTGGGGGTGTCCCACCCCAACCCCTGATAAGTAAACAGTTTAAAAAAATTTTTTTAAGCACAATCCAGATTGCATATATGTTCAATATTCTTTATTGTTCTAGAATGGCCTCATAGCTGGAGGGAAAAAAACACACCAGTAGATGGAGGGCTATGCATCGAAATTTGTTTTGTTTTTCAGGTTTTCTATCCAAACATGGATTGTACTGATAATAAAAAATGTATATATTGATGTGTTGAGCGAAATTCACTAATTTCTTATTAAATTTGCTTATCGTGCCCCAAGATCTCATAAATAAATGCCACAGACTTGTTTAAAACCTATTGGACGTTGGGTAGAAGACCAACAGTTACCATTGCTGTGTGCACAAAGTCGAACCTCCAACAAATGGTTGGCTATTTGCACTTTTTTTAAAATATTGTATACTGCTTTTTCCTTACTGTTAATGATTACTTTACATAGAGCCTTACTGAACCAGCATTTACCCTGGCTCCTAGAAGTAATTGGTCCGACTCCTAAAGTGTACAGATGTTTGTCAAGCACTGTATAAAAGGACAGAAGGAATGTCCTAGGGCATATTCTGTGGTATCTGTAAATGTGATAATATAACTAGGTAATTTACAGTGACACATCTGTAGAAATGTTACAACTGTTGGCATGCTATTTTTATTGGAGTTAAATATTTAGCAGTTTGTTTTATTTTATTTTTTTCAAAACAATTTACTGGTCTGGGAAAGTTTCCAAATAATGTTGTCCTACTAAAGTCTCTTTATAAATAGATCTTCACAGATAATTGTAAAAATAGGCCTGGCATGGAGCTCTTGGCATACTCCTTCTGAGAGTCGGAGAGAGAAGAACTTGGCCAGTGAAACTAGGCCGTGCCTTAATAGATATTATTTACTCTAGGTGATGGAGAAGGAATAGCAAGCCAAAACATTTACTCGGGAAATGGCCATGGCTTGTATTAATCATCATCGATTACTCTGCAAGGGTTAAAAAAAAAAAAAATGGCCTACTGGTCTGGCGTAACCCTGACGTATCTTAAAACAGGGCTTGACAAATTTAATTGGTTTTTGGAGCCAGCTAAAATAATAATAATCTAGGAGCCAGACAAGTGCACATATCATTACGCAGTCGTGTACGTAGGTAGACGCAGACACAAGCCATCCCTGCTACTTTTACCGCGTTTCAGGGGAGGGGCCACTTCTGTTCAAGCTTGGTCTGTGTCTAGCAGGCACAGACCATCTTCAAGTGTTGTCCTACTGGTGAAACCCATCACTCTTAATTGTCGAGGGGGCGGAGCGGACAGTCTGTACGCAGTTAAAGAGAAATACATTTAGCCAACTAACGCTCCCTCCTTTTTTTGTTTCTTGTTTTTAGGAACCTGTGGTACTTAGTGGCACAAACCTTGTGCACCCTGCTCTGAAGTGGGACTTGGACTATCTGAAGGAGAACATTGGAAGTGGGGAGTTTTCGGTGTACAGTGCCAATAGCCACAAGTTTCTGTATTATGACGAGAAGAAAATGGTTAATTTCAAGAATTTCAAGCCCAAATCCAGAAGGGAAGAGATGAAGTTCCCAGAGTTCGTCGAGAAGCTTCGAGACATAGAGCAGCGAGGAGGTGAAGATAGGTGAGATGCGGGGAAGAAGTCATTAAAGGGACACAAACCTTTTTTAATTTGGGTTTTTAAGATTGAGCTCAAAGCGAAATGTCAAACTAAGGTCTATTATGAAGATAAACTTGTATATGCCAGGATTATCCTCCGGTGGCCAAGCTGACATGGTCCCGACTGTCTCTAGCTATTGGTTGGTGTGCACAGCCAATCAGAGCTGGGACTCTCCCCTGGCATCTGATTTGAAGTTTTTTGGGTGTTTCTCTGCTCTAGCAGTACAGCTTGGATTGTACAGGCTACAGAAGGAACATCTTGGGGGGGCACGGTCTGTGACATTAAAAACACGAAGTCTGGTGATAAAATTGTAACATGGTAACATAGTAATTTGTTGAAAAAAGACACAAGTCCATCAAGTTCAACCCTTCTACCTATCATTACAGCTTTTGATCCAAAAGAACGCAAAAACCCCTAAGGAAGCTGTTTTGAATTTTGCCTCCTAGGGGGAAAAATTCCTTGACTCCAAGGGGCAATCAGATTTCTCCTTGGATCAATAGGCTCTATTATTAATGCTTATTCTATTATTAATAGCCCTGTATGTTCTGCTTTTCCATGTTTAAATGCATCTATTGTAGTTGATAGCACTACCTCTCTTGGCAGTGAGTTCCATAACGTATTGTCCTAACCGTAAAGAATCCCTTCCTTTGCTGTCAATGAAATCTTTGGATTTTGGGTGTGCATCTCTTTGCCAATGACAGATACCATAGTCGTCAGTGTTGTGAATAGGATTATTTGAGAGAGCTAAAGATGCAAGATCCCTGGAATCAATATGCCATGTAAGTCAACATGTAATCCGTGACGCACGCCCCTTAAAGGGACATTCCAACTTCCTAGTTAAGGTCCTCCCTGCTGGTCCCATGCTAAAACGAGGGTTGCTAAAGCGTTAGCAGAGAGAGACAGTCGCCGACCAGACGGCTGCCTGCTTCCTATGGGAACATGGCCGCTGTCGGTCAGATAACTACTATACTGGCAATATGTGCATAGAGCACACCCACAATGCACTGGGGCATACAGCTGTATGTCAGGTACGCCTCAGTTACAGACAATGGGCGGGGGGAGTCTAAGGTAAGACTTCGACAGGCCAACAGCAAGAAAACTAACCATTTGAAAGTAAGATCAATATAAAGCTACTTTGTATGCCTATTTTTAACTCCTGTAAAATAAATGGCTGGTTATTTAACATTATATATATATTTTTTTTTTTTAGGCTATACCTTCAACAGACTCTGAATGATACCGTAGGCCGCAAAATTGTAGTGGATTTCTTAGGCTTCAACTGGAACTGGATAAACAAGCAGCAGACAAAACGTGGTTGGGGGCAGCTCACATCTAACTTGTTGCTGATCGGAATGGAAGGTAAGGGAGATTATTCCCGATCGCTGGGATCTGTGACGAAGCAGATGGGGCATGTTTCTGAGCTTTCCCTGCACTTCTTCATGTGTTTGTGCAGGGCTTGTGGTGACATTGCTGATCTAGTGTCATGTGTGCAGTGACACCTCTCGTCCTCTTGTGCTGCACTTCATTAGCGAGGCTTTGCGAAACTGTCCTGGGAAGTTCGGGTCTGTTGGCGACTATGACACTGTACGCACCTTCATTTCCTGGAGCCTCCTAAATACAAACGGAGTACTCTTATTAAACGAACCCACTAAACGTTTTCACTTCTGCATTTTGAACAGTGCTCCTACTGTGCATCGTTTAATATATTCCCCCTAGTTTTGGACGTTGCCATTTTTTTCAGTCACTGTTTTGTTTGCGATTTGACACTCTGAGCCCGAGGAACACGGCAAACCAGACTAACGTTTCGGCCTACAATGGCCTAGTCAGTGTGGTATGGCTGATGATCCTCTAGGTGCAAGCAAGCCAAGGACCCATGCCTGTGGGCATATTCCACTACTTATGGTGAGAAAAGGGGGGTGGGAGCACAGACGCACAGAACGGACAGCACTACAAAAGCCTGTCCTATAGGATGGTACCTACTCTGGAGGGCAGCTCTGTTTGTTTGCTTGCTTCCTCCATTAGCATATCAGACTAATCCCACCCATAAGGGCAGTGGCCTCCTTAATGTAAAGTGTTCAATGTGATGTTTTGTTTCCCTCCAGGGAATGTGACGCCAGCCCACTATGACGAGCAGCAGAACTTCTTTGCCCAGATTAAGGGCTACAAACGCTGCATCCTCTTCCCACCCGAGCAGTTTGAATGCCTCTACCCGTATCCTGTTCATCATCCATGTGACAGGCAGAGCCAGGTGAGAGACCATATTGGGAAAGGCCTTCGGCTAATATATCACTTGAGAGTGAGAACTGCAACAACTGCAGTAAACATGCCGGGCTCTACGGACTGCAATAACAGTTTGTATTTGAACACGCGCATCCGTGTGAGGTCCACAGATTTAACCTCTTAAAGGATAGCGGTCGCCCAAAACTGAAGTCAAGAGATTGCATAGAGTGTAGCCTTTTTAAACAAATGCTTTGGTTTTTAAGAATACAAATCAAGTGTTGTATAGAGTATTCACGTCTATAGCTCTGTCAGGGGGCAGACATCTTGAGCCATAATTTTTTTTTTTATTTTTTTTCTGACCCAAGATTCTAAACATGTCTGCTCCCTGATAGAGCTATACAAAGCAACGAGGGATCAATAAGGTACTTGATTTGTGTTCTCTCATTACAGCTTTTCTATTTAAAATGCCTAATTTTTAATGATGGGCCTGGCACGTGATGAATGTAAGCAAGTGGTGTGACGATTTAAAAAAAAAAAAAAATGTTTTACATTCTGCTTTACAAGGATGAATATGGCATGGAAGATGTGTCATGTGCCCCTTAGGGGTTACCTTTCAGAGCTCTGCCCACTTGGAGACTGTGACATCTTCTGAATAAAGATGTTCACTACATGTATTTAACTGGGTCATCCTATGATGTGCTTTAAGCACGGGAGGAAAGATTGCATCAAAGATTTACAGAGAAATAATTTAATGAAAGAATACAAATAAAGTACCTTATTGAGCTCTCTTTGTTTCGTACAGCTCTATCAGGGGGCAGACATGTTTACTATCTTGGGGCATATAAAGAGAGATCTTACTCAAGATGTCCACCCCCGATAGATCTTTACGGAGTAAAGCGGGCTAAAAGTATTTAATATTTTAGCATTAAAGCATTTCTATTAAAAAAGCAAAAAAAAAAAAACGTAATTTTTTCCGACAGTAGACGGAGCGCTAGAACAGCAATGTTTCCATTTTGTTTTCCTCTTTGATTTTATTAATACGAAATTTATAGGCGGTCATACTTCTCCTTAAAATGGTCATACTTCTCCTCCTTAAAATGATAATGTGTCATTAAAGGGGAAACTGGATTACTAACCATCCCCCCCACCCCCCTTTCCCATTTTCCCAGGTGGACTTTGAGAATCCTGATTTTGAGAGGTTCCCAAACTTTAAGAACGTGGTCGGCTACGAAACCGTGGTGGGGCCGGGCGACGTGCTTTATATTCCAATGTACTGGTGAGGAATATTCCACTTTACATAGAAGTGCTGGACAGTGGGGCAAGCGAAACAAACCAGTGTACAATCTGGAGTACGGTGCGTTACTACACAAGTGGGAGCAGTGCAATCAGAGGGACTATCGCCTAATCATTGGTATTCACTGTGAATATAGAGAATAAGAAATAATGTACACAACAGGGGGTGAGCTTTATACATACTGGTGCTATCTGCCAGTGTGTCGGTGTATAAAGTATACTCCTGATGGATGTCCACAGTCCTACACCTGCTTTTCAACTAATGCGCTTCCGGGTTTCTCTGGCCCTCGGTGTCCGAGAACCTCTATACTTTCTATGCTTTGTGTATAACTCGCAAGCAGTACCTGAATTAAAAGAATTATGACCTCGTCCGTGCCTGGATATGCAAATCGACGACTTATTTTTTTAAATGCGTAATTTGCATATCAAGCCGCAGGTGATGTCATAGAAACCATCAAAACGCACCATTGGCATAACTGTTAATGATTTTAAAGCTTTTGGCAGTGTTTAAATGGAGCCGGTCATCCACAAAATAAACATTTTGCTGGGGAAGTCGCACTATGAAAGGGATGTCATCTTTAAGCGTCCACAGCCTACGCACCCATCTGTTTCCACTATCCTAGTTTTAAAGAAAATGGTACCCAAAAATGACTCCCATCTGAAAGCGCCAATGAATAGGTCTGGAATTTGCCTTACTAGAGCCGGTCCCCAAATCTGTGATTGTACCTTTTTTTTATTTACGCTCCTGAAACTTTTGTTTACTGCCCCCCCCCCCCCCCCTCCTGTCTTGTGGGATACTAAAACAAAAGTTTGTTTTTCCAGGTGGCACCACATTGAGTCACTGAAGGATGGGGGTACCACTATTACAGTTAACTTCTGGTACAAGGTACGACATTGCTTCTAAAATTAATTGCTTCTAAAATTAATTGCTTCTAAAATTAATTGCTTCTAAAATTAATTGCTTCTAATATTAATTGCTTCTACACCTTCATTCACAGTGTGAATTCCTGGCTAAAATGATATATTTTGAGGTCACCTTTTTTGCTTTGGGTTTCATAAAGATTGTGGTCATACAATAAGACCGCTAAATCAAAGGCCCCACTCCAGGCCGCCCCCCCATCGATTTATGACCTGCACCCTAAGCAGCCATCCCCCTAAACAGCACTTTTTGAACTGCTAATGTTTTCTTGCTGTTAACCAGAATATATTTTACTTTAATCCCTCCTTCTGATTTTCGTGCATATTTATGTATGTCCGAAACCTTTCCCTGCTACCCTGCAGGATGTATAGTTTGTGTTCAGAGGCAAATGAACCAATGTAGTTCCTAACTGAACACACACACATTCTGCAGGTAACACTATCTATGCTTCCTGCTAAAAGCTGTCTAACCTGGTAACTCTAGATAAAAACTTGCAGATGCGTGCACTGTGCAGTTTTCTGTGCAAACCATGGATGCACAAATCAAATGTCTTGTTCTCATGTCACTGCTTTCTTGAAACGCTTTAAAAGTAGAAATAATACAACCTGGTATTTGTGAATAAAAGAAACATACTTAGGATACAGATCTTCACATTTTAAAGAGTGTATATTTTTTGTAAGGCAAAAGTAATTCCCAAATAAGCCACTGATGTGAAGGGAAACAAAGTGATGAATTAGTAGAGTAGAAGCCAGGACGATGTGTTAAAGTATTAGATACCTGGAATAGTCCCCCATGTGCTGGTGTAAGCTTTTTTTTTTTTTTTTTTTCAAGATAACCATTCCTAGTAGATCAGCTGATGTGCGTCATGGAGTCTCCAGACCAAGGGGCAAAGTTCCAACACATAACAAATGCTTTAGGAGATCCCTGTGCAACTACTATTTCTGCATAGTCTTGTTTTTTAAAAGAATTGCCGTCTTTTAATAATGGGGGTTATGCATAAAGGCGTTTCCGCCAGAAATGTATCAGTTTAAAAAAATACAAGAATACTGTGCCTATTAGAGTTGAACGGACACCTGGATGTCCAGGTTCGGCCGAACTTCGGAAAAAAAGTCCGGGTTCGGGCTCGAACTTGACCCCGAACCCCATTGACGTCAATGGGGACACAAACTATTGGCCACTAAAATGCCTCTAAAAAAGTCCTGGAAAGGGCTAGAGGGCTGCAAAATGAAGTAAAATGTTGGTGAGTGTACCCATTCATAAGACTAGGTCAATTGACCTAGTCATATGAATGGGGACTCTATTTCGGTTTATAGAAAGCCCATAGCATTACATACAATGTAATCGCCGAACTCCAACACGAACATACAGTGAAATGTCAGTGTACGGGGTCCAAAAACCTTAAAGTTCGGTACGAACCCGAACAGTGCGGTTCGGATTCGCTCAACACTAATTGGGATTAGACCTAAAACAGCACCATTATGATTATGATCTATTGACGAAATGGGTTTATTCCTTTTTAATGAGTGTTTCTATTGTGTAAGAGGAGTACAGTTTAATTTGTATGTGGCCGTAGTAATTCACAGTGTTTGGTATAGATGTTAAACGGCAGTTATAAAGTTAAAATACTCTCACAAATGTTCTCTTCACTAAATGTATTTCTTTTTATTTTGGTGGTAGGGTGCTCCAACTCCTAAAAGAATCGAATACCCTCTTAAAGCGCATCAAAAGGTAGCCATAATGAGAAATATTGAGAAGATGCTCGGAGAAGCCCTTGGGAATCCACAGGAGGTGCGTATTGACCTACTAACTAATGCCAGGCGTGCAATCCTTAACCCCTTAGTGACAAGACATTTTCACCTTGACTTTCCCTTGGTGGCAATGGCTGTTTTGACATTTATGTGTTGTTTGTGTTTAGCTGCACCATTATGTTTATCGTATCTTATAATTTACTACAAAAAATCATAAAATATGATAATTTTTAAAAAACCCACTTTTTCTAACTTTGACCTAAAATATAATTTAGACGAATACAATCATTAAAAAACACCCCGTCTAAATAGTTTCTAAATGTTGTCCTGAGTTCAGAAATATGCCTGTTTCAATATTTTTCGGTATTTTTTTGCGAGTTATGGGGCAAAAAACAAAGTGTTTTTTTTTTTTTCTTTCTTATATTGACCTTTTGACCCCAACCCAAAATTTAACCCTAACACTAAATTTAACCACAACTCTAACCCTTATACTATCCCTTAATATATTTTAATTTAATTTTAACCCTATCCCTTATGCTAAAAATTAAATTTTAACCCTATAGGCTGAGCCTACTATATAACAAGTTTTTAGTTAAATATTTACTAAATTTTTTACATTGCTATGCTACTTAACTACCACTAGGGGCAGTCAAGTAGCAAATTCAGAGCGACGGAAGTGAAGTTACTATCACTTCCGAAGCTCAGACCGCCAGAGGACATGCTGCTCCGTCAATATGCCTCCCACGATCGCTCCGTGGGGCGATCGTGGGGGCCCCAGAAAATAAATTTCGGTGCTGGCTATTACGTCGACATCGAGGCAATAGACCAAAACCGCTTGATTCACCGCAGGACGTGCCTGACACGTCCTTTGTCGCGAAGGTGTTAATACTATGATACCCCATAGTACCTACGTGTCTAACAATGGCACTCCAGCTGCTACAATTCCCTTAATTCTTCACGATCTTTCCTTATTGGCAGAGAAGTATGTGCAAGGAGAACTTGTCGACAAAATAAAGGTTTCGTTGAAAGATGGCATCTTGCATTTTAAATCTAAATGATTTTAATGAGAGAATGAAACTAAAGTACCCTCTCGGAGCCCTTTTTGCTCCACAGCACTATTGGGGTCAGATGAGGGAAGACTCTAGATTCTAAATAATATATCCAAACCTTGGTACGGCTCAACAAGTGTTCAAGTCTTTCATTAAATCAGTTCTGATTAATGTGCATGCACTTGATGCAATCCTTTAATTTTTTGTTTTTTTTTTGTGCTCCACAAAGCTTACCACAGCACCAACCGATTTTGTAGAGGTTCTAGATAATGGCATCTCAAACACCAAAGCCAGTAATCCCCAAATGGATTGTGCCAAGGGCATTGAAGAGCACGAGTATACAATGCAAACTTCTGAAATATGCCCCTGTTGGGCTCTATTTGTCATGTAGCACCATCGTGCCCAATCCATGTATAAATACATATTGAAAAGGTTTAAACAGTCACACACTGTTGATTTACGGACACTGATCTTAATTGACACTTGTGTTTTTCTTAGGTTGGACCGTTGTTAAACACAATGATAAAAGGTCGCTATGACTAAAAACAGCCTTTTGTGCGAGATGCTGCTACTTTAAGTGGTCTTCTACTGGGACAAGAATGGGAGTGCTTATCTGGTTCCAAATATCTGGTTTACACCACTTACTACTGTGCATTTTACTTGGTGGCTGAAGAGAACAGAAAATACAACGAAAATCAACAAAACAATGCAACATGGCTACATTTTTTATTTTTGTTGTGCACTCTCTTAGACGATGGCTTTAAAGAGCTTGTTACACCTTCTCTCACCGTGTCTGCATGCAGAACTGCTAAGAGTACAGTATCCAAAGATCTGGTTCGACGAACTTTTAGTTTTATCCATACAAACAAGGACTTTTTTTTGGGGGGGGGGGGGGGGGGGGGGTTTGTTTTGTCCTCTGTCCAGTTCTACATATGCAGAGTTTTCCGCAAAGCAGAGTCGGTTTTGTTTTTCGGACAACCCTTTGGCCATAAAGACATCAAAGCTTGGTTAAGACGGATCTCCAAATTTGACGAGATAACGGCTATTGTACTCGGGCAATTGCATTTTGTCCATGCTGATCCTTTATTATCTTTAAACGAGCTGTACAGACACCAGTACAGCGTAGCTACGTATGGATTTTTTTCTTGGCGGAATTCCTCAAAGAAATCTGTTTTTTTTCCCACAAGATTAAACTGACGGTTATTTGACTGAGCCTCGTCCGCTTCCGAAATCCTTTTTTGTACTTCTTGGTTTTGCTGCTTGTTATGATATATATTTAATATCTGGATGCACAGGGGCAGCAGTAGATATCAAAATGGTTAACTTTTCCCAGTGCCTTCAACAGTTGGTCAGCATGAAGACAGATGACACCGGTGTCATCCCACCAGATGAATCTATCGGAATAGTCGGCCATTCAGACAAATAATTCACACACAACAACTTTCAGACTGCTACCTATGGCATTGTATCACTCAACTCCTGTTTTATTGGTGGTTGAAAAATACATGTTGAAGACTCTGGTATACCGTGACTTACTTAACTGACCACCCCAAGTGTCCTGTCTGTTGGAGGGCTGCCATTGGCTTCACATGTGACACCCCCCCCCCCTTTCCTTTTGCAGGTGCATTCAATGGTACCCTGGATTTTTTTTGTGTCCACAAGGGGGGGTGGAAGAGGGCTTGTGAAGTACTTCCTTGAAAATGGGAGCTGGTGCATGGAATGGTTGGGCAAGAATAGTAAAAAGATCGTATTAACCTCATTATTTTCCATGTGCTGGTCTTCCAAAGCCTCACCATTGTACAGCGTGTTAATTTTTATTTTAAATTTTTTTTTTTTGCTTTTGTATCTTTTTAATATGAAGTGAATGGTATTCTAATGTCATTATAAAGTGGAAATTGGCCAGCCTTGCTCCTCACACCCCCGTAGACTGGTGCCAGCTCGAAATGATTCCCAACGATTTAAGGGACTCCGGTGTGAATGTAGAGAATACAATATGATCTATACATTGAGTTTGCAGAACTGCCAGCAAATGCATAGAGTAATGGGGGGGCTCTTTGCATTTAAATAAAATTCTCCTGGCTCAAAATATATAAATAATTGTACACACAATATGTTTCGGTGACAAAGTCCCTTTTTAATGGATGCAGGAATGAGTAACTTGTAATACATTGCGGTGTAATTGGTTTTAATTACAGATTAACGATCCTTTTGTATTACCATTTTAATTTTTGTTTGTCCTAACCTCGGTGTTGGAACACTGCTTACATTTTGTGAAGGGGGGGGGCTTCGTTGCCACAAAAAAAGTGCGATTGTAATGACCGGCAACACGTTTGCAGGTGTTTCCAACACAGAAGTTAACCTCCCTTAAGGTACTTTTTTTTGGGGGGGTGGGAT
This sequence comes from Pelodytes ibericus, assembly GCA_036172795.1. Taxonomy (NCBI): domain Eukaryota; kingdom Metazoa; phylum Chordata; class Amphibia; order Anura; family Pelodytidae; genus Pelodytes; species Pelodytes ibericus. The sequence continues at coordinate 4,878,361 of CM069867.1, forward strand.
TTTTAATACATGTGGCTGTAATTTGATTGCTTCCTGCCCCTTTTTATTTATAAAGATGTTTTTTCTCTTTAGTAGTGGTCTACACAAGCTAAACCTTTGGCTCTGGTAAAGAAAGGTATACAAATCCAACCCTTTGGTTATTTCTGGGCCTATGTTCTAAACGTAATATCAGCAGGGAGCTTCCATTGGTTTCTGTTGCCCTCCAGTTGACTTACAGAGAATCCCCCACTGAAGATTAAATTGCTTTAATATCCTGCCCTGATAACTGCAGCTCTGTGATTTCCCCTCATTACATTTGATCTCCCAATTACCTCCTATGTGTAATCGCCCTATTTAATGTAAAAAAAAAAAAGTAGTTCGAATTTTGTTTTTGTATATTTTTTTTTTTCTCCAATGTTAGCCGCTTTTTAATTTGTAATTTATTTTTGATTTATTAAATAAAATAATTACAATGGCTGTTTGTAACTGACAATGTGAGCACCTTTTTTTCTTCCCACCAAAAGCATTTCAGGGGTGTCAAGCTTTTTTTGTATTTACAATAAAATTGTTTGTAATTACCTTTTTTCCCCTTTCTTTTATTATTATTTTTTTTATTTTTATGGATTATCTACAACAAAACAAAATGGAAATATATATATCAATATTTGCTTCAGTGTGGGTTTTGGCTAACTATATACACTATATCGTTTCAAGAGGTCCACCCTGGAATTTAACATGGAGGCTGACCTATATGCCTTTCATCCTTCCCAGGTAGATAAAATGAAGGAGTAGCATTGAATTGGGTAATGTCCTGAATACTGGTCGATAAACACCCCCCAAGATGTACTTGAAAATGATTCCCTATCTGTGCCATTTTCATGGTTAATCCCTGCAACGATCGCACGTAATGCTTAGACTAATCACGGTGTACAACACATGAGTGAGTGCTTTGGGACTGGATGTGTTTAGCTGTCAAAGCCAGTGCTTGTCTTTCGTGGGGCATTAAAGTACATGACCATATTAGAACAAAGGCATCTAAAGAAAAACCTTATTAAACTGAAATATATATCATTTTATTTTTTGTTTTGTCTCCGGACCAGTTAAACGCATCCCTTTAATTATTACGGCAACCTGTACAGTATAATAAAAGCACAGATTAATATATTTTGACTTCTCATACCTCCCACACCAAAGTCCTGTGTTTTCCTTTTTATACAATCCATAATTTTGTATTTACACTTTGCCACCACCAGAGGGCAGATGAAGCAAGTACTGAGATGCTGGTTTCCCCCATCTATTTCTGGTCGGTGTTTATTGTAGTTATGGTTCTACCCATAGCCGTTTATTCATCGTATATTTAGACTTTTTATTGTACTATAACGAGTAACACAGAGTTACAACTCGCTTTGTTCGAAATCTGTGCAAAATGCATGGATTGGTATAAATGGGATGAGATAAAAATGATTTCTAAGGTATTTGATGTGTTGAGAGGCAAAATGTGATCATCGTTGACTGGACTTGCAAATGCTTACCCAGAATCCCTTGCAGTGGTGCTAGCACGGTTAATGAGATTTTCGGGGAGGGGGGGAAAGAGGCAAGCCTGGCTAGTTTGGTGTGTGTAGATTTGTTGGATAGCGACTCTGCTACATTTTGATTGATAGACCTTTCTAACCAATATCCTAATGTGATCTTGCAGCAACTCCTTGGAGAAACTTCCCACTGTGATCTAGAAGTCTGGTGGTCGCTATGAGGCTAATTGAAAGGGATTATGTTTTCTTATTGGTCTGTGGAATTGCTGGATTATTTTTTTTTAGAGCAGTTGGAGGCTTTGTTACACGTATTCTCCTCGTATGTTGAGCATTATGTCAACATGTGGTCCGATGAGAGACGGCGAATTGGGAGAGCGAGATCCGTAGTAGTTGCGTAACTCAACACAGAGTATGTCGTCTGCACGCACTGTTGCGTAGATGTGCAGAGCTGTGGATCGGAAGTGTAATCACGGAAGCTATCTAGGTAGAAGGCGGACTTGTTATCTATCGGAGATACGTGTTCCATGTAGTCAGACAATTTCACTGTGACAGACGTTGTCAGTTTATGGGGTAGCAGATATTCCAAAAGGGATTTGAAAAGGATAAAAACCCCTTGCCATTAACCCCTGTGTGACGTTAGGACGTCCTATTTTTATGGTCCTAGGACGGTAGAGAACGTCCAGCGTTTAACGCCTCACCGTGGCTCCCCCGTGATGAGCTGTGCTCAGATCCCGCTGCAGGGACTTGCCCCGGGACCCCACCTACCAGATGATGCCATTTTGAGTCAACGTCTGGGTTCGGGCACTCCTCCGTGACGTCTGGAGGTCTGGCAATCTTTTGGCATGGACCCAAAGGGTCTTTTAAGTCCCTTGATCGGGTCTCTGCCATTGTGTTCCTGGCTAGGAACTAAGAATGGCGTTTTGTGTCAACGAAGTGTACAACATCTGTCCTTATTCAACTTGTCCGTGTTTAAGTTGGATGTCCTGTAACTACTTTTTGAAGAACCTGGTCAACTCACTGCAAAACAAAAAACGGGAGAAGAGTGGGATCTGATTCGTCGAAATGGCCAGCAACACTGCAGTGATACTATTTTAAAGTCATTAGATTGTTTGTTTGTCTATGCATACCTGAAACTAATAGTGAATGCACACCCAAGGTTAAGAGTACAACATTTATTAAAATCTTTTAAATAAAAGAAAATGGAATGCAAAAAGTGGTATAGACTCAGAGTAAACAACTATCGAGGTAAATAAACCGATGCAAAAAAAAAAAATATACAAAGACTAAGATTAGTAACTAATATAATATGTGTCCACATAAATAAACAAAAAAAAAATTACAATAGGAGAGATCTGGGCAAATACAAGGGACAAACCCAAGATCTCAAAGTAGGTCCTGATACTCGAAGGTGGTGGGGTTATGTGATGTCACGTGACCCCCATGAGAAAGCTCTACTACCTACCTGGAACAAATACTGGGTGCCTAAAGCTCAACTTGGGCCCGTTTAGGCTATACATGTCAAGCAGACGATTGTGTCAAATCCAGGCCTGTTGGCAGCTATTCTTATTTAGTACCTTTTTGTACATACCCACACAAATAAGTAAGAACACAAAACAACAACAACAGTAATAGACCTCTCTAGCGAAGGATAAATAAACCATGATTTTTGTACGACAGAGCCAAAAAAAAGGGCTTTCTCAATATAGTGTATGAGCTATCGTATGGATCACTGGTTCCACACAGATCATTTTGGCTTCTCTTTGTTTCCCCCTTTCTATCTTTGTCTCCGGCACCGTGCGAAAACAAAGCCCCTAATGTGTTTATATCTGCAACAGCCAAGCGTTGGGAACGTCTTTTGTATTTTTTTTTTTTGGGACTCGTGTTATAGTCATCCATGGATAGACCAAATCCAAACCACTCTATTTCGTGCAGCATCCTACAAAATAGAACGCGGGGACGTAATAAAGTAATTGGCTATGACCGCCGTCGTATTGTTTTTCAAAGACTAGAACAATTTTTCGCTAAAGTGCCATGAAATGGATCTTCTTCTTTGCGTGTAATCGGATTCTCCTTAGCAAGCCCTTGTGAAATTACAGCGATTATTACATCTTCATTTTGGGGCCGGTTATCTGTTAGTGGCTGCCGTGTACTGACAAATGGTGCACTTTTCACGGAAAAGCAAGTCAATTAAGATCAGCGGGTTATTTTTTTTCCCCTCCTTGACTGCTGTGCGCGTCTGCAAGGATTTAAAGTACCAAATCTAGACGAGGTCTCGGCCTGGTGACAGGCTGCAGGGATATCGTATGTCGTATCTGCGTGGCACAACCTAGAATTGATTACCTTCCACATGATACATGTTACAGCCACAAAAAGGACCCCAACATCATTTTACTAAATAATTCTCAATACTGGTTCATATGTACGGGTACACGTAGGGTTGCCACGGCCGGCCGGTAAAAGATTGAGGACAATGTAGGAAGCGATATTGCTTAGATGAACTCCTAAAGACTAGTGACTGTAATCATATATGTTAAATGTGCACTATAGGTTAGGACTGCAATGACCAATTGTGGATAAAACAAAAGGGAAAATGTAGACACACGTATGTAACATGGCTGAACCAATGTGTAATGAAAGGAAATTACATTTGTTCGTTTGGATGCCGTTTGCATAACACATAACACTGACTAATACTCACTAATACTCACACATAACACTCACTAATACTCACACATAACACTCACTAATACTCACACATAACACTGACTAATACTCACTAATACTCACACATAACTCACTAATACTCACATAACACTAATACTCACACATAACACTGACTAATACTCACACATAACACTCACTAATACTCACACATAACACTCACTAATACTCACACATAACTCACTAATACTCACATAACACTAATACTCACACATAACACTGACTAATACTCACACATAACACTGACTAATACTCACTAATACTCACACATAACACTCACTAATACTCACACATAACACTCACTAATACTCACACATAACACTGACTAATACTCACTAATACTCACACATAACTCACTAATACTCACATAACACTAATACTCACACATAACACTCACTAATACTCACACATAACACTCACTAATACTCACACATAACTCACTAATACTCACATAACACTAATACTCACACATAACACTAATACTCACACATAACACTGACTAATACTCACATAACACTCACAAATACACATAACTCACAAATACTCACACATAACACTCACAAATACTCACATATAACTCACTAATACTCACACACATAATACTCACTCACACATAACTCTCACTCACTAATACTCATACACACATAACACTCACTCACTAATACTCACTCACACATAACACTCACCTAATCCCATAACTAGACTTTGGCATTCATTATCGGAGGATAATTAAGGTTTGCTAGAATGCATCAGTTCGCTGTATCTTCCCTAGAGGAGTTTCCTTGGTTTTATGATAAGAGTTAGTTTTGGGGTATGTAGCAGCGCTTTATTCAGCGTGAGGCAAGCAAGGTAAGTTACCTTGTTTGCCTGGGGGCAGCAAAAAAAATGCCACTGCCCCTTTAAAAAAAAAAAAAAACTTGTTTGCCAGCAACTAGTCACCAGGGACCAGCGCTGCCCAGGATAAGTTATGGGCTCATGGGGCCATTTAATGTGTGTGCAATGTGTGTGTAATGGTGTGATGGGGCAGGTAATGGGTGTGCAATCTGGGTGATGGGGCATGTCCTAGGTGTGCAACGTGGGTGGGTGGGGGGATTGCCTGAATTTAATCTTCATCTTCAATCTATTTCCCCAAAGAAGAAATGATTGCGTGGGTTGGGGTGGCAATGATCCACTTCTGCTAGCCGTGGTTGATGTAGAGACTACATGGGTAGAACAAGGGGTAATGAAACTTGAGATCAATATATGCCATTTAAGAGAGACTACAACCTTTAGATATTTTTTTTAAGTGGAGCCCCATCCACCAGCATTGCCCAATACTTGGGTAAGTCTTCTAGAGGTTTCCAGGCTGCTTTGGCAATCCTGATTGGTGCACTGATCCTGTGACGCCAAATGCACCTCCAGGGTAAGAGAACCTCTCCTACCCCGTCTTGGATGTGGAACGCAACGGACGAACATCTGACCCTGCCAGGAACGTATCCGCTTCCATCAAAGGCATAGAATAAACATAAAGTGAGGGATAATTATCCAAATCAAGTCAAGACGGCTGCTCCCAGTATGTTAAACTGATCCACGTTCTATTTTCCACAAATGCCAACAGACACATCTTTAGTTCTTCTAGACTGGAATACATCTTATTGCTTTTGATGTTCTATGCAAAATTCAGTTGTTCTTTCCTTTTTTATCTAAACTAGCATCCCCCCACCCTCTGTTTCCCATGTTCCCCATCCGTAGGGTTAATGGTGTGATCCGATTCACCTCGCGCTTCTTCTTGTCGTAACTAAGAAATACTTGACTCGCCATCAGTGTCTGCTCGTTCCTTCCAGGGTGGAAACACAGAACTCAGCAGTTTCTCCGCCTCAGCGCCCCTGCTTCCCGTGCTGCTATGTAAGCGCACAGATGTGCATTGCTATGCAAATCCAAATTACACCAAAGGAACCCTGTGTTTTGCAGATCCACAGGTCTGTGCTAACGTGCGGATACGTACTCTGCCAACGGGAATCCTCGGAGATTTGTAGATATGTATTGGCGATTAAATGGGGACATATTGAGTGATCTTATACCTCTTATGGATACTCAGCTTTATTATACTCAAAATATAGATATTCCAAAAAAGCTCCCCCTCCTTTAACACATATTGCGTGTATGCACAGTGATCTGGCTTTCCCCTCATTCATTTGACCATTGAGTAGGGTTGCCAACCGGCCGAAGACAAGGTGGCAACCCTACCTGTGACGTTTGCCAACAGGTGCACTAAAAACGTGGGCATTTGGAGAACACATCAGCTTCATTGGCCCTAGAAAATATCATAAGGTTTAATGTCCTTTTTAAAAAAAAAAAAGATACAGGATTTTACGCACTTTAACTTCTTTTCGAAATAAATAGTGCACAATGTTTTTTTCTTTTCTTTTTTTTTTCTTCTAAGGAGAAGTGTGCTTCAAGGCTAATTATTCCAATAAGCCACTGAATGTAAGAATATTCATCGTCACCCGGGTGCTAATGAATACGACACATCTTTAGAAAAATCACCATAGACAATATAGTCTAGTGCAAGAATAATATGACTTTTTTTTTCCCCAAAAAGAAGAGAAAAATAGGGTAGAATAATGTGTTAAAGATAGTCCAACGCCCTCTGTAGAAAGAAAAGGTTTACCAGTCCCACTCTCTATACACATAGACCAATTTGTTACTGTGTCCCACATGACTTGCCTCGGTTGCTAATATGAGGACATACAGGAACATTTACTCTCCCAGAGAAAGCATTAACCTTCACAGAGAAATGCGTTGGGTTGTTTGTTGACAAGCTTTAAATCTATCTTTAAATAGATTTTTCAAAAATAAATCTGAGTTAATTTTTGTTTGTTTTGTTTTTTAATCCACAGTGGTTTTTCTCTATTCTGAACAATAATATAATGATGCAATGCTATGGGGCTGGCATACAACAGCTTTTAAAAATTATTATCAGGTCCTGTGTGAATGAGGCTACCGTCTAAAACTGAGTTAGTTACACACGAGGTCGAAATTGCAGTAGATATTCTAGCCCAGGCCGGCTGAGCATCTTGGGATAAGTGTCGTCCAGGCTAGTCGTCCCTGATCAAGCCAAATGCCATCAGTGATGGTTATGATGTTCCGTTGAGTATCTGGTTATGATGTTCTGTTTAGTATTCGGTTATGGCGTTCCGTTGAGTATACAGTTATCATATTTCATTGAGTATCTGGTTATGATGTTCTGTTTAGTATTCGGTTATGGCGTTCCGTTGAGTATACAGTTATCATATTTCATTTAGTATATGGTTATGATGTTCCGTAGAGTATACGGTTATGATGTTCCGTTGAGTATACGGTTATGATGTTCCATTGAGTATCTGGTTATGGCGTTCCATTGAGTATCTGGTTATGGCGTTCCATTGAGTATCTGGTTATGGCGTTCCATTGAGTATCTGGTTATGGCGTTCTGTTTAGTATCCGGTTATGGCGCTCCATTGAGTATCCGGTTATGGCGTTCCATTGAGTATACGGTTATGGCGTTCCATTGAGTATCTGGTTATGGCGTTCCGTTGAGTATACGGTTATGGCGTTCCGTTGAGTATCCGGTTATGGCGTTCCGTTGAGTATACAGTTATGATGTTCCATTGAGTATATGGTTATGATGTTCCATTGAGTATATGGTTATGATGTTCCATTGAGTATACGGTTATGATGTTCCGTTGAGTATATGGTTATGGCGTTCCGTTGAGTATACGGTTATGATGTTCCGTTAAGTATACGGTTATGATGTTCCGTTGAGTATACGGTTATGATGTTCCGTAGAGTATACGGTTATGATGTTCCGTTGAGTATACGGTTATGATGTTTCGTTGAGTATATGGTTATGGCGTTCCGTTGAGTATACGGTTATGATGTTCCGTTGAGTATCTGGTTATGCTGTTCTGTTGAGTACACGGTTATGATGTTCCGTTGAGTATCTGGTTATGCTGTTCTGTTGAGTATACGGTTATGATGTTCCGTTGAGTATATGGTTATGATGTTCCATTGAGTATACGGTTATGCTGTTCTGTTGAGTATACGGTTATGATGTTCCGTTAAGTATACGGTTATGGCGTTCCGTTGAGTACACGGTTATGATGTTCCGTTGAATATACGGTTATGGCGTTCCGTTGAATATACGGTTATGGCGTTCCGTTGAGTACACGGTTATGATGTTCCGTTGAGTACACGGTTATGATGTTCCGTTAAGTATACGGTTATAGCGTTCCGTAGAGTATACGGTTATAGCGTTCCGTAGAGTATACGGTTATGGCGTTCCGTAGAGTATACGGTTATAGCGTTCCGTAGAGTACACGGTTATGGCGTTCCGTAGAGTATACGGTTATGATGTTCCGTTGAGTATACGGTTATGGCGTTCCGTTGAGTACACGGTTATGATGTTCCGTTGAGTATCTGGTTATGGCGTTCCATTGAGTATCCGGTTATGGCGTTCCATTGAGTATACGGTTATGGCGTTCCGTTGAGTATACGGTTATGATGTTCCATTGAGTATATGGTTATGATGTTCCATTGAGTATATGGTTATGATGTTCCATTGAGTATACGGTTATGATGTTCCGTTGAGTATATGGTTATGGCGTTCCGTTGAGTATACGGTTATGATGTTCCGTTGAGTATCTGGTTATGCTGTTCTGTTGAGTATACGGTTATGATGTTCCGTTAAGTATACGGTTATGGCGTTCCGTTGAGTACACGGTTATGATGTTCCGTTGAATATACGGTTATGGCGTTCCGTTGAGTACACGGTTATGATGTTCCGTTGAGTACACGGTTATGATGTTCTGTTAAGTATACGGTTATAGCGTTCCGTAGAGTATACGGTTATAGCGTTCCGTAGAGTATACGGTTATGGCGTTCCGTAGAGTATACGGTTATAGCGTTCCGTAGAGTACACGGTTATGGCGTTCCGTAGAGTATACGGTTATGATGTTCCGTTGAGTATACGGTTATGGCGTTCCGTTGAGTACACGGTTATGATGTTCCGTTGAGTATACGGTTATGGCGTTCCGTTGAGTACACGGTTATGATGTTCTGTCGAGTATAATGAAGTCCACAGTCTGAACTTGGAGTCAGGATTGTGAATGAGAAGCTGGATGATGGAAATTCTGTGTCTGGTGTAATATATAGAACAATTTAGGCCAAGAAGTTTTTCTTTTTCTCATTTGCTGATTAACAGCCTGATTCCTCTGCTTCTGTTTACCAGTCAGATCTGCCACCATGTTTATAGTGCCTTCTGTTTTGTGAAATTCCCGCACCTGGTATCTTATAGCTGTGGCGGAGAATTTATGGTGCTATCTGTTGCTGTCTGCTACTGTTGACTACATTTACTTTAACCCCCTTAAAGGACAATTAAACTTTAAAAAAAACAAAAAACAAACCCAAGTAAACCCAACATTTATCTTAACAGAGACACATGGCTTCTGCGAGACACAGCTGGCCTGGAGGTTGGCGCGAGCCGACAGTTTAAGCACATGCAGGGTAATCACACATGGGGGCTCGACCCCGCTAATCTGTTTGGGGTCTGAATTAGAAGCACAAGTGAAAAATAAAGTTTATATGTGCACGTCACAAATGTAAACACGTATCGTGGGCTAAACTATAAGTATAAATATGGCTGCAAAATATTTTCCTTAAACAGTTTCCTTAAAAAACAGTATATAGTTTAAATGAGGGTCACTAAAAAAATTTGAGTTAAAACACATATATACCAAAAAAATCCCAAGAAAACTCTGGTCCTTAGGGGGTTAAAGGTGTCCTGTATTACCGGTTGAGTATCCCTTACTAGAAGTGTTCTGGAGAACGGATCATTTCGGATAACAGATCACTTTCACCAATAAGATTTATTAAAGCCTCTCAGCTCTCATGGAAATACAGTAATGTCAATGTAAATACTGTATAGAGCAAATAAATCACTGATACTGTGATGTGAGGCATCGCTGGGAACCTGACGTTGGTGTGTCAGGTCTGCACATGTGTCATTGTGTGAGTGGGCAGTGGTGTATCTAGGTTTTGTGCTGTCCTAGGCAGACAAAATTCGGGCAACACCCCCACCCATGTTGCACACCCAGGACATGCCTCATCACCCACGTTGCACCCCCAGGTCATGCCCCCTCCCCCCATGACATGCCCCATCACCCACCATGCACACACATTAAATGCTCCATCACCCCATTACATGATCCATTATATGCCCCATCACCCTTATTACATTCCCCCATCACCTCCATCAGATGCCCCATCACCCACATTGCGCACACATTGAATGCCCCTATCACCCCTATTACATGCCCCCATCATCCCCGTTACCTGATCCCTATCATTTGACCCCATCTCCTCCATTACATACCCCCATCACCCCATTACATGCCCCCATCATCCCTGTTACCTGATCCCTATCATTTGACCACATCACCTCCATTACATACCCCCATCCCTCCATTACATGCCCCCATCCCTCCATTACATGACCCCCGGCTCTCCCCTGTCAAACCGCACCATGAGCCAAACAAGCAGCATAGAAGTTTGTCCGATCTCCCCAAGCACCGTCTCTTCTGGCAAGCAAGTTTTTTTTGTTTTTTTTTAAAGGGTCAGCTTTTTTTTTCTCGCCGCCCCCCAACCATAGAATGTAAGTGCCGCCCTAGAAACTTGCCTTGACTGCCTCGCACTAAATACAGTGCTGGGTGTAGGGGAATCTGGGCATACATGGAATGGCTATATCAGCCATATAGACACTGAATAAACTGTTGCGCCTTTGTATTGTAACAGGTGTGTGCATTTTGCAACGTGTGGCAAGATCATAAATTTTTTTGGGATGACAGATCATTTTGGATAACGGATTTCTGGATAAGGAACACTCAAACTGTATCAAAAAAGTTGTGTTGAGGCCAGACCATCTTCCACAGCATACCAAGTCCAAAGCCCATGGAATGCGGTAACAAATCTGGTCACGGACCAGTATCACCACCACCGTTCTAGGTCTACAGCTGATACAAGAACCAGCTTAGATATGGCTTGTAAAAGGGTACAAGGATGTTCTTAAAGACCACTAAAGAGCACATATATTTTTGTTTATAGCTCTAGATCATTGCAAGGAGTAGGCTCGTTTTCAATACTCATGGTGTCTGGCACGAAATGCAAGGATTTAATGATTTTTATCATTTAAAAGAGGCTGTCTGCCAGAAAAACCCAGCTTCAACGAATCTCTGATATTTAACGAGTTTTCGGTCTTCCTACTAGAAGGCGATCCCATCTGTGGGTATGTGACGCAGATATCCACAGGATAAGCTCTTCGGCATGATTGGAGAGTGGAAGCGGGTGATTACAGACGCTGTCCACATTGGTCCATAACATTTCCCGAATCTAGACTTTTCAAGTTTATGTTGATTTATTTCCTGTTTCTTTGTGGCATCAGATAAATAATACATTATGGGAGCTTTTATGTAACAAAGAATTTCTTGTTCCTCGAAATGTTTTCTGTTGTTTATGATTATGAGTGTTTTGGCCTAGATAATGGGGAATGGCTAACTATATGATGTAGTCAAACATGCATATACTTAACCAAATTTTCTCAGCACTTGAAATCAACGGCAGGAAGAAGGATAGGTAGAAGGGCTGAACTTTTAAAAAAAAATTACTATCTTACCTCTTTTGAAGCATTGGGTGAGGTCATGACATTGGTGTTGGTAGTAGAGTTCTTCAACCAGGACAACCCTAATTGATTTGAGCATACATTGTGTTTCATGCACATTTGCTGCTATACATCTCTTAGTATGTTTTCCATTGTGCTTATTTTTGTATGTTCCTATTTATGGTAGATCAGAACACTAGCTGGGATCACATGTGTGTAAGGGGGTCTTAGAGAAGCTCTTGTGCAAAGGTTTCGTGTTTACCTTTAGAAGAAATCGTCGGAGACAGAGATTATCCCTACTACCTTACTCCAGGTCACCCAGCATTTACCACTCAAAAGAAACCTGATTTCCTGCGATAGATAAAGAATTTCTAGATGACCCCATGCAGGGACCACCAGAGAGGAATTGTATCCAAGTTATCTATGCTTGTTTCCGAATGTTGTGCATTACCATTAATATTTGGAAACGTCGGTGGTATAATAACTTCACATAAATATACTTGGCATGAAGTTGATTGAATATTGGCTGAGGAATAGCATTTAGAGTTGTAAATGGAAAACTCTAAAACTAGACAAAATGATCAAATCTAATACCTCCGAGGTAAGTCCTGGGTACCCTTGAATTTGTTTATTAATGATCTCCCAGGGGCAGTGTGAGCCATGGGACACGAGGGGAGGTAGTAAATTAATATTGTCTAAATGTGTCGATTCTTTGGACAATTTGGGGGTCTGTGCAGGCAAGTGGCAAATGTAAATATATGCATTTTGGGAAAAATAATGACAATGCAACATATACCTTAAAAGGTATCTTGAGGGGAGAATGTACTAATGACAAAGATTTAGGAATCATTTTAGATCACAGATTTAGTGCGCAATGTCAGTCGGCAGCTGTAAAGGTCAATAAGGTACTGATAGGTATAAAAAGAGGTATAGACTCACAGAATGAGGATATCAGCTTGCTTCAATACAAGTCAAACCCACCTTCAATATTCAGAGCAATTCTGGACAGTGAAGGGTACAAATCACTAAATGGAATTTCTAAGCTGCCGCACCTGTAGTAAACATGCAGAGTAACCACCGGGGGAGGGCTTGAGCCCAATATTAGAAATGTGACTGTCCCTTTAAATGTGCGTCTGTGTGGTGTATCCTGCTTATGACACCCCCTGTGGCTTGATATGCAAATTACAAATTACCCATTGACAAGCAGCTCATTTGGATATCAAGTGATACAGTCTCTTTCAAGTCTTTTTTTTTTCAGCCTAAATTACTATGTTACTTGATGGGATGCTTTACTCTCTCTCTAATACCTGGCATCACTACCCTCTCCGTTAATACGTTTTATATGAAAGTAATGTGTCTCTTTTCAAATGTGTCTTATCTTAACTAATCGCTCATGCATCCCATGTCCTTTGTTTGTTACTATTACAAGGTATGTTGTGTTTACCCATAAAAGTTTTGGGAATTTTAGCAGTCTATGGGCTATTATGATTGGCCCATTGTCTCACTCCAGTTTCGACCCCTTTCACGACACCATTGGTCGAGGAAAACGCCAAAAAGCAGACTGTGTCCCCTGGAGTCGCCGTTGGTCTAGTTTCTTAGCGGAAGACAATTACATGACGATGCCAAACTTTGTGATTAATGACCATTTAACCTTAATGTGGGTAAAGGGAAGAAGAGGGGGTGTAGAAAAAAAAACCCCATCTGATCCTACCAGGATGAACACATGCCAAGTAACTTCTAATTACTGCTTCGCAAAGTCAAATATTTGTTGCTAGCAGAGGAATAATTGTCAATGGGGAAGGTGGGGGGGCTAGCCGAAGAGGAGCGGAAGTGCATGGTGTAGACGTGTAAGTCGAACAGATGCCCGTACGCCTAGGGGAAACACAGCTTTCGTTTTACAAATCTGAGCTTTAAATTACAAGGTTTTTACCAAAGAGGAACAGTTGTGGCAAGTCGTCTGCTCTCATTTGCGTAATGGTTTCTGTCACTGGTGATTAGACACAGGATGAAGTAAAAGAAATTTGACAATTAGGAATGAGGAATCATTAATCTGAATCTTTGTTAAGAAGATGGAAGATTTACAAATGGAGAACCCGGTAAAAATCAAGAATAAAAACAAAATGGAGCCGTCATGTCCCGGTAAAATAGTTTTAGTACCCTACTGGGTACTAAAAATGGTTGTCATCGAAAAGGGTGGAGAGAGCTGATGTTAAAGACCGAGCAAGCCATCACAAACCAATAAATAAACAAATGAACGGAGCACGGTCCGCGGAGAGAGATAATGGCACATGCTGATTATTCTACAGTCAGTTGGCTTGTAAGAGGAGAAAATCATCACTGTCTTGGACACAGGTGCATTCTGGGGGTGTGACAATTATACCCAGGTACACCCTAATCAGTGTGTGATGGAGGAGAGGCAAGTTAGGGGGGTAATAATGACACCGCGATTTATGGAATAATTACACTGTGGTAAGTGATCTGGTAATACAGACTCTGTGGTAAGTGATTTGGTAATACGGACTCTGTGGTAAGTGATCTGGTAATACGGACTCTGTGGTAAGTGATCTGGTAATATGGACTCTGTGGTAAGTGATCTGGTAATACGGACTCTGTGGTAAGTGATCTGGTAATACGGACTCTGTGGTACGTGATTTGGTAATACGGACTCTGTGGTAAGTGATCTGGTAATACGGACTCTGTGGTAAGTGATTTGGTAATACGGACTCTGTGGTAAGTGATCTGGTAATACGGACTCTGTGGTAAGTGATTTGGTAATACGGACTCTGTGGTAAGTGATCTGGTAATACGGACTCTGTGGTAAGTGATCTGGTAATACGGACTCTGTGGTAAGTGATCTGGTAATACGGACTCTGTGGTAAGTGATTTGGTAATACGGACTCTGTGGTAAGTGATCTGGTAATACGGACTCTGTGGTAAGTGATCTGCTAATACGGACTCTGTGGTAAGTGATCTGGTAATACGGACTCTGTGGTAAGTGATCTGGTAATACGGACTCTGTGGTAAGTGATTTGGTAATACGGACTCTGTGGTAAGTGATTTGGTAATACGGACTCTGTGGTAAGTGATCTGGTAATACGGACTCTGTGGTAAGTGATTTGGTAATACGGACTCTGTGGTAAGTGATCTGGTAATACGGACTCTGTGGTAAGTGATCTGGTAATACGGACTCTGTGGTAAGTGATTTGGTAATACGGACTCTGTGGTAAGTGATTTGGTAATACGGACTCTGTGGTAAGTGATCTGGTAATACGGACTCTGTGGTAAGTGATCTGGTAATACGGACACTGTGGTACGTGATCTGGTAATACGGACTCTGTGGTAAGTGATCTGGTAATACGGACTCTGTGGTAAGTGATTTGGTAATACGGACTCTGTGGTAAGTGATCTGGTAATACGGACTCTGTGGTAAGTGATCTGGTAATACGGACTCTGTGGTAAGTGATTTGGTAATACGGACTCTGTGGTAAGTGATTTGGTAATACGGACTCTGTGGTAAGTGATCTGGTAATACGGACTCTGTGGTAAGTGATTTGGTAATACGGACACTGTGGTAAGTGATCTGGTAATACGGACTCTGTGGTAAGTGATCTGGTAATACGGACTCTGTGGTAAGTGATTTGGTAATACGGACTCTGTGGTAAGTGATTTGGTAATACGGACTCTGTGGTAAGTGATCTGGTAATACGGACTCTGTGGTAAGTGATCTGGTAATACGGACACTGTGGTACGTGATTTGGTAATACGGACTCTGTGGTAAGTGATCTGGTAATACGGACACTGTGGTAAGTGATCTGGTAATACGGACTCTGTGGTAAGTGATCTGGTAATACGGACTCTGTGGTAAGTGATCTGGTAATACGGACTCTGTGGTAAGTGATCTGGTAATACGGACTCTGTGGTAAGTGATCTGGTAATACGGACTCTGTGGTAAGTGATTTGGTAATACGGACTCTGTGGTAAGTGATTTGGTAATACGGACTCTGTGGTAAGTGATCTGGTAATACGGACTCTGTGGTAAGTGATCTGGTAATACGGACACTGTGGTAAGTGATCTGGTAATACGGACTCTGTGGTAAGTGATCTGGTAATACGGACTCTGTGGTAAGTGATTTGGTAATACGGACTCTGTGGTAAGTGATCTGGTAATACGGACTCTGTGGTACGTGATTTGGTAATACGGACTCTGTGGTAAGTGATCTGGTAATACGGACTCTGTGGTAAGTGATCTGGTAATACGGACACTGTGGTAAGTGATTTGGTAATACGGACTCTGTGGTAAGTGATCTGGTAATACGGACTCTGTGGTAAGTGATCTGGTAATACGGACTCTGTGGTACGTGATTTGGTAATACGGACTCTGTGGTAAGTGATTTGGTAATACGGACTCTGTGGTAAGTGATCTGGTAATACGGACTCTGTGGTAAGTGATCTGGTAATACGGACTCTGTGGTAAGTGATCTGGTAATACGGACTCTGTGGTAAGTGATCTGGTAATACGGACACTGTGGTAAGTGATTTGGTAATACGGACTCTGTGGTAAGTGATTTGGTAATACGGACTCTGTGGTAAGTGATCTGGTAATACGGACTCTGTGGTAAGTGATCTGGTAATACGGACTCTGTGGTAAGTGATTTGGTAATACGGACTCTGTGGTAAGTGATCTGGTAATACGGACTCTGTGGTAAGTGATTTGGTAATACGGACACTGTGGTAAGTGATCTGGTAATACGGACTCTGTGGTAAGTGATATGGTAATACGGACTCTGTGGTAAGTGATCTGGTAATACGGACTCTGTGGTAAGTGATCTGGTAATACGGACTCTGTGGTAAGTGATCTGGTAATACGGACTCTGTGGTAAGTGATCTGGTAATACGGACACTGTGGTAAGTGATTTGGTAATACGGACTCTGTGGTAAGTGATTTGGTAATACGGACTCTGTGGTAAGTGATCTGGTAATACGGACTCTGTGGTAAGTGATCTGGTAATACGGACTCTGTGGTAAGTGATCTGGTAATACGGACACTGTGGTAAGTGATCTGGTAATACGGACTCTGTGGTAAGTGATCTGGTAATACGGACTCTGTGGTAAGTGATCTGGTAATACGGACTCTGTGGTACGTGATTTGGTAATACGGACTCTGTGGTAAGTGATTTGGTAATACGGACTCTGTGGTAAGTGATCTGGTAATACGAACTCTGTGGTAAGTGATCTGGTAATACGGACTCTGTGGTAAGTGATCTGGTAATACGGACTCTGTGGTAAGTGATCTGGTAATACGGACACTGTGGTAAGTGATTTGGTAATACGGACTCTGTGGTAAGTGATTTGGTAATACGGACTCTGTGGTAAGTGATCTGGTAATACGGACTCTGTGGTAAGTGATCTGGTAATACGGACACTGTGGTAAGTGATCTGGTAATACGGACTCTGTGGTAAGTGATCTGGTAATACGGACACTGTGGTAAGTGATCTGGTAATACGGACTCTGTGGTAAGTGATCTGGTAATACGGACACTGTGGTAAGTGATCTGGTAATACGGACACTGTGGTAAGTGATTTGGTAATACGGACACTGTGGTAAGTGATTTGGTAATACGGACTCTGTGGTAAGTGATTTGGTAATACGGACTCTGTGGTAAGTGATTTGGTAATACGGACTCTGTGGTACGTGATTTGGTAATACGGACTCTGTGGTAAGTGATTTGGTAATACGGACTCTGTGGTAAGTGATCTGGTAATACGGACTCTGTGGTAAGTGATCTGGTAATACGGACACTGTGGTAAGTGATCTGGTAATACGGACTCTGTGGTAAGTGATCTGGTAATACGGACACTGTGGTAAGTGATCTGGTAATACGGACTCTGTGGTAAGTGATCTGGTAATACGGACACTGTGGTAAGTGATCTGGTAATACGGACACTGTGGTAAGTGATTTGGTAATACGGACACTGTGGTAAGTGATTTGGTAATACGGACTCTGTGGTAAGTGATTTGGTAATACGGACTCTGTGGTAAGTGATTTGGTAATACGGACTCTGTGGTACGTGATTTGGTAATACGGACTCTGTGGTAAGTGATTTGGTAATACGGACACTGTGGTAAGTGATCTGGTAATACGGACTCTGTGGTAAGTGATCTGGTAATACGGACACTGTGGTAAGTGATCTGGTAATACGGACACTGTGGTAAGTGATTTGGTAATACGGACACTGTGGTAAGTGATTTGGTAATACGGACTCTGTGGTAAGTGATTTGGTAATACGGACTCTGTGGTAAGTGATTTGGTAATACGGACTCTGTGGTACGTGATTTGGTAATACGGACTCTGTGGTAAGTGATCTGGTAATACGGGCACTGTGGTAAGTGATCTGGTAATACGGGCACTGTGGTAAGTGATCTGGTAATACGGACTCTGTGGTAAGTGATTTGGTAATACGGGCACTGTGGTAAGTGATCTGGTAATACGGACACTGTGGTAAGTGATCTGGTAATACGGACTCTGTGGTAAGTGATCTGGCAATACGGACTCTGTGGTAAGTGATCTGGTAATACGGGCACTGTGGTAAGTGATCTGGTAATACGGGCTCTGTGGTAAGTGATCTGGTAATACGGACTCTGTGGTAAGTGATCTGGTAATACGGGCTCTGTGGTAAGTGATCTGGTAATACGGGCTCTGTGGTAAGTGATCTGGTAATACGGGCACTGTGGTACGTGATTTGGTAATACGGGCACTGTGGTACGTGTATTGGACTATAATGGCACAGTGGTATGTGATTATAGTGCTGTGCACCAAATGGTTTTGAAACATGGGTTTGGCTATTAAAAAACCAGCTTGCTGTGACCCAACCACTTGCTTAAGCTGTGTTTATCAATCGTGCCATTAAAAGAGATCCTGCTGATTACAGTCTGTGCAGGTCACGTGCTAAATATGTTTAGTGCAATTTTTTAGCATTTCCCGATCATTTTCCCGTCTTGCAGGCTTTTATTATTATGTAATGTGTATTTTTACAGTTGTTCTAACATAGCGACTTTTGCGAATATTTTGTTCAGAAACAATTCTTATTTTGCATATTCCAATATAACCGTCCCTGAAAACAAGGTGCACTGTGGGTAGTTACATTACACCAGACAGTGCTGGACATTCTATAGCCAACTTTAGTGCTGGTGCATCTTAGAATTAATGGTGTCTTAGAACCGAAGAAATACAATTATACTGTCCTGTATGAAGTGCAAATTAAAAAATGGCCAATATTGTTTCCATGTCTGATAGGCTCATATTTACCAACCAGATTAGTCTGTTGCAAAAGTAGCAGAGAACAGTAGATCACCAATTCTCTAACCAAAAAATGATACATTTTCTGAAAGAGTCCACAGACCTGCAATCGGCACCACATTCATTAACTGGCGCATTATGGGTGGGTGTGATTATCAATCCCCAAAAAGACGCTAAAAGACCTAACTTGAAACAATGACACAGCGTGACTTGAGTGGGGCGAGTAGCAGATACTTGGAATGGGCTAACACTGTAAAGATATGTGTGCATTACACGCACACTATATGGTACACTATATGGTACAGTTGGGTCTGATTTGCAGTCATAATATATATTTTGACACATCATGCGCAGATTATTCAAAACTCTCCCCTTTATAGTTTTTTGGAATCTCAAGTTAAAGTTTGGTTTATCAAGTCTCAACCCTAACCCTCAACAAACCCGTACCGAGGCTGAGGTGACTGAGGACATAATCTCAGGCAGTGGTGCATCTTGGTTTTGTGCTGCCCTAGGCAGACTAAATTCGGGCACCCCCCTCTACCCAAGTTGCACACCTACGATATGCCCCATCACCCACGTTGCACACCCACGACATGCCCCATCACATGTTCCATCTCCCACATTGCACACACATTAATTGCCCAATCACCCCATCACATGCCCCATCACACACAATATATGACCAATCACCCCATTACATGCCCCATCACCCACATTGCATACATATTAAATGCCCAATCACCCCATTACATGCCCCATCACCCACATTGCATACACACTAAATGCCCCATCACCCCATTACATGCCACCATCCCCCTCATTACATACCCCCACCACGTCCATTACATGCCCCCATCACCCCGATTAATTGGAAGGAGCTAAAGCTTGCTGAACGGTGGGGGAGGGAGCGAAAATGTTTGAAGCAGAAGGAGTGCTTTAACACTGGCAAAGTGCCGCCCTAGGCGAGTGCCTTGTTTGCCTTGTGGAAGATACACTACTGATCTCAGGCACACACAACTTAGAGGGCACAGTTACGATAGCTACAAAACTAGATTGATGCCTTTTCTGACATGTTCTCGAGTGTCAGTCATGTCAATGCCAGACTTTGCAGAAAAAAGCACGAGATAAGAAGCCATATCGCCACACGCCAGACCAGCATGGGGCAACTTGTGGCTGCATAGACCGGAGCAGGACCCTGTCGGGATGCAGTCTACAGCTGCTTCGACACCACTGATCCCTAGAGAAAAGTGCACGTTGACCAACAGTGAGGAAATGAGCACCCAGCTGAGCACCCAAGAAGTGAGGCATCACTTTTTCATTTATCTGCTAAATAACTGCTATGAAACTACATCGAAAGAGGCGCAGCTTTCTATCCCTGCCTCGTTCGCTGCAGCTAGCTACGACGCTGACCCCATATCATGATGCTCAAAGCATCGAATGCTCTTCTACCAGTAGACCTCCTCTGCTGCAAACACACATGGCGTTCTAACACATTCTAACTCACGTGCTGCACGCATGTACTATAACATGGGATCTATTATAAAAATCCTCTGACGCTGGCCCTATCTCTACTTCTCGCCTGACACATAATACAGCATGCTCGGAGATTGACCCTGCACGAAATAAACACTCAATCCAAAAAGCAGTTACCAAAGGGCACAATCTCCATTCCGTCGTCCTTCTATTTTCTCCTTCTGAGGCGTGGTAAGAAGGAGGTTGATGTTGCAAAAAAAACAGAGCTTCATTAACTCCACCATTGTCTATTTTCTTCTGTGTCTTCTACAATATTTATACATCTTCATTTAGTCCTACTCCTTTTTTTGTTTGTTGCCGCTTCCAGATAATGCGAGAGGGCATCCCTCCTCCTCTTCCTCGTAGCCTGGTACGAGAGCACAATTAGCTACTCATTAACAGAATCTTTAATTTTTAATGTTCCCTTCTGGACAATGTGAAACTGAAGAGAGGTCAGGGCAGGGAGAGTGTGGAGGGTGGGATTGGAGAGCACCAAATTCCTTTTTTTTTTTCATTATGCAGGGCAGGTTGATTTCTCCTAGTGACGTCTGATACCTTTCCCCAGGTTTACCATCTGTGCCTACACACTCCGAGTCAGAGAGAAGCCCGACACCAGATGACAATGTTTAAACAGCCTATCCTACCGGCAGTGTACAGTACCAGTCAAACATCTCAGTGCACTAGCTGGAAATGAGCAAGGTGGAGCTGTGTTGAAGAATTTGGAAAAATGATTATTCCATCCTCAATATATCATTAATATTAGTTTTCCCATTAATATGCCACAGTCAGTTTGGCCATAAATATGCCACAGCTAGCTTGCCAATTAATATGCCACATTTGCCCATTAATATGCCGCAGTCAATTTTCCCATTAAAATGCCATAGCAAATTTGCCCATTAATATACCAGTGTTAGTTTGCCCATTAATATACCAGTGTTAGTTTGTCCATTAATATGCCAGTGTTGTTTTGCCCGTTAATATGCCACAGCCAATTTGTCCATTAATATGCCAGTGTTATTTTGCCCATTATATACCACCCTCCTTTTCCAGTGCTCACCTCCTTGTTTCTTGCTTGTCCCTGGTTGTCTCCTCCGCACATTCTTCCTTCCTGCATGGAGGAGGGAAATAAAGCCACCGAATATGAAGTGCTGTAATAGCCGGCGGCAAATACAGAAGTTTTATTTTTTGGGGGCAACAAAAACAAACCTAAACAAATGAACAAACAAACAAACAAAAAGTTCAGCAGCCCTGTGTGCTGCACATAGGATGCCAGCCCAGCTGTCACTCCCGCTAGAAGTGTCCCCCGTAGGGTTGCCACCTGGCCGGTATTTTACCGGTAGGCCGGTAAAAAATTGGCTTGACCACAATGTTAAGTCTATGGAGGAAGTACCAAGGCCGGTATTTTTTTTAAGAAAAGGTGGCAACCCTAGTCCCCCGGTGCACTGTGGACTGCAAGTAGCCCGCGGGCCGCAAGTTTGACATGCTTGTTCTAGCCAATTACACCGCATGGTGTCCTCAAATGTGCAAACGTGCTAAACCGTGCTAAAGTGCAAATTAAGGACCACTTTGGAACCACGTATCCAGTTTAGAGCCCCCTCCCCTTGTGGGTTGGGAACCCCATTCCTCCCTGCCCACCCTGACCATAATGCCAGATAGATGGGTCAGGTCTCCATTGCCTCACGATGCCTGGGACCCCTTTATTCTTTTTCCCTCCCCGGCCAGAGCAGGAGGGTAGAAGTCTTCACACCAGGGCCTCCAGCTGCCACCATCCAGACACATAGAGGCTAAAGGTTTGGCGGACACCAAAAGGCTGGTGCCCACCTCACCCGCTAAGTGCAAAGATGCCCCACTGTGGCCAATTTCTGTGAAAAGAAAACAGCAAAACAATATAAATTTCATGTGCTTCACTTTCAAAAAGTACATAAATAAATGAACAAAGCAAGTAAATTAATAAACTGATAAAAAGTGCCCCATATTTGGGTCTGTAGCATGCTGAGCACACCAAGATTTTGCCCAGCGGAGACTAGAATTACTGCTGTCTATTTACATATTCACTTCCCCTTATATATATTTTTTTTCCCTTCCTCTGCTCTTTCTCGTCCTCCCTCCCCCACATTACTCTCAAAGCTATTAATCATTTTGACAGGTTCAGATATGGCCTTTATTTTCTGGAGGCATAAGAAATGTCTACCAGCACCTTTCTGACATCCTCATGTTCTCCCCCCAATCAGCCTTCCTTCTCCCAAAGTGACAATGCAATAAAGATGGGGTCCGTGGCAAGCACACAGCACAATGGCATCCTGTCCTTCTGTCTCTTCTGTCTACCATCCAGCCGGAGCTTGCTGTTTTAAATCTGTGTTTCCATTTAATCTTTAACCTATCATTTCAGAAGTGCCATTTCACTGAAGTGTGGCAAGAGGAAGGGAAAAAAAAAAAGTCCATATGAAGAAGAGGACCCTGCTGGTTTTGGAGATCTCTGGTGTGCATATGAGAAAATACTTGGCTACAAACTTATGTTTATTTTGCATAGCTGAGTGGCTTGTGGCTTGCAGGCATAAGCTGCGTTCTGTTGTCTCAACTGCAACCTGACTTACCAGTTGGGAGACTATGTACTGAAACGACGCTATACCACCATCTCTGGATGGCAAACTATATGCTGATAACTATATATACCACTGTGTGTGGCTAGGAAATGATATGCTGATATCTAATACCACTGTGTGTGGCTAGCAGATTATATACTGGAACTACATTATACCACTATCGGTAGCTAGCGGACTATAGACTGATGATATTTATACTGAACTACCACCTGCTGGCCAACTATACACTGACAATACCTGAATGATATTCCTGTCTGTGTGGGAAAAAAAAAGACTACAATATAATTTTAAAAAATTTGCAGAGCCAAAAAAATATACAAACATTAGACAATATTTACATTTAGCACGAGGCAAACAAGGCAAGTGCCTAGGGCAGCACTTATCTTGTCTGCCTGGGGGGGGGGGCGGCAGAAAATGAAAAGCCGCCCTTGTAAAAAAAAAAAAATTACTTGCTTGCCACCACTCTGTGTGCTGCCCAGGCGCACAGACAAACTTACATACTGCATGTTCAGCTCCCCATGCGGTATGACTGGTGATTGCCAACACAGCAAAGACACCACTAGACACCGTAATTATTATATAGGACCACTATCATCTACTAGGAGATCATATGCTTATAATAATTATATAGGACACTATCATCTACTAGGAGATCATATGCTTATAATAATTATATAGGACACTATCATCTACTAGGAGATCATATGCTTATAATAATTATATAGGACACTATCATCTACTAGGAGATCATATGCTTATAATAATTATATAGGACACTATCAGCGACTAGTAGATCACATGCTTATAATAATTATATAGGACACTATCGGCGACTAGCAGATCACATGCTTATAATAATTATATAGAACACTATCGGCGACTAGCAGATCATATGCTTATAATAATTATATAGAACACTATCGGCGACTAGCAGATCATATGCTTATAATAATTATATAGGACACTATCGGCGACTAGCAGATCATATGCTTATAATAATTATATAGGACACTATCGGCGACTAGCAGATTATATGGTTATAATTATTATACAGGACACTATCGGCGACTAGCAGATCATATGCTTATAATAATTATATAGGACACTATCAGAGACTAGCAGATCATATGCTTATAATAATTATATAGGACACTATCGGCAACTAGCAGATCATATGCTTATAATATTTATATAGGACACTATAGGCGACTAGTAGATCACATGCTTATAATAATTATATAGGACACTATCGGCGACTAGCAGATCATATGCTTATAATATTTATATAGGACACTATCGGCGACTAGCAGATTATATGCTTATAATAATTATATAGGACACTATCGGCGACTAGTAGATCATATGGTTATAATAATTATATAGGACACTATCGGCGACTAGCAGATCATATGCTTATAATAATTATATAGGACACTATCGGCGACTAGCAGATCATATGCTTATAATAATTATATAGGACACTATCGGCGACTAGCAGATCACATGCTTATAATAATTATATAGGACACTATCGGCGACTAGCAGATCACATGCTTATAATAATTATATAGGACACTATCGGCGACTAGTAGATCATATGCTTATAATAATTATATAGGACACTATCGGCGACTAGCAGATCATATGGTTATAATAATTATATAGGACACTATCGGCGACTAGCAGATCATATGGTTATAATAATTATATAGGACACTATCGGCGACTAGCAGATCATATGCTTATAATAATTATATAGGACACTATCGGCGACTAGCAGATTATATGCTTATAATAATTATATAGGACACTATCAGCGACTAGCAGATCATATGCTTATAATAATTATATAGAACACTATCGGCGACTAGCAGATTATATGCTTATAATAATTATATAGGACACTATCGGCGACTAGTAGATCATATGGTTATAATAATTATATAGGACACTATCGGCGACTAGCAGATCACATGCTTATAATATTTATATAGGACACTATCGGCGACTAGCAGATCATATGCTTATAATAATTATATAGGACACTATCGGCGACTAGCAGATCATATGCTTATAATAATTATATAGGACACTATCGGCGACTAGCAGATCATATGCTTATAATAATTATATAGGACACTATCGGCGACTAGCAGATCATATGCTTATAATAATTATATAGGACACTATCGGCGACTAGTAGATCATATGCTTATAATAATTATATAGGACACTATCGGCGACTAGCAGATCACATGCTTATAATAATTATATAGGACACTATCGGCGACTAGCAGATCACATGCTTATAATATTTATATAGGACACTATCGGCGACTAGCAGATCATATGCTTATAATAATTATATAGGACACTATCGGCGACTAGCAGATCACATGCTTATAATAATTATATAGGACACTATCGGCGACTAGCAGATCATATGGTTATAATAATTATATAGGACACTATCGGCGACTAGCAGATCATATGCTTATAATAATTATATAGGACACTATCGGCGACTAGCAGATCACATGCTTATAATAATTATATAGGACACTATCGGCGACTAGCAGATCATATGCTTATAATAATTATATAGGACACTATCGGCGACTAGCAGATCATATGCTTATAATAATTATATAGGACACTATCGGCGACTAGCAGATCATATGCTTATAATAATTATATAGGACACTATCGGCGACTAGCAGATCATATGCTTATAATAATTATATAGGACACTATCGGCGACTAGTAGATCACATGCTTATAATAATTATATAGGACACTATCGGCGACTAGCAGATCACATGCTTATAATAATTATATAGGACACTATCGGCGACTAGCAGATCATATGCTTATAATAATTATATAGGACACTATCGGCGACTAGCAGATCATATGCTTATAATAATTATATATGCAATTACACACACGTGATTGCTTTGGAACAAACCAAAACTGTTGAGCTCCCAGAGAGAAGAAGACAGTTAGGAGGGGCAGTTAGAGGTATGTAATATTGGATCACGGTCTTTGGCTAGAAGTCACGGTCTTTGGCTAGAAGTCACGGTCTTTGGCTAGAAGTCATGGTCTTTGGCTAGAAGTCACGGTCTTTGGCTAGAAGTCACGGTCTTTGGCTAGAAGTCACGGTCTTTGGCTATAAGTCACGGTCCTTGGCTAGAAGTCACGGTCTTTGGCTAGAAGTCACGGTCTTTGGCTAGAAGTCACGGTCCTTGGCTAGAAGTCACGGTCTTTGGCTAGAAGTCATGGTCTTTGGCTAGAAGTCACGGTCTTTGGCTAGAAGTCACGGTCTTTGGCTATAAGTCATGGTCTTTGGCTAGAAGTCACGGTCTTTGGCTAGAAGTCACGGTCTTTGGCTATAAGTCATGGTCTTTGGCTAGAAGTCACGGTCTTTGGCTATAAGTCATGGTCTTTGGCTAGAAGTCACGGTCTTTGGCTAGAAGTCATGGTCTTTGGCTAGAAGTCACGGTCTTTGGCTAGAAGTCATGGTCTTTGGCTAGAAGTCACGGTCTTTGGCTAGAAGTCACGGTCTTTGGCTATAAGTCATGGTCTTTGGCTAGAAGTCACGGTCTTTGGCTAGAAGTCACGGTCTTTGGCTAGAAGTCACGGTCCTTGGCTATAAGTCACGGTCTTTGGCTAGAAGTCATGGTCTTTGGCTAGAAGTCACGGTCTTTGGCTAGAAGTCACGGTCTTTGGCTAGAAGTCACGGTCCTTGGCTATAAGTCACGGTCTTTGGCTAGAAGTCATGGTCTTTGGCTAGAAGTCATGGTCTTTGGCTAGAAGTCACGGTCTTTGGCTAGAAGTCAGGGTCTTTGGCTAGACCATGTATGTGGTTCAAAAACATAAATACATTAATGAGGCATAAATAATCTTGAGAGTAGTTAAGCTCGGACCCTATATTGGCAGGAACCTAGATAGCCCACTAAAGGGATGGGCACAAACATAATAGTGGGCATAATAAGTAAGACGGGGGTACTAATGGAGTGAGGATGACCTAGCCCCATAGATGCCTATCATAATATGGGAAAATTAAACTACATTTTAAAGTTCCCAAATTAGATGATAGAGTTATAGCTTATAAGGTATTATGGCTCAATTGACACAAGCTGGAATGACATATATTTCTACCTCTAGTCTCCTTTGCAAGGTACTAACCTTATTCTATCCATTTCCAGCATTTTTTTTTTTATATTGTCAAATAATATGACGTCCATTCATGCAAATCAAAATTCCACAAAATGAACTTGTAATAATACTTGAACACAACAAGTTTATTATCAGGATTATTATGGATATTAAAAGCACAGGCAAATCCTTTTTTTTTTTTTGTTTTCCACTTATAATCCCATTATTCCCCATCGCATGTGATTAATGACAGATGTTTTTAAACCATATGGACAGTTGAATAAGGGATGGTAAATAAGATGAAGAAGGTAATGGGGAAAAAAAAAAAAGATTGATTTCCCAGCAGAGTTGGGGGATCTAAATTTATATCGCAAACCGTTTTTTGATGCTGGAACAAAAATACAGTATTATCTGTAAAGACAACAGGATAACGCAATTTGTCGGTACTTAATAGTGAACAAATATTTCGTTACGAGGCTGACTGAGCGTTTGTAAGTCTTTCAATATTTTTTTTTTTTTGATAAAGGCACCTAATTAATCAGAAATGACAGTTTTTATTCTCCCAGATGTGTCTGCCAGGCAGGTCTCAGCTTTATTAATTGATTTGGTGAGTGTTTTAGTGGTCGTACACAACGTGTAATTGTAATGTATGTTTACGATCAGACATGTTCCGCACTGGTGAAAGATTCATTACACGTCTGATCTGGATGTTTACTGTGTTAGTGGTCATAAGGTGGAAGGCAATGTAAGCAAGTGCCAAAGGTGGGCTTGGCAGCCCGCCGGGGATTATGCTCCGACATACTGCGAGATTACCATGTTGTTAAAGATTTGTCGGTCTTGGAATGCCACAGAAATAAAAAGGGTTTGTGGTGAAATAAAGATTCCGGAACTCTACCAGAAGAGCGCGGGAAATGGTTCGGATGTTATACTTGAATGGCTAGCAGGGCCGCCATCAGGAATTTCAGGACCCCTTACTGAACAGATTTTCTGCCCCCCCCACACAATATATCCCACTCGACCCACCTACCCTCACAAGCATGTTATACCGGTCTAGTGTACTTACCCGGTACCTCCTTGTTGCACTGTGTCCCCAGTCATCTCCTCCGTGCAGTCTTCCCTCCAGCCAACTTTGTTGAAGCCACACGGTTGGAGGGGAGCGCAGAACGCTTCCCTCACAGCACGCGACCCAGGGGAAATCTTTTTTTTCGGGAGTGACCTGGGCCTGCAGGGCCCCAAGGGCCCCAGGACTCCAGTATCCACCCCCTGATGGCGGGCCTGATGGCTAGTAAGGTTCGAAAAGTGGTGAAAGTGCTTGTGAATAGTGAGCAGACAATATCGTATGAAATACTTAGTTTGTTGTCTAGAGACGGCAAGTGAATCTAGAAGCAATACAGTAAAAAATGATTTGCTTACTGGATTGCACGGAAACCCTTTCAAAGACAGAGTTAGCTCAATGCGCACAATCAATAGGTAAGTGCAGTGCATTAAGTCACAAACCCAAAATAATTTTTCTGAAACATAATAAATTCCTCAATTCATTTTGTACATTATTCCATGAAGTATAAAACAATTGCATTTCTTGTTTTTATTTCCTTTTATGTGCCAATGCTGCCCCTACCCCCCGGACTTGCCCAATGCTCTCTATCTACCCCTCCATCCCCTATCGTTGCATCTCTATCACCCCATCCCTCCCACCCATCGTTGCCTCTCTATCTCCTCCACCCTCACTCCCTCCCCCATTGTTGCCCCTCTATCTCCCCTCTCCCTGGTGGCTAGTGGGGGCATCTGGGGGATGTCTGCACGATACGTGCTTCCCGACACTTCCGTCTATTATGACGGACAGCCACAAGGTCATGTGATATACTAGACGGAAGTGTTTGGCAGCATGGAGGATGTCTGCACTATCATGCAGACATCTACCAGCAGCTGCCCCGATCTCCCTGGTGGGTAGTGGGGGCAGCCAGAGGATGTCTGCACGATACGACCTCCCGGCTTCCGTCATAGAAGTCCAGACGGACTTGCCGGGCATTGCTCAGACTTCCCCTGCTGTTAGCGAGGGGGATCCAGGTCCCCTGCAGCTCTGCTGGGGACCTGGATCCAAGTCTTATAGTCTGACCTCGATTTGAGGTCAGATTATAAGACAACCTCGAATATAAGACGAGGGGTCTAATCAGAGCATTTGCTCTGAAAAAAACCTTGTCTTATATTCGAGCAAATACGGTACATCCCTAAAGTAAACGGTGAAGCGTCAGCTGTTTCCTAAACCAAATGGGGCACAGGAAGAGATATCAGTAGCATTATCCAAACAACGCCAATCGTTCCTTGGTGGGTTTCGCGGGTTTAGACGGTGAGTGCACTGCGCGTCGCTGTGTCATAGTTTCTCCCACCAATCAAAAGTTAGACTTTTTGATGAGCCCCCGTTCACGACCCACTCCACACCAGCTCGCGACACACTTTTGGGTCAGGACCCACCAGTTGAGAAACACTGTTTTAGAGCTATCTTTACTTATTTGGTTGTATATGACCTGTATCATAGTCGAATTTCTGGCATCTCAATTCTCTAGATATTAGCTGGAGCACTGAAGAGAAAAGTTAACATATAAACACAACAATATTAACATACAAAAAAAAAATATAAATATATATATATATATATATATATATATATATATATATATATGACTTATTATGGAAATAGCCAAGGTCTTCCCGACATAGAAGTCTATGGGGAGGAATGAGGCTACCATTTAGTCTCCTGCCACATAGGCTGATTTACATGCTGATTCGAGATCACTTTGGTGGTCTCTGAAAAGCCTGAATCCGATTGGATCTGAAAGTCGCAGCTCCAATTTTCTTTAAAAAATCAGAGCTACCCGAGAAGACCCTCTACTTTATTCTAATTGGGTTTTGACTCAGGGATACATGATGCTCTGTAGGCTCTCACCAATAGGGGATATTTAGTTTCTACTTGCCCAAAATTAAACCCAAGAGCGAAAAAAAAACCACAAACACATTTTGAAATTCAATATTTTTCTTCCTGCCTTCCTGTCGGATCATCAAAATCACAAAATAATGATAAATAAGTAGATTTTATGGGCTCTGCTCCCCACCGGCCAAACAGGTAGGTCAACGCCACATGTGAGGGTTGTTATTTATAATTAGCCAAACGGGGAGAAGATAAAAATGTATTTACATCTTTCCCTAAACACAAAATAAGAATGTCTAAGATCCAATAAGTATAACGGTTTGGCTTTGGACCATAAGAAGATTATGTTTTTTTACGTCTTTGTCCAAATATTGTTAAATCCTGACGATACTTGCCATAACGTTTTTTATAATTCAAGCCCAACTCAATATCTACAAGGACGGGCCTCTAATCCGCACGTCAAAGTCCGCCATCGCCATATCTGCTGTTTAAGCACCATATGATGTTAAAAAGCTGGAACGTGCATTTCGCATGCTGAGAAAACGTTTTGCTTTGTGTAAACAAGCACATACCTCCCAGCGGAGCAAAGTTTGGTGACCTGCCTTATTGCATTGCAGTGGTGTGTTACCCCGGAGAGGCTAAGGTCACTGTCATTGTTCCACTTGGACATTCTTTAAAAGGGTTATTGATTTTGTGTCCCCTGATCATCGTAGCAAAGTTTTAAGAAGAGATTGGAGGACTGAGCTCAGCCGGACTCAAAAGGCGTACAGCAGAGTACGCCATGTTGAAGTAGCGTGACTTCTGATGGGCATGTTACCGCAATGCTTGGCGCTAGTTAATACAAATACAATTTTAAATAAATAAATAAAGTGAAACGTCCGGAACAAGAAGGGCATCTCTGCAGTAACCTTTCTCTTCTTCCTGTTCACAAAAGTAAAGAGTTACAATTGGGGAGGAAAATGAAGTATAGGGTGGAACCTGTTTCCCTGTGGTTCCCGTTATGGCACAGTGCTCCAGTGGTTCTCAGTTTTCCTTGGTGGAATGAAGTTCAAGGAAAATTTTCATCAGATAATTTCGATGGAGGTAACTCCGACCTGATTGATTCTATATGAAAAATATTCATACATACATATACTTATACAGGAAAGCTGGGCAAACAGTGTATATAATGACTGATACAGAAAAAAACAACAATCATGGATGGTATTCACCGATCAGCCATAACATTATGGCCACCTGCCTAATATTGTGTAGGGCCCGGTTTGGTGCCAGAACAGCCCTGACCCGTCGAGACATGGACTCTACTAGACCTCTGAAGGTGTGCTGGGGTAACTGGCACCAAGACGTTAGCAGCAGATCCTTTAAGTCCTGTAAGTTGTGAGGTGAGGCCTCCATGGATCAGACTTGTTTGTCCAGCACATCCCACAGATACTCGATTGGATTGAGTGCAGAGTTCCCTGCTTTGCCTAGTGCAAGAGCCTGAAAGATCAGTGTGCGGAGGGCTGGTTGATATACGTTCTTCCGTAATTCAACTTTAAATCAACACCAGTTAGTTTGACTCCAGTCCAGCGGACACCTCTGATAATGAGCTCATAGCTTTAAGTGGCATAGTTGCCAACAGTCGCGTTTTTGGGGTCCTGTCAAACTTGTTTTTTCCTGGCTTGCCTGTTTCCTATGCTCCGGTACTATAGGGAATATTTAATAAGCTTCTACTAACCACAACATGAAACCCAAGAGCTAAAACCACAAGTTTTTTTTTTAAATAAACTCGCAAATACAAGGGGGGACGGACTGATGCTGAGTTGAGCAGGGGTGCCAGTCCGTCCCCACACAGGGATGCAGGCAGCATCAGCTCTGTCAGTGCTGCTCAGGCACATAATGATGATTCAGAGCATTATAGTAGGAGTGCTAGGCAAACACAGCTGATGCTGCCCAAGGTAAAACATGGGAGGAGGGGGGGGGACACCAGACATGGGGGGGGGGGGGGGAAGAAAGTGAGAGGAAACAGACTAAAGAGGGGAAGATACAGGGGGGAAAGGAGAAAAGACAAAAGGGGCTAGCAAACAGATGAATGGCATGGGGGAGAGAGACAGACACGGATGGCATGGGGGAGAGAGACAGACATGGATGGCATGGGGGAGAGAGAGACCGACACGGATGGCATGTGGTAGAGAGAGACAGACATATATGGCATGTGGGAAAGAGACAGACACGGTTGGCATGGAGGGAGAGTGTGACAGACATGGATGGGATGGGGGAGAGTGAGACAGACAGGGATGGCGAGGAGGTTGAGCGAAACAGACATGGATGGCATGTAGTGAGACAGACAGACGCATGGCATGGAGAGGGTGATGCCAAATATAGGATTACATTGCATGTGTGACTGTCTGTGTACGTGTGGCTGCATCTTACATTGCTTGTGTGTGTACATGTGCCTGCATATGTATGTGACATTGTATTACTGTGTGTGTAAGTGTGTGAGGGCAGAATCAGGAGGCGGGGGGGGGCAAAATACATGTTTGCCTGGGGCGGCCAAAAGTTTTGCACCGGCCCTGAGTGTATGTCTATGGGGTATGCAAAATACTAAACATACCTGACCTCGGGGCTTTCTATCCTACCTTACTGATCCCAGCCAGACCTGAGGAAGATAGTGGCCTGGCCTAAGCACTGGGGCATTGAACTGATAAGCGGTGCAAACTCAGAGTCAGGTTAGAGAGCAGTCCTCCCCTGCATTGCAGGTTCGTTCGGGCAATGGGACTGGGTAGAAGAGTTTGCCATACCACATAATCAGGCTACGATCATTTTTCCGTTCCTTGGCTTAAAACCATCAGATCAGCTGAGGAAAGGAACAGAAATGGATGTTAGCAATGCCGCGCCGTTGTCTTCTCTGTGTGGATGAGAATGTGTGTGGTAAGATGTAATCAAGTGGAAAATTGCAACGCATATAAACACATATGGTACTCAATGGATGGGCATTAGGCAAAGTGACTGCAGGCGGAAAAAAAATTATCTGCAAATGTTTCCCAGCAAGTTTTTCGAAAATCTTAAAGAACAATCAGATATTAGCAATTTAATGGAGTGATTCCGCGAGGCAGTGATCCTTGCTTTGGAAGAATGAGTGCTCGGAGCTGGGAGGATATGCGGCACTGATAGCGTGAATATACGAAATGAGCCATGTGCTCACCCAGTCACTGATAACGTGAGGTCATCACTATAGCAAGAGTTAACAGAAGTACAGGGGTCTCGCGAGACAAGGGGGATTTATTAAAAAAAAAAAAAAATAGTTGATATATAATAAAACATTATTACATTAAAATCTATTTTCTCACTGTCTGTACTGGTACTGGAGCTGTGGGAAGCATTCGCCCCCTCACTGACGAGAGCACTATTTCGGGATTACACTTCTTTAAAGTTGTTGTAGTTTCTAAGTATGTTGACACAAAGGGTCGGTGCCTCCTATAGGCAAAGTAGGCGCCGGCCTAGGGTGCATTTTTATAAGGGACGCCCTTCGCGCTCCTATTTTCAAGCTACAATGTGGCACTGAGGGAGAAACACCAACCCAGGAAATATCATGTCTGGTTAGAGATTATGCTGTAAGTGATTAACTGCAGTGAACTGGATACAATTGATGGCTCCATCTACTCCAATAAAAGAGCATCTTAAGGCTAAGGTTTCTGCATCAACTAAAATTCGACTTTGGGGGTCCACTTTCATGTTGAGACTAAGTCAAATTGGGCACTGGAGTTGAGACTTAGTCTCAAGAATAGCTTCGATCATTTCACCTCCCATCACTTTCAAGGGGGTAAGGTTCGACCCTGGGTTTTAAAACTCTTGTGCCAAATTTGACTCAAAACGAAAGTCGACCTTTCAAAGTCAAATTTTATTGAATAGACCCAAGAGATCTTGCCATGGCGTTATGTGAAGGGCCATGCAAATAATGTCAGTGTGCCTAATAGCAAAAAATTAGGGTAGGCAGTCATCACAGTTAAACAAGACTAGGATTAGGAGGTATCTCTCATGAGATAACCCAATATATGTTGAGAATGACAGAAGGACTTTCTCTAGTTCCAACAACTGCGTCCTGAACATTTTAACACCGAACATTTCTACCTGTCTCCTATACCCTCTTGTTTTATTACATGAGGGCACTGTTAAGTTTTTTTTTTTGGGGGGGTGGGGGGAGGTAGCAACCCAAGATGCAAAACAAAGACAGGTAATCTGATAGTTTTCTTTTCATTTCTTTCTTTCCTTTGTTTTTTTTTTTGTTTTTTTTTAAAACAAGGAATAAGGATGAGGCTCACGTCTTTAAATATTAATTAAAATGAAATTTTCATGCATTGTACATTATATTGCATTTGTAAGAAAAAGAATGATAACATCTGGGAGAAAAAAAACACTTCGACCAACATATATGTGTCTTTAAAATGAAGTGTAGCCAGCTTAAATCTAGTAATACTAGGGAAGCTAATCGACATGGATCCGCGTGGTGCAAATACGGTAGATCATGGGGAGGAGCCTGGGCGGATGTAAGTTGGATAGGCTTGTGGTGTTATTAAGCCTGTCTACGTCTATGCAGTAGTGTATCTTCCACAAGGCAAACAAGGCACTCGCCTAGGGCGGCACTTTGCCAGAGGGTGTTAAAGCACACTTCTAGTGCTTCAAACATTTTCGCTCCCTCCCCCACCGTTCAGCAAGCTTTAGCTCGGGGGGCATGTAATGGGGTGATTGGGCATTTAATGTGTGTCCAATGTGGGTGATGGGGCATGTCGTAGGTGTGCAACGTTGGTGGGGGGGGGGGGGTGCCCAAATTTTGTCTAAAGGGGCTGCAAAAAACCAAGATACACCACTGCGTCTACGATATGCTGAGTATCTCACAATTTGTTTCATTGCAAACGCCTCTCAAAATGCCACGCACTGCTTTTCAATGGATTTTTTTTATTCTAAGCAAAGTTTTGCATGAGGGATCACAGATCTGCTTAGGTATGATATGTACTTCGCTATAAAAGTTGAACTACTTTGTTACCTGTTCTCTTAACACGATTAGCCCCTTAGCCCCAACCTATATCATGTTGCAACTCACATAGTGACAGTGGCAGGAGTGAGAGACGGTCCAGTGACTGCCTGTCTCTATCATGTTATGTTGTGCAAGCCAATTAAGTCACTGTTTAGAGCCTCCACCTGCTTGGGGGCCCACTCATAGGGTGGCCACCTTTTCTTCAGAAAAATACCAACCTCGGTACTGTCTCCATAGACTTAACATTGGCCTGATGCCAATTTTTTTACTGGCCGGCCGGTATTTTGGCAACCCTAGCCACTCATAGTTCCAAACTGGAGACAGTTTTGGAGAGAGCAAAAATACCTGTTATTTTGCTTAGGGAAACTATTTTTTCCCCCTGTTTCTTACTACAAAAAGGAAATGGATACATAGGCAAAAATTTATATTTTTTTCCATGTACTATTTATTGTCCAGTAGCAGAACAAGGCACCATGGGGCCGTAGTGCAGAAAAACCCTGCTGACGTCACTCAGTGACAGCAGGAGCTAGAGTATGATGTCATACACCGACCTGTGATGGCACTAAACAGTGCACAGGACAGAAACTGCAAAAGAGATCCCTTGCATGTGTGAGGCCCTCTTTAACTGGTGGGGCGCTAGTCTATTTCACCAGAGGCACCACAGCTTATTCTTCTCATGTTTAAAGGGACAGTCTGGTCCCCAAACTCACTTTGGTGCAAGATGAAGATCACTGCTTGTATAGTGCACAGGCTTTTTTCCCCAGTGGGATCTGATGCAGGCATTCTGCATAAATCACATATAATATTTGACTCAAGCCTACAACCAGTGATTACTCTGCATGGTTACTGCAGGTGCAGCAGCAATACTTATATAGACAATAAGCATATACTGTTTTGTTTCATTTAGTTCCTATGCTCTTCGAATACAATACATTGTGTGGACTGTGATAGACATGCTCTTGTACACAGTAGGATGTCTTAAGAGTCCAACACATTGTCTGGTGACATCACCAGAGAGCCAGGAAATTCTATTCATTTGAATGGCATTATTGTCACTGGTCCATGCAAAAAAAAAAAAAAAAAAAGGAAATGACTTTTACTCAGCTAGTGTGGGCAGTCCTGGCTTCTTGAAAACTTCTGTAATTCCACAAATATAAAACGTGCTTTTTAAAGTATTTTGAAAGCACATTAAGATGCATTAATATTTGCGCACCAGACAGCCCCTTTAAGATTAATTGCTGCATCTTTTTTAAAGCATTTAGCCCGCAATGTTCCTATATAGGAGATGAATAGCTATAATGCCTACCCTTTATTTTGCAAGCGCCAGCCTGATTTCTCTACAGTTCACAGGAAGGGCAAGAATAGAAACTCAAACACACTGCAAAGGTGATCATATGTTTCTCTCTCTTCAGACTAAAATGTTATCAAGACAGAACTAAAGTCAGCTGATATAGGGCAAAAATGCAACTCAATATCTTCCTTACATTCAAGATGTCAGACTGCAGGAACAAGCCATTTATCATGTGTTCACACTATCCTCGGCTTATTCTCTTGCTCTGCCAGCCAAACTCCTTACCAATAATTGTGTTTTTACATGGGCCTGCGAGGTATTCGGCTATTCGTTTGTTAGTAAAGATGCCATGTACCAACTCATTGTACTTCCATAATTCCTTGTACACAAGAGTGTGAAATAGAAGGTAACAGAGCAAAAACAAACAAACAAAAACATCTCAACCAAATAAATAGCAGAACAAAAAACACAAAATCTAAAACAAATCAATAACAGAAAAAAAACAAACAACCCAAAATCTAAAACAAATAACAGAAAATACTAAAAAAAACAAAATTAACAACCCAAAATCTAAAACAAATCAATAACTGAAAAAAACAAACAACCCAAAATCTAAAACAAATAACAGAAAATACTAAACAAAAAAAACCAAACAACTCAAAATCTAAAACAAAGAAAATAACACCTAATAACTAAACAAACAACCCCAAATCTAAAATAAAAAACTCAAATGCAATAGAAAATGGCAGAAAGCAGCCAAACAAAACTTGAAGTGTCACTAGTCAGTATTGTACCAGCAGCCCATACAAATGTTTGTCTGTGGAGGGCAATAGCATGACTTGTATTTTTTAGGTGGGAACTATATGTGCCACATACATTATCCATTCTATAACAGTATATATGGGCAGGTGTGTATGCATATATCAAGGTTTGACAGCACAAAAAAAACCCCTCAATAATGAAACAGCTCAATGTGTGTTTGTAGTGTCTGTAGTTTTATGGTCTATACATTTGCCTACATATATAACATAATGCAGATGATTACATTTTTTTTTAAAAAGAAAATAGGACCATTGGGGGTTATATATCTGTATTCCAGCACATTAAAGTGTTGTGCAACTATAAATACAAGAGTAAAAGCACAGCTTACCAAGCAAAAAAAACAAAACAAGTTACAAAATAGCAATTATATTAAAAAGAGTTATTCACAGATAATGTCCACTTATACAGAAAGTCTATATATATATATATATATATATATATATATATATATATATATATATATATATATATATATATATATATATATATATATATATAGTAATATATATACAGGTTGAGTATCCATTATACTAAATGCCTGGGACCAGAAGTATTTTGGATAATGGGTCACTTTCACCAATAAGATATATTAAATCCTCTCATCTCTCATGAAATCCAGTAATATCAATATAAATACTGTATAGAGTAAATAAATCACTGTTACTGATTATTTTTGGGTAAGAGATCATTTTGGATAAGATATTCTTGGAAAAGGGATATTCTAAATAAATAAATAGTAGCCCCCCCTTTCCTGTTTGGTCTCACGGTAACTGTTCTGTCTGTAGGGGGCACCAGATACCCATACTTTCTAAAACGTATGATAAACGCAGATTATATTCAGTTAGGTGAATTATAAAATACACATATGAGCAAGGGTTTTGCACAGGGCTAGGCTGTGTTCACTTTTAGTAACAGTAAGCCAGATTCGTCTGTCACATGGAATAATTCAGGAATTCAAAGAACAGATTATTTAACGGTATCTGCACTTAGGTGAGAGATGACAGAACATGTTACACTGCGGGTTATTTATAAGATTCAGTTTCTGGGGCAAGAGAGAATCACCATGGAAAACAAGTATCCAAGCCCACCGATACCTCTCAGCATCTTGTCCCACCAACCAAGGATGCCAGAGGGAAGGTGGGACTTGGGAAGATGAGTGATAGCGTTACTGTGTAGACATAAGAACCATCTTATATCTAGATATCCAATGCATGCTTCAATCCTTCACTGTATGAACCTCTACCACTTCTACTGGAAGACTATTCCATGCATCCACTACCCTCTCAGTAAGGTAATAGTTTCATTAGTCCCTGGCCTTATCTTATATCTAGGATAGCCTTATTACTATCCCATGCATGCTTCAATCCTTCACTGTATGAACCTCTACCACTTCTACTGGAAGACTATTCCATGCATCCACTACCCTCTCAGTAAAGTAATACTTTCATTAGCCCCTGGCCATATCTTATATCTAGGATAGCCTTATACCTATCCCATGCATGCTTAAACTCCTTCACTGTATTAACCTCTACCACTTCTACTGGAAGACTATTCCATGCATCCACTACCCTCTCAGTACAGTAATACTTTCATTAGTCCCTGACCTTATCTTAAATCTAGGATAGCCTTATACCTATCCCATGCATGCTTAAACTCCTTCACTGTATTAACCTCTACCACTTCTACTGGAAGACTATTCCATACATCCACTACCCTCTCAGTAAAGTAATACTTTCATTAGTCCCTGGCCTTATCTTATATTTAGGATAGCCTTATACCTATCGCATGCATGCTTAAACTCCTTCACTGTATTAACCTCTACCACTTCTACTGGAAGACTATTCCATACATCCACTACCCTCTCGGTAATGTAATACTGTCATTAGTCCCTGACCTTATCTTATATCTAGGATAGCCTTGTGCCTATCCCATGCATGCTTAAACTGCTTCACTGTATTAACCTCTACGACTTCTACTAGAAGACTATTCCATACATCCACTACCCTCTCAGTAATGTAATACTTTCATTAGTCCCTGGCCTTATCTTATATCTAGGATAGCCTTATACCTATCCCACGCATGCTTAAACTCCTTCACTGTATTAACCTCTACCACTTCTACTGGAAGACTATTCCATGCATCCACTACCCTCTCAGTAAAGTAATACTTTCATTAGTCCCTGACCTTATCTTATATCTAGGATAGCCTTATACCTATCCCATGCATGCTTCAATCCTTCACTGTATGAACCTCTACCACTTCTACTGGAAGACTATTCCATGCATCCACTACCCTCTCAGTAAGGTAATAGTTTCATTAGTCCCTGGCCTTATCTTATATCTAGGATAGCCTTATTACTATCCCATGCATGCTTCAATCCTTCACTGTATGAACCTCTACCACTTCTACTGGAAGACTATTCCATGCATCCACTACCCTCTCAGTAAAGTAATACTTTCATTAGCCCCTGGCCATATCTTATATCTAGGATAGCCTTATACCTATCCCATGCATGCTTAAACTCCTTCACTGTATTAACCTCTACCACTTCTACTGGAAGACTATTCCATACACCCACTACCCTCTCAGTAATGTAATACTTTCATTAGTCCCTGGCCTTATCTTATATCTAGGATAGCCTTATACCTATCCCACGCATGCTTAGACTCCTTCACTGTATTAACCTCTACCACTTCTACTGGAAGACTATTCCATACATCCACTACCCTCTCGGTAATGTAATACTGTCATTAGTCCCTGACCTTATCTTATATCTAGGATAGCCTTGTGCCTATCCCATGCATGCTTAAACTACTTCACTGTATTAACCTCTACGACTTCTACTAGAAGACTATTCCATACATCCACTACCCTCTCAGTAATGTAATACTTTCATTAGTCCCTGGCCTTATCTTATATCTAGGATAGCCTTATACCTATCCCACGCATGCTTAAACTCCTTCACTGTATTAACCTCTACCACTTCTACTGGAAGACTATTCCATGCATCCACTACCCTCTCAGTAAAGTAATACTTTCATTAGTCCCTGGCCTTATCTTATATCTAGGATAGCCTTATACCAATCCCACGCATGCTTAAACTCCTTCACTGTGTTTACCTCTACCACTGCTACTGGAAGACTATTCCATACATCCACTACCCTCTCAGTAAAGTAATACTTTCATTAGTCCCTGGCCTTATCTTATATCTAGGATAGCCTTATACCTATCCCATGCATGCTTAAACTCCTTCACTGTATTAACCTCTACCACTTCTGGCGGTAGACTATTCCATGCATCCACTACCCTATCAGTACAGTAATACTTTCATTAGTCCCTGACCTTATCTTATATCTAGGATAGCCTTATACCTATCCCATGCATGCTTAAACTCCTTCCCTGTATTAACCTCTACCACTTCTACTGGAAGACTATTCCATGCATCCACTACCATCTCAGTAATGTAATACTTTCATTAGTCCCTGACCTTATCTTATATCTAGGATAGCCTTATACCTATCCCATGCATGCTTAAACTCCTTAATGTATTAACCTCTACCACTTCTACTGGAAGACTATTCCATGCATCCACTACCCTCTCAGTAATGTAATACTTTCATTAGTCCCTGGGCTTATCTTATATCTAGGATAGCCTTATACCTATCCCACGCATGCTTAAACTCCTTCACTGTATTAACCTCTACCACTTCTACTGGAAGACTATTCCATGCATCCACTACCCTCTCAGTAAAGTAATACTT
Source organism: Pelodytes ibericus (assembly GCA_036172795.1). Taxonomy (NCBI): domain Eukaryota; kingdom Metazoa; phylum Chordata; class Amphibia; order Anura; family Pelodytidae; genus Pelodytes; species Pelodytes ibericus. The sequence goes on from CM069867.1 coordinate 4,919,647, forward strand.
TCATTAGTCCCTGGCCTTATCTTATATCTAGGATAGCCTTATACCTATCCCATGCATGCTTAAACTTCTTCACAGTATTAACCTCTACCACTTCAGCTGGAAGACTATTCCATACATCCACTACCCTCTCAGTAAAGTAATACTTTCATTAGTCCCTGGCCTTATCTTATATCTAGGATAGCCTTATACCTATCCCATGCATGCTTAAACTTCTTCACAGTATTAACCTCTACCACTTCAGCTGGAAGACTATTCCATACATCCACTACCCTCTCAGTAAAGTAATACTTTCATTAGTCCCTGGCCTTATATCTAGGATAGCCTTATACCTATCCCATGCATGCTTAAACTCCTTCACTATATTACCTCTACCACTTCTACTGGAAGACTATTCCATACATCCACTACCCTCTCAGTAATGTAATACTTTCATTAGTCCCTGGCCTTATCTTATATCTAGGATAGCCTTATACTTATCCCACGCATGCTTAAACTCCTTCACTGTATTAACCTCTACCACTTCTACTGGAAGACTATTCCATGCATCCACTACCCTCTCAGTAAGGTAATAGTTTCATTAGTCCCTGGCCTTATCTTATATCTAGGATAGCCTTATTACTATCCCATGCATGCTTCAATCCTTCACTGTATGAACCTCTACCACTTCTACTGGAAGACTATTCCATGCATCCACTACCCTCTCAGTAAAGTAATACTTTCATTAGCCCCTGGCCATATCTTATATCTAGGATAGCCTTATACCTATCCCATGCATGCTTAAACTCCTTCACTGTATTAACCTCTACCACTTCTACTGGAAGACTATTCCATGCATCCACTACCCTCTCAGTACAGTAATACTTTCATTAGTCCCTGACCTTATCTTAAATCTAGGATAGCCTTATACCTATCCCATGCATGCTTAAACTCCTTCACTGTATTAACCTCTACCACTTCTACTGGAAGACTATTCCATACATCCACTACCCTCTCAGTAAAGTAATACTTTCATTAGTCCCTGGCCTTATCTTATATTTAGGATAGCCTTATACCTATCGCATGCATGCTTAAACTCCTTCACTGTATTAACCTCTACCACTTCTACTGGAAGACTATTCCATACATCCACTACCCTCTCGGTAATGTAATACTGTCATTAGTCCCTGACCTTATCTTATATCTAGGATAGCCTTGTGCCTATCCCATGCATGCTTAAACTGCTTCACTGTATTAACCTCTACGACTTCTACTAGAAGACTATTCCATACATCCACTACCCTCTCAGTAATGTAATACTTTCATTAGTCCCTGGCCTTATCTTATATCTAGGATAGCCTTATACCTATCCCACGCATGCTTAAACTCCTTCACTGTATTAACCTCTACCACTTCTACTGGAAGACTATTCCATGCATCCACTACCCTCTCAGTAAAGTAATACTTTCATTAGTCCCTGACCTTATCTTATATCTAGGATAGCCTTATACCTATCCCATGCATGCTTCAATCCTTCACTGTATGAACCTCTACCACTTCTACTGGAAGACTATTCCATGCATCCACTACCCTCTCAGTAAGGTAATAGTTTCATTAGTCCCTGGCCTTATCTTATATCTAGGATAGCCTTATTACTATCCCATGCATGCTTCAATCCTTCACTGTATGAACCTCTACCACTTCTACTGGAAGACTATTCCATGCATCCACTACCCTCTCAGTAAAGTAATACTTTCATTAGCCCCTGGCCATATCTTATATCTAGGATAGCCTTATACCTATCCCATGCATGCTTAAACTCCTTCACTGTATTAACCTCTACCACTTCTACTGGAAGACTATTCCATACACCCACTACCCTCTCAGTAATGTAATACTTTCATTAGTCCCTGGCCTTATCTTATATCTAGGATAGCCTTATACCTATCCCACGCATGCTTAGACTCCTTCACTGTATTAACCTCTACCACTTCTACTGGAAGACTATTCCATACATCCACTACCCTCTCGGTAATGTAATACTGTCATTAGTCCCTGACCTTATCTTATATCTAGGATAGCCTTGTGCCTATCCCATGCATGCTTAAACTACTTCACTGTATTAACCTCTACGACTTCTACTAGAAGACTATTCCATACATCCACTACCCTCTCAGTAATGTAATACTTTCATTAGTCCCTGGCCTTATCTTATATCTAGGATAGCCTTATACCTATCCCACGCATGCTTAAACTCCTTCACTGTATTAACCTCTACCACTTCTACTGGAAGACTATTCCATGCATCCACTACCCTCTCAGTAAAGTAATACTTTCATTAGTCCCTGGCCTTATCTTATATCTAGGATAGCCTTATACCAATCCCACGCATGCTTAAACTCCTTCACTGTGTTTACCTCTACCACTGCTACTGGAAGACTATTCCATACATCCACTACCCTCTCAGTAAAGTAATACTTTCATTAGTCCCTGGCCTTATCTTATATCTAGGATAGCCTTATACCTATCCCATGCATGCTTAAACTCCTTCACTGTATTAACCTCTACCACTTCTGGCGGTAGACTATTCCATGCATCCACTACCCTATCAGTACAGTAATACTTTCATTAGTCCCTGACCTTATCTTATATCTAGGATAGCCTTATACCTATCCCATGCATGCTTAAACTCCTTCCCTGTATTAACCTCTACCACTTCTACTGGAAGACTATTCCATGCATCCACTACCATCTCAGTAATGTAATACTTTCATTAGTCCCTGACCTTATCTTATATCTAGGATAGCCTTATACCTATCCCATGCATGCTTAAACTCCTTAATGTATTAACCTCTACCACTTCTACTGGAAGACTATTCCATGCATCCACTACCCTCTCAGTAATGTAATACTTTCATTAGTCCCTGGGCTTATCTTATATCTAGGATAGCCTTATACCTATCCCACGCATGCTTAAACTCCTTCACTGTATTAACCTCTACCACTTCTACTGGAAGACTATTCCATGCATCCACTACCCTCTCAGTAAAGTAATACTTTCATTAGTCCCTGGCCTTATCTTATATCTAGGATAGCCTTATACCTATCCCATGCATGCTTAAACTTCTTCACAGTATTAACCTCTACCACTTCAGCTGGAAGACTATTCCATACATCCACTACCCTCTCAGTAAAGTAATACTTTCATTAGTCCCTGGCCTTATCTTATATCTAGGATAGCCTTATACCTATCCCATGCATGCTTAAACTTCTTCACAGTATTAACCTCTACCACTTCAGCTGGAAGACTATTCCATACATCCACTACCCTCTCAGTAAAGTAATACTTTCATTAGTCCCTGGCCTTATATCTAGGATAGCCTTATACCTATCCCATGCATGCTTAAACTCCTTCACTATATTACCTCTACCACTTCTACTGGAAGACTATTCCATACATCCACTACCCTCTCAGTAATGTAATACTTTCATTAGTCCCTGGCCTTATCTTATATCTAGGATAGCCTTATACTTATCCCACGCATGCTTAAACTCCTTCACTGTATTAACCTCTACCACTTCTACTGGAAGACTATTCCATGCATCCACTACCCTCTCAGTAATGTAATACTTTCATTAGTCCCTGGCCTTATCTTATATCTAGGATAGCCTTATACCTATCCCATGCATGCTTAAACTCCATCACTGTATTAACCTCTACCACTTCTACTGGAAGACTATTCCATACATCCACTACCCTCTCAGTAATGTAATACTTTCATTAGTCCCTGACCTTATCTTATGTCTAGGATAGCCTTATACCTATCCCATGCATGCTTAAACTCCTTCACTGTATTAACCTCTACCACTTCTACTGGAAGACTATTCCATACATCCACTACCCTCTCAGTAATGTAATACTTTCATTAGTCCCTGACCTTATCTTATATCTAGGATAGCCTTATACCTATCCCACGCATGCTTAAACTCCTTCCCTGTATTAACCTCTACCACTTCTACTGGAAGACAATTCCATACATCCACTACCCTCTCAGTAAAGTAATACTTTCATTAGTCCCTGGCCTTATCTTATATCTAGGATAGCCTTATACCTATCCCATGCATGCTTAAACTCCTTCACTGTATTAACCTCTACCACTTCTACTGGAAGACTATTCCATGCATCCACTACCCTCTCAGTAAAGTAATACTTTCATTAGTCCCTGGCCTTATATTATATCTAGGATAGCCTTATACCTATCCCACGCATGCTTAAACTCCTTCACTGTATTAACCTCTACCACTTCTACTGGAACACTATTCCATGCATCCACTACCCTCTCAGTAAAGTAATACTTTCATTAGTCCCTGGCCTTATATTATATCTAGGATAGCCTTATACCTATCCCACGCATGCTTAAACTCCTTCACTGTATTAACCTCTACCACTTCTACTGGAAGACTATTCCATACATCCACTACCCTCTCAGTAAAGTAATACTTTCATTAGTCCCTGGCCTTATCTTATATCTAGGATAGCCTTATACCTATCCCAGGCATGCTTAAACTCCTTCACTGTATTAACCTCTACCACTTCTACTGGAAGACTATTCCATGCATCCACTACCCTCTCAGTAATGTAATACTTTCATTAGTCTCTGGCCTTATCTTATATCTAGGATAGCCTTATACCTATCCCACGCATGCTTAAACTCCTTCACTGTATTAACCTCTACCCCTTCTACTGGAAGACTATTCCATGCATCCACTACCCTCTCAGTAATGTAATACTTTCATTAGTCCCTGGCCTTATCTTATATCTAGGATAGCCTTATACCTATCCCATGCATGCTTAAACTCCTTCACTGTATTAACCTCTACCACTTCTACTGGAAGACTATTCCATGCATCCACTACCCTCTCAGTAATGTAATACTTTCATTAGTCCCTGACCTTATCTTATATCTAGGACAGCCTTATACCTATCCCATGCATGCTTAAACTCCTTCACTCTATTAACCTCTACCACTTCTACTGGAAGACTATTCCATGCATCCACTACCCTCTCAGTAATGTAATACTTTCATTAGTCCCTGTCCTTATCTTATATCTAGGATAGCCTTATACCTATCCCATGCATGCTTAAACTCCTTCACTGTATTAACCTCTACCACTTCTACTGGAAGACTATTCCATACATACACTACCCTCTCAGTAATGTAATACTTTCATTAGTCCCTGGCCTTATCTTATATCTAGGATAGCCTTATACCTATCCCACGCATGCTTAAACTCCTTCACTGTATTAACCTCTACCACTTCTACTGGAAGACTATTCCATGCATCCACTGCCCTCTCAGTAATGTACTACTTTCATTAGTCCCTGGCCTTATCTTATATCTAGGATAGCCTTATACCTATCCCACGCATGCTTAAACTCCTTCACTGTATTAACCTCTACCACTTCTACTGGAAGACTATTCCATGTATCCACTACCCTCTCAGTAATGTAATACTTTCATTAGTCCCTGACCTTATCTTATATCTAGGATAGCCTTATACCTATCCCACGCATGCTTAAACTCCTTCACTGTATTAACCTCTACCACCTCTACTGGAAGACTATTCCATACATCCACTACCCTCTCAGTAATGTAATACTTGCATTAGTCCCTGACCTTATCTTATATCTAGGATAGCCTTATACCTATCCCATGCATGCTTAAACTCCTTCACTGTATTAACCTCTACCACTTCTACTGGAAGACTATTCCATACATCCACTACCCTCTCAGTAATGTAATACTTTCATTAGTCCCTGGCCTTATCTTATATCTAGGATAGCCTTATACCTATCCCATGCATGCTTAAACTCCTTCACTGAATTAACCTCTACCACTTCTACTGGAAGACTATTCCATACATCCACTACCCTCTCAGTAATGTAATACTTTCATTAGTCCCTGGCCTTATCTTATATCTAGGATAGCCTTATACCTATCCCATGCATGCTTAAACTCCTTCACTGTATTAACCTCTACCACTTCTACTGGAAGACTATTCCATGCATCCACTACCCTCTCAGTAATGTAATACTTTCATTAGTCCCTGGCCTTATCTTATACCTAGGATAGCCTTATACCTATCCCATGCATGCTTAAACTCCTTCACTGTATTAACCTCTACCACTTCTACTGGAAGACTATTCCATGCATCCACTACCCTCTCAGTAATGTAATACTTTCATTAGTCCCTGGCCTTATCTTATATCTAGGATAGCCTTATACCTATCCCATGCATGCTTAAACTCCTTCACTGTATTAACCTCTACCACTTCTACTGGAAGATTATTCCATACATCCACTACCCTCTCAGTAAAGTAATACTCTCATTAGTCCCTGGCCTTATCTTATATCTAGGATAGCCTTATACCTATCCCACGCATGCTTAAACGCCTTCACTGTATTAACCTCTACCACTTCTACTGGAAGACTATTCCATACATCCACTACCCTCTCAGCAAAGTAAAACTTCCTGATATTATCTTATAATAACAGAATCACACCCTTTGATTGCCAGAAGTCTGTGTAATAACCCCTGAGGCATTGGAAGGGTTAAACAAATAAAGATATTCTTACCAGTCTAGCTTCTCCCGCCCTGGCAGAGGAAACATGAAGAAATGGGAGGGAATAAACAGAAACCAGCCAATCCAGACATTACACCCCCTTCATTATGGTATTGCCCAGTCCTTTTACCCCTCCCAACTATTATTGTATCTCTTTTATCCTATTGGCCATTACCTCTGTCACCCGTCTGGCCCCCCTATTGGCCAGCTCACCTTTCATCCCATTGGCCCCTCTCCCAGTCACTCTGACTTCCTTGGCCTTTGATTGGCTGGCTTCCCTGTAGTCCCACCATTTTATTCATGTATGTCCTGCCTGTGCAGAACATAAATTATATTTTTTTGTTTATTATTGCATATTTTTTATTTTACTTTTGATATTTTTATTTATAAATTTTTTTTGTTTATTATTAAATAGTTTTGATTTAAGTTTTATATTTTTATTTATATATTTTTTGTTTATTGTTAAATATTTTTTATTTACGTTTTATTTTTTTTTTAATATATTTTTAGTTTATTATTAAATATGTTTTATTGAAGTTTTATATTTTTATTTATATTGAATATTTTTGTTTTCTATGACCTATGATTTATTTGGATTTGATTCAATATTTTGATTTGTATACGACTGATATTGGTTTTCCATATCGACCGTGGATTACCTAAGACCCTCTTAGCGCAGTTATCTTCCCTCCACAGCACGATGGCAGGGAGAGTTTTCTTATGCACATGTGGTTTTGGGGAGGATGAGGGGGGTCGGTGCAGGTGGTAGTGTTCAATGCATAGGGGGCAATATATGAGATTACGATACAATGGGGGTTATGTATGGTGGAGAATGGCGACTTTTTTAGTATATTTAAAAATATACTTTGTGTGGACGGAGCACCATAATCCTGAAACCATTTATAATGTTAATGTCATGTTATGAGGTTTCATTTCAATCAAGCCAGTGGTCTGGGGTCTCAACACCATCACATGTGTATGATGTAATAACAATGGTCACCAGCAGGGTCCACAAAAATGCTTACCCTGGGTTCCATTAACATTAAAGATGGCCATGAACAAGAGTTAATGGGCAATATGGTGACAGATAGACATGTTGTCATGTTATAATAAAGCGATATAATAATAACCTCTACAGTAAACATAAAACCAGTGGCGTCTGTGGCGGGTACGGCTGTTTTTTTAAATTCCTTCTCTTCGGTGTCCTATTGGAGGAGGACTCAGCAGCGGGTCATGTGACCGCGCCCAGTCCTTTTAGCACTTGAAGGTGAAGGAAGAGGGCCTAAGCTATGGGCAGCTGCATGAGCAGCCATGTGCGTACTGGTGGGAGGGAGGGATGGTTAGTATGTTAGTAATTAACGGTGAACCAGCAAGTGACATAATTAGTGGGGCTCCTGTATGTGGCATATTTAATGGGCCATCTGACTGGCATTACTAAGGACTCTGTATGGCATGGGAGAAAATCCGGGGGGGGGGGGGGGGGGGGGGTGACACCATGAGTTGCCGCCCCGGGTGACACTGACCCTAGTGATGCCTCTGCATAAAACATTCAGCCCAGCTGCCCCCAGAACTTGTTGGGGGGAATAAAATTCAGAGTGCCCCCTAGTAAGGAATAGGGGGAAGGATAAATTAGAATGCACCCCCTATTGTGTGTGTATAGTGTGGGATCCCATGAATATTTTAAATGTCACCGCAGATTTGAAGTAAATATTAAGTAATATAACACTGTGTATCATTTATTGTATTTGTCCACATTCAGTTACCAAACATCTCATCTCTTCAGTCCTTTTAACCAACATCTACGGGACTTGTTTTCCACAGACTAAATTATACATACATATTCCTGCACACAGCACCATTGTTGGTGGTGCATCCGACCTCACTGCCTTGCGATGCCTACACACGATGCCAAGGATGCCCCCACTCGATCACTACTCACCTTAGAGCAGTCTGGTACAGTGGAAAGAGAGGTAAGTGCACATGGCATTCTGGCTCTGTGGACAGTGATGTTGGACAATCTGGCACTGTTGTAAAGTCTGTGGGGGAAACCTGGCACTGTAGAAAGGGATTTACGGGCAATCTGACACTGCTGTAAAGTATGTGGGGCCAATCTGACACTGCTGTAAAGTATGTGGGGCCAATCTGACACTGCTGTAAAGTATGTGGGGGTAATCTGACACTGCTGTAAAGTATGTGGGGCCAATCTGACACTGCTGTAAAGTATGTGGGGGCAATCTGGCACTGCTGTAAAGTATGTGGGGGCAATCTGGCACTGTAGAATGGGACGAAGGGGCAATCAGGCACTATACAAAGGAATGTAGCTTCAATCTGGCACTGTAGAAATGTATGTTGTTGCAATCTGGCACTGTAAAAAGGAATGCAGTTGCAATCTGACACTGCTGGAAAGTATGTGGGGGCAATCTGGTACTGTGGACAGGGATGTGGGACAATCTGGCACTGTTGTAAAGTCTGTGGGGAAAGCTGGCACTGTAGAAAGGGATGTAGGGGCAATTTGGCACTGCGGTAAAGTATTTGGGGGCAGTCTGACACTGCTGTAAAGTATGTGGGGGCAATCTGTCACTGTAGAACGGGATGTAGGGGCAATCTGGCACTATACAAAGGAATGTAGTTTCAATCTGACGCTGCTGTAAAGTATGTGGGGGCAATCTGGTACTGTGGACAGGGATGTGGGACAATCTGGCACTGTTGTAAGGTTTGTGGGGGCACTCTGGCACTGTAGACAGGGATGTAGGGGGAATCTGACACTGTGCAAAGGGATGTTGGGGGCAACCTGGCACTGTGCAAAGGGATGTGGGGGCAATCTGACACTGCAGACAGGGATGTGGAACAATCAGGCACTGTGCAAAGGGATCTGGCACTGCTGTGAGGTATGTGAGGGTAATCTGGTTTAGTGAAAAGGTAATGCAAGGAATGAGTGCAACTTGGAGAGGAAGGGGTGCGACAAATGATTATTGGGGGGGGGGGGGGGGGCAGCATGAGTTTATTCAGACCTAGGACTGCACAAAACCTAAATGCACCGCTGCACAGGACTTCTTGATAATTCCATCATCCACCTCTTTATTGTCCCATATTACTGTCCCAGCATCTTATTCCTTGTCAGCCCGTACGATATGTATTCCATTAAATGCACCAGCGACGTCTTGTAAATAATTGCATCATTGCGTCTGGTCTCGTCGCACATTAGCAATGTGACACTGGCTGACAAGTGCGTACGGCTGATGGGGCTAAGTAAAGGGTGTCAGGAGAGCAGCAATGCAAGCGAGCTTCATGGAAGAACTGTCGATAAGTGTGATCTTGGAACGGCTCAGACCAGGCCATTATTTGATTTAGATTATGTCTGATAGAATTTAGATGGTATGGAGGTAATGATGAGTGCAGTCTCCTACTCAGCCCCTGGAGGGCAGCATAACACCATCTAATACCTTGATTCTTTTCTATTCTCCTGAATCTACCTAGGAACTATTTCTCTGCCCTGAAGATTTTCCATTGTATACTTTTGATCTAACCTGGTATTTACAAACAGTACAGGTGATAGAGCTTAGAAACTTATTATTTTGGGGGGATAAACACATTTTCATTAGGTAGACATCTGTATTGATATGTCTGTAATCTCTCTTTTTCGATTTTCGCCATAGAATTCAATATCTGTCGTTAAAACATCTGTAGCTACTTTTTAAATATGGTCCAGTGACATCACACCCATGAAAAAGGCCTTGAGACCAAGATTGAAACAATGTTTTTTTTTTTTTTACCTTGATATTGTTACCAAGTGATGTCACAATGCTTTAAGGCATTGGTGGACTGAAAAAGCACAAGACAATACCTTCTCCGCCCCCCTTTAATGCTAAATGGAACCCAGATCAGGTGCCCGCGTCATCCTGCCTATAACCAACATTGGCCAGTGGTGGGACAAAGGTTTTCCAGACATATTTGTTCCCCTTACCTCACCTGAAGCCTGTTTTACTATCTTACTTCCCCACTCTTTCTTATCCATTGAGTTTCTCCAACTGGGGTGGGCGAAACTGAACCTGACTTTGTGCCCCCTTTGGTGGTGGGCCTTGGGCAAATGCCCACATTGGATAAGGTGGCCCTGAGTGTACAGTATATTTCTATCTAATTTCCAGTGTGTATACAGTCCCAGAAAGCATCGGATGTGGTTAGCAACCAGTATAAAAATGTATCGTTGAATATTTATGACAGAGCTTTTACTAAGAAAAAACACAAGATCAATATACAGTAATTTGTAATAATATTTCGAATCCTTTGTTATAGGACAACCGCCGGCCAACAACAAAGTTATGTTCAGTTGGAAGATTGCATCGAGTGTAGACTTTTTCAACAGAAATGGTTTAATGAAAGAATACAAATAAAATAACTTATTCAACTGTCTTTGCTTGTATAGCTCTATCAGGGGGGGGCAGACATCTTTGGTCTGAGAAAGGAAGATCTGACTTATTTGTCCCACAATTCTAAACAACATGGCCACCCCCCCCCGAATCGTTATAGCAAACATAATGTATTTTTTTTTTCATGAAATCATTTCTATTTCAAAACACCTGCAATTAAATATAACTTCATTTATGCCAGCAGTTCATTGTCCTTTAGCTAGTATATAACATAATGCACTATAGCTCTTCACCTATGGGAATGATCTTTACATCTGTCTTTCCTACATTATTAGAGAGGTTACTTTATCTTCAGAGGATATACTTGCTAAGTTCAGGTGCCTAGAATTAAAACTACTACCCCCCAGAGACCATATATATCTGAGAATACCTGGAATATGGTAAGCAATGTAATATATGTGTACGGATTATGTATACTTTATCAGCATTATCCAAATACAGTTTGTACATTATCTGCAGTAGTTCTGTCTTTATACAGTATATGGGCGTATATGCAGGGCCGGCCTTAGGCGCCCTGTGGGGGGGGCCACTCCCTTGGCGCCCCCCCTTTACCTAAACATCGAAAAAGAAAGACTAAGACCTTTTCAAATGTCAATACATTTATAATACCCTAAAGAAGATCCATATCAATTTTTTTTTTTTAAATAAATATACAGATACAAATTGTACTGATAACCACTAGACATGTGCAAAACTAACATTTTCGTTTCATTTTTGTCCATTCGGATGAAAATGTTATTTATTTCATCTAAAACGAATTTCGTTCATTACTGCATTCGTTTCAGACGAAATTCGTTCAGAACGTTCGGTTTATAGAATGCCAATAGACTTACATGCATTCCATAAACCGAAAGTCGTTCATTATGTCGGTTTATGGAATGCCAATAGACTTACATGCATTCCATAAACCGAAAGTCGTTCATCATCGGTTTATGGAATGTAAGTGTTCTATGCTATTGTATTCTATAAACCGACTTTATTTCGGCTTATAGAATGCAATAGTACTACGAATGGACGTTGATTTTCGTTTATTAACCATTCGTTCATTCGGCTTTCGTTAGCTTAGCATTTTCGTTATTCGTTTTTCGGACGAATGGACGAAAATGCTATTTTCGGACGAAAATGCATTAGTCCGAAAACGAATGCACATGTCTAATAACCACAAGAAGTTAGTGCAAGTTTACTGTAAATTGTGTATCCTTGCTTTATAATACGTGACTATTATAAAGATAGTCAAAATACTACACTAAATAAAAATCATGGTCAGTGTATCTCCCAAAAAAAATCGAGAGACAGTTGAATGTATTTTTTTTAGACACACAATGACCATGATTTTTACTCCATCTAAATACAGTTATGAAACTGTATATAGATATACAGTAGCTGTTTATGTAATAACGTTTTTATTAATTTTATTATTATATGGAGCAGCACCTACTTTTTGCTGCTGAGTTTGCTCCCCCAGTTTGCCACTTGTCTTCCCAACCAGCACACGCTGCGTTGTAGGAGGCGACCGTGCGACGCCCTCTGGGGTGTGGCGCCCTGTGCGTTCGCACAGTTCGCACACTCCTAAGGCCGGCCCTGCGTATATGGGCACGCATGTACATATGTGTATGTATAGTTGTCCAAGCCTGCTTATAGCATTGAGTCATTCCTCCATTTTTAAAGTTTGAATTACCTTAACAAGAAGGTAATTCCACATTACTTGTAGGGTTTAGGAATGCTGTAATACTTTCAATCTCTCAACTATAATTTACATTTTTTTATTTCTTTTTTTAAATTTTTGCATCTTTTGTAAACCACATCACGAAAATCATAATAATAAATTCAACACTATTATCACTTCCCCCGGTAATATCACGTTACCAGCATGTGCTTCTCATCTAACCTTGAAAACAAGGAGAGTTGGCCCAACTAACGGAGAGTTAGATTGCAAGCTTTCTAGACAAAAATGCTGGGTGCCTTCCTCATGAAATGGTGCCCATTTATATTTTTTGCACCTGTTATTCCTTTTTAGGTTTTATACAGTGAACCTGTAGATCTATTTCTTAGTTATTTTAGATTTGTCAGCAATTAATCTTTCACAGCACTTTCTAACTTAAAGTACGACTGTCAGTGGTGTATTTTGGTTTTGTGCTGCCCTAGGCAGAGAAAATTCGGGCACCCCGCCACCCACGTTGCACACCTACGACATGCCCCATCACCCACATTGCACACCCACAACATGCCCCATCACCCACATTGCACACCCACGACATGCCCCATCACCCACATTGCACACCCACAACATGCCCCATCACCCACATTGCACACCCACGACATGCCCCATCACCCACATTGCACACATATTAAATGCCCAATCACCCCATTACATGCCACCATCACCCTCAAAACAAACCCCAATCACGTCCATTACATGCCCCCATCACCCACACTGCTCACACACTTTCTCTTCTGTTAGCACGTATTGATTCCTGGAGTAATTAGATCTAGACTCACTAAATTCGGCATTAATGCCATTTAATCTGGGTCACCATTACTGTTACTTATAGGATAATATAATATACACTGGTCAGCCATAACATTATGACCACCTGCCTAATATTGTGTAGATCCCTTTTAGTACCAAAACAGCCCTGACCCATCAAGGCATGGAGTCCACTAGACCTCTGAAGGTGTGCTGGGGTAACTGGCACCAAGACGTTAGCAGCAGATCCTTTAAGTCCTGTAAGTTGCGAGGTGGGGCCTCCATGGATAGGACTTGTTTGTCCAGCACATCCCACAGATGCTCGATTGGATTGAGATCTGGGGAATTTGGAGGCCAAGTCAACACCTTGAACTCGTCGTTGTGTTCCTCAAACCATTCCTGAACCATTTTTGCCTTGTGGCAGGGAGCACTATCCTGCTGAAAGAGGCCAATGCCATCAGCGAATACTGTTTCCATGAAAGGGTGTACATGGTCTGTAACAATGCTTAGGTAGGTGGTACGTGTCAAAGTAACATCCACGTGAATGGCAGGACCCAAGATTTCCCAGCAGAACATTACCCAAGCATCACACTGCCTCCGCCGGCTTGCCACCTGTCAGTCCAAAGCATCACACTGCCTCCGCCGGCTTGCCACCTGTCAGTCCAAAGCATCACACTGCCTCCGCCGGCTTGTCACCTGTCAGTCCAAAGCATCACACTGCCTCCGCCATCTTGTCACTTGTCAGTCCAAAGCATCACACTGCCTCCGCCATCTTGTCACCTGTCAGTCCAAAGCATCACATTGCCTCCGCTGGCTTGCCACCTGTCAGTCCAAAGCATCACACTCCCTCCGCCATCTTGTCACTTGTCAGTCCAAAGCATCACACTGCCTCCGCCATCTTGGCCCCTGTCAGTCCAAAGCATCACACTGCCTCCGCCGGCTTACCACCTGTCAGTCCAAAGCATCACACTGCCTCCGCCGGCTTACCACCTGTCAGTCCAAAGCATCACACTGCCTCCACCGGCTTGCTACCCGTCAGTCCAAAGCATCACACTGCCTCCGCTGGCTTGCCATCTGTCAGTCCAAAGCATCACACTGCCTCCGCTGGCTTGCCATCTGTCAGTCCAAAGCATCACACTGCCTCCGCCGGCTTGCCACCTGTCAGTCCAAAGCATCACACTGCCTCCGCCGGCTTGCCACCTCTCAGTAGTCATAATGTTATTGCTGATTCAATTTCATAACAAAGCTAAAGGGCGGGGTATTATTAGCATGACAGTGGGACCCCACTTTCAATGGTATACTCTCATCTGCATGTTAGGTGCGATCCAGGGATTAAGTCTCTTGTGGTCCAGTGGTAGGGGGAGTCGCAGACGTATAACAAATTATGTTGTACAATATTATCTAAGGATTTTCAGGCAAGATGTGTTGTATGGGCAAAACTACCAATCCCATTAGGGTGCAACCCAACCCTTGTGCGCCCAGTTGGATAACAGAGGTTCTGAGGGGCTTTTATGATGGTATTAACCGACCCAGCTGTCAAGTGTCTGAATCAAACCTAGACCCCATTTAAGGTACATAACATAATAATTGCTACATGACTGCATCAAAGCACTACAACAGCTGAAATTAATATCAGGAAAGGCAAAAGATGACAAAGGGCACCCAGTGGGATGTCTCTGGCTTGTGATAAGTTGAAGTAATGGGGTTTGTATTTTTTTAATTGGATATTCTTTGCTTGGGAGTGCTGACAACTTTCAACCTGGTGGTGGGGGGGGGGGGGGGGGGCTGTTTAGTGTCCCACGATGCAACTTTATCAGCCCATTCGTTATTATCAGAGATAGGCACAGGTAGACCTGCAAGACAGATATACCGACAGATAAAGTACAGAGTAGGATAGATAAACAAGACAATAGAAAATCTGGGGCACTGGGGCATTTAGAAGAATAAAATGGTGCAACCCCAGCCCATTGAACCAGGTAAAGTGCAGCCCAGGGGTTAATAGCCCCCCACACCATCTTTCCCCTGTAGTAGGGTCACAGTTTTTAGGGGACTGATCTAGTGGGAAATTTGAGAACATTTTTGGCCAATACCCAAAGACTTTGACAGCCATGGCAAAGTAACAACTATCAACCCAAACCCTAGGTCAATAGCCCACATGCTTGCTAGTCAGATACTAGTGGCAGGTATAGTGGATGCATGGAACAGCCTTCCAACGCAAGAGGTAGGAGTAAACACAGTGAAGGAATTTAAGCATAGGAGACACATAAGGCTATCCTAGATAATATAAAGGCTTAACATATGCAAGAGGGGGAAGAAGATGAGCTGAATTGCAAACTTAAGTCCTAAATAGCAGAGTTTTTTTTTTTTTTAAAGTATAGCTGGATGGGAAAGTATTTCCAACTCTGCTACTTTGGCCTTAATTTTACAATTCCCTCTTTCAAGACTAAAAGCCCTTACAGTATTTTCTATAATACAACATTCTACGATTTCTATCCTAATTGCTCATTTTTATTCTCATGAGGAGTTCATCTATTCATGGAAAAGCCATAGCTAACGTGGGACAGAATTCAAATTGTACAAATGCGTCTAACAATTTACAGAAGTCCAGAGAGGCCCGTGTATTTTTAATACTTTTCTGACTGGTTTTCTGGAGATAACAAGTTGCTATCTCGAGAAAACAATTTGTTATCTCGAGAAAACAATTTGTTATCTCGGGAGCACAAGTCTTTTTTGGTGATTTGAAAAAAACAATAACAATATAGTTCACCAAGTTATCACAAAATTGGTTATATCTCTAATAACAGCTGCTACAATGTTCTACTTTTCTAATGTTTCAGTACAGTTAGAGCTCATACATTATATTTAGTTAAAGTTTATTAGTGTTTCATTGATAAAAAAATAAATAATATACAGTGCTTAGAATTAGAGTTGAGCGGACACCTGGATGTCCGGGTTCGGCGGGTTCGGCCCAACTTTGGAAAAAAGTCCGGGTTTGGTGTCGAACTTGACCCCGAACCCGAACCCCATTGAAGTCAATGGGGACACGAACGTTTGGCCTCTAAAATGCCTCTAAAAAAGTCCTGGAAAGGGCTAGAGGGCTGCAAAATGAAGTAAAATGTGGGTGAGTGTCCCCATTCATACGAATAGGTTCATTGACCTATTCGTATGAATGGGGACTCTATTTCGGTTTATAGAATAGCAATAGCATTACATGTATTCCATATAGACTTTATAGACTTTCGGTTTATGGAATACTATTGCTATTCTATAAACCGAAAGTCCCCATTCATAATAATTTCTTATGAATGGGGACTCTATTTCGGTTTATAGAAAGCCAATAGCATTACATACAATGTAATCGCCGAACCCCGAACTCCAACACGAACATACAGTGAAATGTCCGTGTTCGGGTCCGGGGTCCAAAAACCGTAATGTTCGGTACGAACCCGAACAGTGTGGTTCAAGTTCGTTCAACACTACTTAGAATGAAAGAGAGATTTACCATAAATCCTTTCATTTTCCCCCTAAACACTAAGAATATACATAATATTTTCAGACCAAGAAAATAAGATATTGTATAATGGAAATTATTTACTATTTTTATTTTATGGATTCTGACTCTTTAAAAGTGTAATACTGACCAATCAGTGATGATTTCTCTAACTGAAACTATATATTTATTATTATTATTACAATAATAGCTATTATTATTATTACTATCCATCTGTATCCATCTTTCCTTATCCTACTCTCTCTGACTCTAGCTTTTTTTCCGAATGCCCGTGACTTGTGTAACCACATATTTTAGATGAATATTTCAGAATCGTGGGAGCTCAATACATTTCTTATCTCCCAGCTCAAACCTTTTAGATACACAAGGAATTAGTCATTTTATCATCAGTACTATGTTTTCTTGGATATAAAAGAGCGATGACAGGGTGCGTGGGTTACTGACCGAAGTACAACTTTTAGTTTGGTCCAAAAGTACAAAACGGAACATATTTACTGCAGACAGAAGCGCTCTTATCTGGGTATTATTTAGCTTAATGTGAAATGTCTGTGAGCGTTAAATACCCCGGGCCGGATTGAGACATTGTTGGCCCCTGGGCTACAGGTATTGTGAGGCCCCCAGTAAATATAAGATGACCTTACATGAAAAAAGTTTTACTAGTAATTAATAATTCACATGTAAACAGCTTTTCCCCTACTTAATAAAACCTATGATTGAGAAAATGCATTTATTGTTTTGATTTCCTTTTATTTGCCATTTTGCCCCACAGACGTGACAATGCATCACCAAACTTTCCACTCTGACCCTCCAACCTGTCAATCTGCACCTTAATTAGTATGCTCAAAAATATGCCCCAATTAATATGCCCAATAATATGCCCCAATTAATATGCCCAATAATATGCCCCAAATAATATGCCCAATAATATGCCACTATCAGGCAAAAAATATACTGTTCCCCGTCCCCAGTACTCACCTTCCTGCTGCTCTGTCTTCAGTAGTCTCCTGTGCTCCCCGCTACTCTCACATGACCCGCGTCAGTCACATGACCTGAGAGTGATGGGGAGCGCAAGACAGGCAGCACTGAGGCTTACCTCGGCAGCGAACAGACTCCATGCTGCCTGCTTGCCGACAGAGAGCTGGCGAGGGGAGATCTTCTAATCTCAGCCAGCTGCGGCCAGCTTCTTCTTTTTTTTTCTTCTCTTCGGCCGTATTAAGGCATGTGCCCCGAGCTGGCTTCCTCGAGGCCCCTATTTTGCTGAGGCCCCTGGGCTGTAGCCCCTAAAGCCCATGCCTTAATCAGACCCTGTAAATGCCTTTTAAATGTTTTGCTAGATGCCAGCTGGCTTATTCTAAACCAGTGGTCCCAAAACCAGTCCTCATGCCCTCCCAACAGTCCGGGATTTAGAGATTACCCACTTGTTTAAAAAATATTTTTTAAACACAAGTGGGTCATCTCTAAATCCTGGACTGTTGAGGGGGCATGAGGACTGGTTTGGAGACCACTATTTTACCAAGTATCTTGTTCTGCAACTAACAGAATGGCCGAGGAACATGGCAGCTTAAGAACCCATATTCCGCACCCAAGACTAACCTAAGACAAATATGGCACTTGTTAAAACATAGGCTGAAACCTGCAAACATATTTCTTTTGTACAGACAAATAGTATTTTCCGTAGATCCAATAAGCCCCTTATATAGTTTGAGTTGATTCAGTCATTTATCTATTTATTTCTTTAGTGTTTTCTAAAAGGAAGAACACAGTGAGGCATCTCTTGTTCTCAAATTCGTCCCACCGAGTATGTACAAATACGATGTTACACATTGAAACACAAATCCAGTGTCTATTGATAAAAGAAATAAAAGAAGTGTTTGGGAAAAAGATCTAGAAACATAGAAACATGTCTGCCTTATTTTCTAGATACTTTTCTTAGTCCCTGACTCTGACTCCAGTTTGTCTGGCTTGGGTGTTGAAAAGTGGAGCTCTATCCATCCTTCCAGCGACATCTCCGACGTCTTTGCAAAACTTTTTCAACCTAACCATTGCACTGTGAAAACTGGCTGAGCCTGTAACAATCAGTAAATGGTAAATTAATTTAATAGTAAGAAGGGAAAAGAAAGAATCGAAAAAAAGACTTGCAACGGACCAAAAACGACAGAAACAGAACGGAAAATGGAATGATTCAGTGTGGAAAGTTCTGATTTTATAACCCAAGACAGACTTTTAAATAGAGGCTTGGGGCTAAGCATTCAATTGGATCTGTGATACCGAACATTCAGAATTCTTATAGTATAATCTGGCCCCGGGATGCAAAAAAAAAAAAGGATTTTTTATTTTTTTGTAAATTTTCACTTTTTATTTTTTATTTTAAAACACATTGTCCTTTTCCACAAACCGCTTTACAGTTCTATAGTCTTTGCTTAGGACAAATGATTATTATTTAGTCCATTTAACCTTGATGGGCTCCAATCTAATGGATGCAAGTCAGTGTTTTAAAGTCACTTTTCCAATTAGCTTATTTTATATATGTTGTACGTGTTTCATACATGTGAAATGCACTTATTCTTAATTTAAAACAATTTACCGTTCTCCTCTTGTTTGTATTTAAAATAATTTCACCTGGGCTTCTAAATTCAATGACATTCCAATTGGGAGGGGCTTAAAGAGAGGGGCAGGAGTGTTGCCATAGCAACACTTATAACGTTATTATATGTTATATGCACTTTTTAGTGCAAAAACAGATTCTTTCTCTTTATGTTCCATGATGCAGTTTTTATCGAAAATTATTCTTGTAGGGTCTGGATTTTGTATTCAATTTAAAGAAATCTTCCCTGTTCTATTTATACATTTAGAAGATTTGTTCAGTGAAATTAAGGGCGATAAGGTAAATAAATCAGTGGAGAACAATAACCTGTATACAGTACATACAGTCTCTGCACCCAGTGTGTATGTTAATGTGGGGTATGACTGTATACAGTACATACAGTCTCTGGACCCATTGTGTGTGTTAATGTGGGGTATGACTGTATACAGTACATACAGTCTCTGGACCCATTGTGTATGTTAATGCGGGGTATGACTGTATATAGTACATACATTCTCTGGACCCATTGTGTGTGTTAATGTGGGGTATGCCTGTATATAGTACATACATTCTCTGGACCCATTGTGTGTGTTAATGTGGGGTATGACTGTATACAGTACATACATTCTCTGGACCCATTGTGTATGTTAATGTGGGGTATGACTGTATACAGTACATACATTCTCTGAACCCATTGTGTATGTTACTGTGGGGTATGCCTGTATATAGTACATGCATTCTCTGGACCCATTGTGTATGTTAATGTGGGGTATGCCTGTATATAGTACATACATTCTCTGGATCCATTGTGTGTGTTAATGTGGGGTATGCCTGTATACAGTACATACATTCTCTGGACCCATTGTGTATGTTAATGTGGGATATGCCTGTATACAGTACATACAGTCTCTGGACCCATTGTGTGTGTTAATACGGGGTATGCCTGTCTATAGTACATGCAGTCTCTGGATCAACTGTGTATGTTAATGTGGGGTATGCCTGTATACAGTACATACATTCTCTGCACCCAGTGTGGATGTTAATGTGGGGTATGACTGTATATAGTACATACATTCTCTGGACCCATTGTGTGTGTTAATGTGGGGTATGACTGTATACAGTATATACAGTCTCTGGACCCATTGTGTGTGTTAATGTGGGGTATGCCTGTATACAGTACATACATTCTCTGGATCCATTGTGTGTGTTACTGTGGGGTATGACTGTATACAGTACATACATTCTCTGGACCCAGTGTGTATGTTACTGTGGGGTATGACTGTATACAGTACATACATTCTCTGGACCCATTGTGTGTGTTAATGTGGGGTATGCCTGTATACAGTACATACAGTCTCTGGATCCATTGTGTGTGTTACTGTGGGGTATGACTGTATATAGTACAGACATTCTCTGGACCCAGTGTGTATGTTAATGTGGGGTATGCCTGTATACAGTACATACATTCTCTGCACCCATTGTGTGTGTTAATGTGGGGTATGACTGTATACAGTACATACATTTCCTGGACCCATTGTGTGTGTTAATGTGGGGTATGCCTGTATACAGTACATAAATTCTCTGGACCCATTGTGTATGTTAATGTGGGGTATGCCTGTATACAGTACATACAGTCTCTGGACCCATTGTGTATGTTAATGTGGGGTATGCCTGTATACAGTACATACATTCTCTGGACCCATTGTGTGTGTTAATACGGGTATGCCTGTATATAGTACATACAGTCTCTGGATCAACTGTGTGTGTTAATGTGGGGTATGCCTGTATACAGTACATACATTCTCTGGATCCATTGTGTGTGTTAACGTGGGGTATGACTGTATATAGTACATACATTCTCTGGATCCATTGTGTGTGTTAATACGGGTTATGCCTGTATATAGTACATACATTCTCTGGACCCATTGTGTGTGTTAATACGGGCTATGCCTGTATATAGTACATACAGTCTTTGAATCAACTGTGTGTGTTAATGTGGGGTATGCCTGTATATAGTACATACATTCTCTGGACCCATTGTGTGTGTTAATGTGGGGTATGCCTGTATATAGTACATACATTCTCTGGACCCATTGTGTATGTTAATGTGGGGTATGCCTGTATATAGTACAAACAGTCTCTGGACCCAGTGTGTATGTTGATGTGGGGTAAGCCTGTATACAGTACATACATTATCTGGACCCATTGTGTATGTTAATGTGGGGTATGCCTGTATACAGTACATACATTCTCTGGATCCATTGTGTGTGTTACTGTGGGGTATGACTGTATATAGTACATACAGTCTCTGGACCCATTGTGTATGTTAATGCGGGGTATGACTGTATATAGTACATACATTCTCTGGACCCATTGTGTATGTTAATGCGGGGTATGACTGTATACAGTACATACATTCTCTGGACCCATTGTGTGTGTTAATGTGGGGTATGACTGTATACAGTACATACATTCTCTGGATCCATTGTGTGTGTTACTGTGGGGTATGACTGTATATAGTACATACATTCTCTGGACCCAGTGTGTATGTTAATGTGGGGTATGACTGTATACAGTACATACATTCTTTGGACCCAGTGTGTATGTTACTGTGGGGTATGCCTGTATACAGTACATACAGTCTCTGGACCCATTGTGTGTGTTAATGTGGGGTATGACTGTATACAGTACATACATTCTCTGGATCCATTGTGTGTGTTACTGTGGGGTATGACTGTATACAGTACATACAGTCTCTGGACCCATTGTGTGTGTTAATGTGGGGTATGACTGTATACAGTACATACATTCTCTGGACCCATTGTGTGTGTTAATGTGGAGTATGACTGTATATAGTACATACATGCTCTGGACCCATTGTGTATGTTAATGTGGGGTATGACTGTATATAGTACATACATTCTCTGGACCCATTGTGTGTGTTACTGTGGGGTATGACTTTATACAGTACATACATTCTCTGGATCCATTGTGTGTGTTACTGTGGGGTATGACTGTATATAGTACATACATTCTCTGGACCCAGTGTGTATGTTAATGTGGGGTATGCCTGTATACAGTACATACATTTTCTGGACCCATTGTGTGTGTTAATGTGGGGTATGACTGTATACAGTACATACATTCTCTGGACCCATTGTGTATGTTAATGTGGGGTATGCCTGTATATAGTACATACATTCTCTGGATCCATTGTGTGTGTTAATGTGGGGTATGACTGTATACAGTACATACATTCTCTGGACCCATTGTGTGTGTTAATGTGGGGTATGCCTGTATATAGTACATACATTCTCTGGACCCATTGTGTGTGTTACTGTGGGGTATGACTGTATACAGTACATACATTCTCTGGACCCATTGTGTGTGTTAATGTGGGGTATGACTGTATACAGTACATACATTCTCTGGACCCATTGTGTGTGTTAATGTGGGGTATGCCTGTATATAGTACATACATTCTCTGGACCCATTGTGTATGTTAATGCGGGGTATGACTGTATATAGTACATACATTCTCTGGACCCATTGTGTGTGTTAATGTGGGGTATGCCTGTATATAGTACATACATTCTCTGGACCCATTGTTTGTGTTAATGTGGGGTATGACTGTATATAGTACATACATTCTCTGGACCCATTGTGTGTGTTAATGTGGGGTATGCCTGTATATAGTACATACATTCTCTGGACCCATTGTGTATGTTAATGTGGGGTATGACTGTATACAGTACATACAGTCTCTGGACCCATTGTGTGTGTTAATGTGGGGTATGCCTGTATACAGTACATACATTCTCTGGACCCATTGTGTGTGTTAATGTGGGGTATGCCTGTATACAGTACATACATTTTCTGGATCTCAGATCTACATTAAAAGCCCACATAGTCTGTATTACTCTAATAAAGCACACCAATCTGTGTGGCCTCTATCTATGTGTCTACATGGCCCCTTTATAAAAATGTTTTATAAAACCTGTGTTTTAGATAAAGCAATATAAATGGCAAAAACATATTGGATGTGCATGTGATATTACACCATTTGCAAGTTATCATTTTAGTTCATAACATAGAAACATAGAATGTGTCGGCAGATAAGAACCATTCGGTCCATCTAGTCTGCCCAATTATTTTTTTTTGAGTACTTTATTACTCCCCCGTTCCCGGTCTTATAGCTAGGATAGCCTTGTGTTCTCCTTCACTGTGTTTACCTCTACCACTTCTGCTGGAAGGCTATTCCATACATCCACTACCCTCTCAGTAAAGTAATACTTTCATTAGTCCCTGGCCTTATCTTATATCTAGGATAGCCTTGTGCCTATCCCATGCATGCTTAAACTCCTTCACTGTATTAACCTGTACCACTTCTACTGGAAGACTATTCCATACATCCACTACCCTCTCAGTAATGTAATACTTTCATTAGTCCCTGGCCTTATCTTATATCTAGGATAGCCTTATACCTATCCCATGCATGCTTAAACTCCTTCACTGTATTAACCTCTACCACTTCTACTGGAAGACTATTCCATGCATCCACTACCCTCTCAGTAAAGTAATACTTTCATTAGTCCCTGGCCTTATCTTATATCTAGGATAGCCTTGTGTCTATCCCACGCATGCTTAAACTCCTTCACTGTATTAACCTCTAGCACTTCTACTGGAAGACTATTCCATACATCCACTACCCTCTCAGTAATGTAATACTTTCATTAGTCCCTGGCCTTATCTTATATCTAGGATAGCCTTGTGCCTATCCCATGCATGCTTAAACTCCTTCACTGTATTAACCGCTACCACTTCTACTAGAAGACTATTCCATACATCCACTACCCTCTCAGTAAAGTAATACTTTCATTAGTCCCTGGCCTTATCTTATATCTAGAATAGCCTTATACCTATCTCATGCATGCTTAAACTCCTTCACTGTATTAACCTCTACCACTTCTACTGGAAGACTATTCCATGCATCCACTACGCTCTCAGTAAAGTAATACTTTCATTAGTCCCTGGCCTTATCTTATATCTAGGATAGCCTTGTGTCTATCCCACGCATGCTTAAACTCCTTCACTGTATTAACCTCTACCACTTCTACTGGAAGACTATTCCATGTATCCACTACCCTCTCAGTAAAGTAATACTTTCATTAGTCTCTCACCTTATCTTATATCTAGGATAGCCTTATACCTATCCCACGCATGCTTAAACTCCTTCACTGTATTAACCTCTACCACTTCTACTGGAAGACTATTCCATACATCCACTACCCTCTCAGTAATGTAATACTTTCATTAGTCCCTGACCTTATCTTATATCTAGGATAGCCTTATACCTATCCCATGCATGCTTAAACTCCTTCACTGTATTAACCTGTACCACTTCTACTGGAAGACTATAACATACATCCACTACCCTCTCAGTAATGTAATACTTTAATTAGTCCCTGGCCTTATCTTATATCTA
Organism: Pelodytes ibericus; assembly: GCA_036172795.1. Classification (NCBI taxonomy): domain Eukaryota; kingdom Metazoa; phylum Chordata; class Amphibia; order Anura; family Pelodytidae; genus Pelodytes; species Pelodytes ibericus. Next base: position 4,944,722 of record CM069867.1, read on the forward strand.
GGATAGCCTTATACCTATCCCATGCATGCTTAAACTCCTTCACTGTATTAACCTCTACCACTTCTACTGGAAGACTATTCCATGCATCCACTACCCTCTCAGTAAAGTAATACTTTCATTAGTCCCTGGCCTTATCTTATATCTAGGATAGCCTTGTGTCTATCCCACGCATGCTTAAACTCCTTCACTGTATTAACCTCTAGCACTTCTACTGGAAGACTATTCCATACATCCACTACCCTCTCAGTAATGTAATACTTTCATTAGTCCCTGGCCTTATCTTATATCTAGGATAGCCTTGTGCCTATCCCATGCATGCTTAAACTCCTTCACTGTATTAACCGCTACCACTTCTACTAGAAGACTATTCCATACATCCACTACCCTCTCAGTAAAGTAATACTTTCATTAGTCCCTGACCTTATCTTATATCTAATATAGCCTTGTACCTATCCCATGCATGCTTAAACTCCTTCACTGTATTAACCGCTACCACTTCTACTAGAAGACTATTCCATACATCCACTACCCTCTCAGTAAAGTAATACTTTCATTAGTCCCTGACCTTATCTTATATCTAGGATATCCTTATACCTATCCCATGCATGCTTAAACTCCTTCACTGTATTAACCTCTACCACTTCTACTGGAAGGCTATTCCATGCATCCACTACCCTCTCAGTAAAGTAATACTTTCATTAGTCCCTGGCCTTATCTTATATCTAGGATAGCCTTATACCTATCCCATGCATGCTTAAACTCCTTCACTGTATTAACCTCTACCACTTCTACTGGAAGACTATTCCATACATCCACTACCCTCTCAGTAATGTAATACTTTCATTAGTCGCTGGCCTTATCTTATATCTAGGATAGCCTTATACCTATCCCATGCATGCTTAAACTCCTTCACTGTATTAACCTCTACCACTTCTACTGGAAGACTATTCCATACACCCACTACCCTCTCAGTAATGTAATACTTTCATTAGTCCCTGGCCTTATCTTATATCTAGGATAGCCTTATACCTATCCCATGCATGCTTAAACTCCTTCACTGTATTAACATCTACCACTTCTACTGGAAGACTATTCCATACATCCACTACCCTCTCAGTAATGTAATACTTTCATTAGTCCCAGGCCTTATCTTATATCTAGGATAGCCTTATACCTATCCCATGCATGCTTAAACTCCTTCACTGTATTAACATCTACCACATCTACTGGAAGGCTATTCCATGCATCCACTACCCTCTAAGTAATGTAATACTCCCTGATATTACTTTTAAACCTTTTCTAAGACTAGCAGTTTTAGAACGGGCGTAACTGATAAAATCAGATCAAAAGTGTTAACTTGGCTACTTTGGCCTGAATATTGCGAAATGATCAAAGCATCCCTGATTACTCTTTAATGAATGCCCCCCTACATACTACGTCAAGCTGTGTGGCGTTTAACTCTTTCAGTGCTAAAACGTGGAGCAGTCACCATGGATACCACGGGGTGTTCCTACCATTTACTAAAGTATTAGAACATCAGAATTACATTTTATTCTGACACTTTTTTAAAAAAAAAATATATATATTAATTGTATTATTTGGTGAAAGATTGTCATATATATCAAAAGGTCTAAACTATGAAATAAATCCATAATCTGTACAGATCTTTATTTGAGAAATAGATTTGTACGTGAGGTCAATTTTACAAAAAAAAAAAAAAAAACACTTTTTTTCTCCCGTAATTGGCATAAAATTCAAATGCATTAAATGTCCCAATGAGTTAAGATGACTGAATATTTTTAAGACTCTAAAAAATTAAAAAAAAAAAAAACAAGTCGCTGGTAATCAATATAGTTTATTGTAACTTCACTGTGTATTTCAGAAAACCCGTCCGACCAAGGCTTGGTACGGGCTCGGCTGCTCAAAGGGTAAGATTAAATTTAGAAGGAAACACAAAATAGCAGGAGAAACTTGAAGAAAGCACTACACAGCACAAGAAAAGCCACTAATCCTCTTAATTCTCTACAGCCCTAAACCTGATTTCAATATCGGACATCAAAAAGTCTAGTAACAATACCTTCCTTATAATGGATATACTTCCGAAGCCGACACTGACAAATGCAAACGATATTGGCCAAAAAGTAGCATGATCATTTATCCCGTTTTATTAGCTAATTTGTGTATTTACGTATACATTTTTTGAACAGCTGAAAAACAAATACGTTCGAGTCTACTCTCATAAAGAACGAATTACGGGGAGTTGAGACGTGAATTTTAAACTCAAGGCCAAAGCAGACGAGTTGGATCAATTCTCCTATGCCGCGGAACTCGGCTACTTTTGCCTTAAATTTAAAAATTCCCGTCTCAAATCCCCGCGATTCTCTCTTTATTAAGTAGACCCTATTGTGTGTTTTTTTTTTTATTGGCCTAAAGCGAGTGATAAAAAAAAAACCTGTTTTTTTTCTTTTTACTTTCACAATTCTTCGGTGACAGCTCTATATTTTTCAATTCTTTTTGCCCTCGTCTGGTATAAATACTTTGTATAGAAATGGTAATCGTCCCTCTCTAGCCGATTTCATAAAAATCAGTTGAGTGATCTGGATTTGCGACTGGGCAAGCCTTTGCAGTGGTGTGGAGAATGACTTCAGAGCTCTAGACAGGGGGACGCTCAAGAAAAACTTTGTAACTCGGATGGTGTGGGGGGGGAGAAAAAAAAATATTTGGAAAACTGAGATTCTCTGTAGATGTTCTGTTACTTATTCTTCACCTTCTATGTGCCTCAAAAATAAAAATCATCCACTGACTCATTAAATAAGTAGATTTTTTTTTTTTTTTTTTAGGGGGTGGGCATTTAAAAAAACACTTAATAGTGCAATTAAAGAGAGAGAACCACGATATATTTAGAACAGTGATTATTTAACGTCTGTAAAAGTAATGCTTCCTTCCCCAGATCATTGCTAGGAGCTATAGTTTCATGTGTCGTCTTTCTCTAATGTCTTTTGCTGTGTGTCCTGACTGTGTCGTGTCGGTTCGACATTGTTCTGTTCGGCATTGTTCCGTCCCCTGACCCAGTGAAAGGTTAATGCGGAAGGAAACAGTTTACTGGGTTTGATAGGGACCAGTGCATTCAAAGCGATACAAAGAATGTTAAACATACAGTTTGAATATCGCCGATTTCCAAGGTGCCACAAAATATACAATTGGGAAAAAAAAAAAAAAAATATTTTTTTTTGAGGCTTTATATATTTGTTTTATTGTCTATAGAGTGAATATTGGGCAAGGAGAAATAATACGATTCAATTCACTTAAAGATTTGAAATCCTAAAAAAAAAAAAATATATAGTGCAACCCACTGGCAGGCACACAAAGGGTTAACAACACCTTTTTCGATAGACGTCGGAGATTTTAGTCGGCGGGATGTTTGTTAAACGTAAGATCAAACCGTTTAAGAAACGTTGTTGACGTCCTTGTAAGAATGGAATTTGTATTTCTTGTTACATTAAATCCTCTGCAGTAACAGGATTGTAATGTAAAGACTGAAAGCCAACACATGTATTAACATAGCAGCACCTACAGACAGTATATAATATACATTTTTTTTTGGGGGGGGGGGGATAGCTCAGTAATCTTTAATGAGTAACGTGCTGTAGGCTTATTACAATAGAAGCAAGTATGGGGTGAAAGACAAATGTAAAAAAGACAAATAAAAAAAATAAAAAAAGTCACCAATATAGAGCAATAAGTAATACATTTGGTTATCTATTATGTCCAAAATAAAACACATTTCTGTTTATTATGTGGACAGCATATGTATACGGTCCCAATACATTCCACTACTCTTTTTTTTTTTTTTAAAAATAGTTTTTTTTTTAAATATTTTTAATGGCAGAAAATACAATTCAAGTTACAATGTAAATAAATATTAATTGATTTAATTTTTATTTTACATGAGAGAGAGGATACTGATAGTGTTTTTTTGTTTGTTTGTTTTTTAGAAGAATACTGTACCACAAATATAAAACATATTATATATATATATACTGGAGCTCTGTTACCTCCTTATTGGCAAAAAATAGTATTTGCTTTAATAATGCTTTTAAAGGAAAGGCTGATTATAAAATACATAGCTTTTTAAATGATTTGAAATATTCTAATCTTGGAAAATATTTTAGAGGTGCACTTGTTCTGCAATTACAGTTTCTAGACAGGAAAGGAAAATGTATTAATTAATCCAGTGTTACAGATAAAGAGACCTATATTTTCCTTATTTAATTAGAACATGGATATTGTAACCTCTTCATAGCCAGTATACAGACACAAAATAATTGTATATGTTTTTTTTGCCCTTATAAATATCCAAAATATATTATAAACAAAACAGTACAATGTGCATAAAACAGAATATTTGAAATAAGTGCACCTACACGTTGGCTCTTGTCTATATTTATTTCACAAAATAATCTGTGCTCTTCTGTGTGTTAATTTTATTTTAAAAAAAGTATTTAAAAATGCTTTTTGTGATGAAAAAAAGAATGTAAAATAACATTATTTGTTGCAAAACTTGCAACTCCAAACAGGATTGTAAATATTTCTAGTAAATACGTTTTTTTACACAAATAGGTACGTTTTACACAAATATATTTGGGACCCTTCCGATATATAACTAGGAAGAATCTACTAGAAACATTTGTGGAAATTCATTGTTGAAATATAAGGAATATTTTTAAGTAACTATTAAGGGATTGTATTCCTAATAAGAAGTATCTCTGTATACATGTAAAATGCTAGATTTCTAAGTACTAACGAAATTCTTCCAGCCCCCTTGATAGATCGCTATAAATACCTTTATCCAGATAGAAACATGTAGATTAAACATACACACCTAGATTGTTTTCCTTTGTTACAACTGATGTTAGAGAGGCCTGCCTTTTCCATCAAAGGCCATAGAAGATCTATTGACTCTGTAGGTTTTTTTGACTGGTGGGTTTCTAAATTTAATAGTGGATCCTGTTTCCAAATAAACACCCTGACCAATTAGGTATGATCCCCTCTAATATGTTTTTGGGGGACCCCAGGTTCTCTTCCAGACAGGGAAACTTGGAAAAGTTTTGGTTCACCCAATACTAGAATGAAATGGAGAAAAAAAATTCTAAAAGGTTTTAAAACAAATGTGTTAAAAAAAAACAAAAAAAAAATTTCTGTGAAGGACACAAATATTCCTTACTCGTAGAAGAGAGTCTTACTGTTACAGTCTCTCTGCCCAGAGTACACAAGGGCAAAAAAGGGGTCCTGTTTTCAACACAGACATTTATGAAACCCATCCTGCACAATTCATCTAGAAGACCACATAGAGCACGATGGGAAACCAATGACAGACAGGACTATACCACTAGATCACCAGATCTAAAGCGTCACTCAATCCCCAGAGAAGAATACAAAACTCAGGCAGGGAAAAAAAAAACCCTGAAGTTGGAAAAAAAAAAGGCCTAATGCTGAAGTGAAGAAGAAAGATAATGCTGCAAGCAGGGGACGAGGGGGTAAATTCCCCAGCTAATGGAGAACAGAGTGCGGCTCTGAGTGCAGAGTCCAATACTTCAAAGTACTAGACTGAGTCAAATGAACTCATTTACAGTACCATTCAAAAGTTTGGGGTCACTTATGAATTTCCTTGTTTTCCGTGAAAACAGACAGCAAATGAGTTGCGAAACGAATAGGAAATCCAGCGAAGATGTGGATTTTTAAAATGATAAACTTGGATCAGGCAACACAACGGGTCTGGATTCCTGAACCATGTCATGTTATTTTAATGGACACAACTGGCTTTTCTTTTACAAAACAAGGACATTTCTAATTGACCCTAAACTTTTGAACAGTGATGTATATTTGTTGCTCTTTGTTTTAGAAGTTATTTCTCCCATTCGCCTGCATTGGAGAATTTTTCCAGCTCATCTACATGGGACCAAAGTTTAAAATTCCCATCTGAGTAGATCGTCTTGTCTCAGTTTAATCCCATAAACTGGTCAAGCCCGCTATGACGTGAAATGCGTTGGGTGCACGCTCTTGGCATTTCATTTGTGATGTTATGTGGTGTCTCATACTCACTGGATGTTTTAAAAGAAAAACAATAAAAAGTGAGGTATTTATACATGTCAGTTTAATCTAAAAAACAACATTGATTCTTGCAGCACAATAATGACAAAATAGGTTATATCTTCTTATACACATACCAAATTCACTTGAATTAATCGAAGGCAGGAATGTATTGACACAAATAAATAGATTAAAGGCTCACTACAAGATTAACTAAATGGCCACTATTTTGTTACTAAGCAGCCACCCCTCTCCATCCCACCTTCTGAATTGCTTCCATTTTCTTGCTATTGCCCTGATCAAATCCTGCATTAGCTCCTCCTACTTTCCATTCCATGCATACAGCTGTATGTTCAGCCATATTTTTTTTTTAGACCTAACTTTTATATGCTGCCCCTGTATTATGTACAATTAATTTGTGTTCAGATGGGACTCGATTAATTAATCAAGGCAGTTCCTTAGGGATATTCTCCTTGATAAATTAATTATTTCTTCGTGGCCACACTTGCATGGTACAATCAGCAGGGGAGCAGGTCAAAATTATATGTGTCCAGCAAAATCACTGGCTAACCTGGCAATCCTAGCTATATGTGTGCTCTGTACAGCCTCCTGTGCAGTATATGTATGCACACATTACCCATATAATGATCATTTGGACTTGAAACAATTTAATGTGTTGATTGTTTTTCCTCCCAGATTCCAGCTAAATACTGAGTGGGAGGATCGGTAGAAGCTGCAAATTTAGAATATTTAGAATATTTTAAATATTTAGAATACATATATTTTAGTAAACAGATACATTTTTAATATAATTATTTAGCTTAATCGTTAAATACATGAAAAAAAAACAACACATTTCTAAGTCAAAGTGGTTCTATAAGATATTCATCTTGATTTTTGAGGATTGTTACAGAGGGCCGCAAAAAAAAAAAAAAAAAAAAACCTTTTCTGTCTCTTCCTTTTTTTTTCTTCTTCCATCCCCATGTACTTTTTGATTAATGTTGCATTCCTCCTGTGAAATTGATACATCAATTTTAATTATACTGTATTTCTTTTCACTTGTAGGAGACTCCTAGCCTCAAAGACAGAGTTTTCAAACATTAACTCTTATCAGCCTCTCCTCCTACTCTGTAAAGTGGAGCAGAGTTTTCATGATTAGCTATGTCACATGATAAATAGCCGGTTCAGAATACGTTGCCTCTTACTGGGACATAAATAGTTTGAAAAAGTTCTTAGTCTGCACCTGATCATTGTTAACACATTGGGGGGTCATTTATAAAAAGTACCGAGTTGAAAAAGTGTTGGGAATGGTAAAATAAAGACACAATCGCTGCTCGTTCTGTGTAACGAGGGTAAAGAATGTTTGGCAGAGATTCTCTGACACTACAAAGAGCCTGATTTTTAAGCTTAATCATTATTTTTATATATTTGTTATGCTGCCAACACAGTCCAACCCGAGAGCACGTAAATGGTGGAGGTGGATTAAACTGATATGTGTCAGAAGTGGGATTTATACAGGTTATCCCAGGTTTGAAAGTTAAATTGGGCACCTGAGTTTTCCTTAGTCTCAAAGAAATAGCTTAAATCATGTTTCTTCTCATTACTTTCAGAAGAGAAGATTCAAACCTGGGATTTTTTTTCTAAGTCAAACTCAAAATGAAAGTCAAGCTCACAAGTCGAATTTTAGTGAATAGCACTGTATGTAGCAAGGATGATCCAACTAGATAGCGGTTCGTTCTGCTTTTGTTAAATGTGTAATTTGAAACGCACCTTCTTATTTGTGGGCAATGCATATATATTTTAAAAAATGCAAAAAAATATGCCATCAGGACTGGTTCTAGATTGCAAGTCCTGAAATGGAAAATCAAATAGAGGATCCGGAAGTGGAAAATCAGATAGATGGTCCGAATTGGAAAATCAGATAGAGGGTCCCGAAGTGTAAAATCAGATAGAGGGTCCCGAAGTGTAAAATCAGATAGAGGGTCCCGAAGCGGACAATCAGATAGAGGGTCCCGAAGTGGAAAATCAGATAGAGGGTCCTGAAGTGGAAAATCAGATAGAGGGTCCGGAAGTGGAAAATCAGATAGAGGGTCCCGAAGTGGACAATCAGATAGAGGGTCCGGAAGTGGAAAATCAGATAGAGGCTCCGGAAGTAGAAAATCAGATACAGGGTCCCGAAGTGGACAATCAGATAGAGGGTCCGGAAGTGGAAAATCAGATAGAGGGTCCTGAAGTGGAAAATTAGATAGAGGGTCCCGAAGTGGACAATCAGATAGAGGGTGCCCATGTCAGCTATTTGCCCTTCTGCATAACTTTCTACCGTCTATTAGCTACTGTGGGGTCCATTAAGTAAGCGGAGTCTCTAAGCTATTGCTTAATTTTCTTATTTGGTAGAGCGACCCCTGTACACCATGTGTGGCCTGAATCGATCTTTAGATACATTACATATTTTTGGTTACTTTTTCTTTAAACAATTAACATTGTCAAAAGATTTCAATTAGCTTCCCCCTTTTTTTCTCATGATAATTATACAGATTTATATATACAGGGAGATTTTTTGTTGTTGTTGTTAAATGTGCATTTTTAACACAAAAACACACTTTTTTTTTTATACAAACACAAATATATATGTCTATAAATATATATATATACATATGTCCATATCAATGGATGTTTAGCTATATGACATATTATATTTTAAATCTTTTTTAGTTACATTTTCTTTAATACTTTACCAATTAAACAATTAACGTTGTGGAAAGATTCCTCATATATGTTTCTCATGATAACGTCAAGTTATACCTCCCACGTTGTCCTATCTCAGAGATTTCTTTCTTTTTTTTAAAAAAAAAAGAAAGCATATTTTTGTTTTTGTTCTCATTTGGAGTGGGAGTGACGGTCTGGGAGATATGTAGGCCGAATCTCAATTTAATAACAAAATCGGAGAAGTTTTGGGATGGCATGGCAAGCCAGAGAGACTTGTATGACCTAGAGGTTATTAAGAGAGATGAAAGTAAGGCCTCTCTCTGTCTTTATTGCTGTCAGCACTTTTTAATGTCAAACTTTGTGAATGATTGTCCTAGAGTTGAGCTGTGTGCTTTTTTTTTTTTTTTTTGCCTAAAAGTTTTCCCATGGGTGTGTGAAGTATTCATTGCTTTATAATTAACAAGGAATCCAGTACGGGTGGGCTATTGCATTACAGAGTCCTTGGGTTGAAAGTGGCTGCTTGCAGTCATTGTTTTGCAAGGTTTGTCTCTGTTGTGACAAGGCTCTGTCTACCACGAAGGGGACACACAGAATGCTTACAGCATTGTCTGTCACCTGGCACATATACTATGGGGACTTCGTTCAAAAGGGAAAGGGATCGCCTATGTAGCGCTCGAACATTTTGCTCAAAAAGGGCATAAGAGAACTTACAATATGCGATATACACAAAACGACAGGTGCATAGTTGCCAACCGTTATTTGTAGGGGTGTACCCCACTTAGGGTTCAACTTACTACTAGCTGTAGGGGTAAAGGCCACTTATGGGTCACCTAATTATTTTTTTTGTTGGGGTATAGCCCACTTATGGGTCACCTAACTAAATTATTTGTTGGGGTATAGCCCACTTATGGGTCACCTAACTAAATTATTTGCAGGGGTGTAGCCCACTTATGGGTCACCTAACTAAATTATTTGTTGGGGTATAGCCCACTTATGGGTCACCTAACTAAATTATTTGTAGGGGTATATCCCACTTATAGGTCACCTAACTAAATTATTTGTTGGGGTATAGCCCACTTATGGGTCACCTAACTAAATTATTTGTTGGGGTATAGCCCACTTAAGGGTTACCGAACTGATTACCGGACCAAACCAATCTACATTGTGATTTATTAAGTTGTGTGAAAGCCTACTAATTGGAAGAATATTAAAGACCTGGCTGACCGACTGAAAGGTGAAAGTTGGAGACCCTGTGTCTATAGGATATAAGTAATTTATGGCAGTGTTCTCAAAGCTTGGTGGGGAAACATCTGTTCTAAGAATATTGACCGTGGGTTGGACAACAATTGGCTTGTTGAAAGTGTCTAATCCAGCAACAAGATAAGTAGTCAGTTAGTGTACTCTAGTCTGCCAATGATAGAACAGCTCAACCACTAGTATAAGCTTCATGGGCCACTGGGTAAAACCTTACTGTGGAGATAGTGGAATTAAGCTGCACCCATTCCATGTCTCGCTTTCAGAGGAGGGGGAGATCCAAAAAGTACCTGCTTTGTACATTTTTTTAAAAACAATTGAGCCAATTTTTATGCCAAGCTTGGCCAGAACCACCCTCTTCCTACACCCAGAGGTAGAAGAAGACATTTTGTGATCCAGAGTAATATGTTCACATATACAGTTAGATTTTTATTGTAAAAACACAGGACACCTGGCAACCAATAAAAAATAAATAAATAAAATAAAAATACTAAAAATAACAGCAGCATTAAACAACTGACACTCCTGTCATGTATGAAAACAAAATAACAAATGAGAAAGTCGCAGTTCATAAATACAGACCGATTTAATTTCATGCTCACATATTTTGCGGCAGGTTAGCTGGCACGATGGACCACCATGAGCAGATATAGAACATCAATAATGATAGCCCACAATGCCCACCTCCCAACATTTCAAAGGGTCAGCGAGGGACACTTATTTTTTATGTAATCTGATAAGTCATTAAAATGACAGAAATTTTGAATTTTATTGTGGTGGAGCTCTGTGATACGGTTATACCAACCAAACATTATAAGCTCCCAACAAAGAGGGACAATAGGGGAGGAAAGAGGGAAAGGTGGGGTTTGAAAGGTCCCTCCTAAATAGAGTCATTTCTGTGACTTGACCCCTGCCCTCTATACACAATTACTAGCAATATGATTGCCATCTTCATTCACCTTATGTTTCTCACGTCCCCCATTCCCTCTAGATTGTAGGCTTGTGAGCAGAGACCTCTACTACATGTTGTAGCCTAAATAAGTTTGTCGATTTTTGTCTGCTCTCTAAAAGTGCCACACTCAGGGTCTTTCCCGGGAGCCAAATGCTCTAGGTACTCCCCTGGCTAGGAGCAAGGTTACATTTCTTTTAATAGTTTGTGTGACCCTGCTCACACACACTTTGTGTTCTAAAACAAAAGTAGACAGCAGACTTTTTGTTTTTTTAGACTGAAAGCAGACTGAAAAGAAACAAATACAGAACGACATCACTGCGAATAGGAATAACACACTTTGTGGCATATTTACGAAAGCGTGACACACTAAAATGACACTTAAAAACAAACAAAACAACAACTTTTATTTCTTTTATATTGTTATTTATTTTTTACAGTGAACCCAATATTCCAAACAAACAGTGTGTCCTACTTTAAGACAGAAGGCTTGAACGCACAGCACACGACAGTACATACAAACAGCAGCAATTTGCTCCTCAAACATAGCTAGTGTTGTCAGTAATCTGGGATATTATTCATGAAAGAGGTAATTGGCAAAGGAATGAACAACATTCTCCAATTCAGCTATCCTTCGAATTCTGCTATTTGGGACTTACATTTGCAGTTCCCTTGTCAGTCCCCTGCTGTTTCACTGACAAAGCTCGTCGTTTTCTAGTATACATCCCTCAGGGACATTCATGGACGCAGAGAGCAACCAGGGAATCTGAACCTTATCTTTAATATGTCATATTTAGAAACATAAAAACATAGAATGTGTCACTGGCAGATAAGAACCATTCGGTCCATCTAGTCTGCACAATTTTTTTTTGAGTACTTTTATTAGTCCCCCGTTCCCGGTCTTATAGCTAGGATAGCCTTGTGTCTATCCCACGCATGCTTAAAATCCTTGACTGTGTTTACCTCTACCACTTCTGCTGGCAGGCTATTCCATACATCCACTACCCTCTCAGTAAAGTAATACTTTCATTAGTCCCTGACCTTATCTTATATCTAGGATAGCCTTATACCTATCCCATGCATGCTTAAACTCCTTCACTGTATTAACCTCTACCACTTCTACTGGAAGACTATTCCATGCATCCACTACCCTCTCAGTAATGTAATACTTTCATTAGTCCCTGGTCTTATCTTATATCTAGGATAGCCTTATAACTATCCCACGCATGCTTAAACTCCCTCACTGTATTAACCTCTACCACTTCTACTGGAAGACTATTCCATACATCCACTACCCTCTCAGTAAAGTAATACTTTCATTAGTCCCTGGCCTTATCTTATATCTAGGATAGCCTTGTGTCTATCCCATGCAGGCTTAAACTCCTTCACTGTATTAACCTCTACCACTTCTACTGGAAGACTATTCCATACATCCACTACCCTCTCAGTAATGTAATACTTTCATTAGTCCCTGGCCTTATCTTATATCTAGGATAGCCTTGTGTCTATCCCACGCATGCTTAAAATCCTTGACTGTGTTTACCTCTACCACTTCTGCTGGCAGGCTATTCCATACATCCACTACCCTCTCAGTAAAGTAATACTTCCTGATATTACTTTTAAATCGTTGCCCCTCTAATTTAAGACTATGTCCTCTAGTTGTGGTAGTTTTTCTTCTTTTAAATATACTCTCCTCCTTACTGTGTTGATTCCCTTTATGTATATAAATGTTTCTATCATATCCCCCCTGTTACGTCTTTCCTCCAAGCTATACATGTTAAGATGCTTTAACCTTTCCTGGTAAGTTTTATCCTTCAACCCATGAACCAGTTTAGTAGCCCTTCTCTGAACTCTCTCCAAAGTATCAATATCCTTCTGGAGATAAGGTCTCCAGTACTGCGTACAATACTCCAAGTGAGGTCTCACCAGTGCTCTGTACAATGGCATGAGCACTTCCCTCTTTGTACTGCAAATACCTCTCCCTATGCAACCGAGCATTCTGCTAATACCTCTCCCTATACAGCCAAGCATTCTGCTAATACCTCTCCCTATACAACCAAGCATTCTGCTTATACCTCTACCTATGCAACCAAGCATTCTGCTAATACCTCTCCCTATACAACCAAGCATTCTGCTAATACCTCTCCCTATACAACCAAGCATTCTGCTAATACCTCTCCCTATACAACCAAGCATTCTGCTAGCATTTCCTGCTGCTCTATTGCATTGCCTACCTACCTATAAGTCCTCTGAAATTATTTTCATTTAGGAATGATACTGCTTCACTAGGACAGGAGTACAACAATGCTGATCAATGAATGCACATTGTGTAAGGAGTTGTCGAGTTGTTGCTTATAAATTGTGGGAGGCTACTATAACCCCTAACTAAAAAGGGTAGATTGCTGGCTGCTATATAGGTATATTGATAGAGCTATGTCTATACATGCTGATGGGAAGACAGAGGGGATATGATAATGGTATATAAATATGTACAGGGACCATACATAGGACAAGAGGTGACCTGCTAAGACTGGAAGAAAGGAGAAATAGTCTACGGAAGGGATTTTTTTACAGTAAGGACAATTAAGATATGGAATCCACTGCCTGAAGAAGTGGTCCTTGAAAATACCTTAGATGCCTTTAAGAGCGGCCTGGATACTTTTTTTTAATGAGCCGGAGCATAGAGGGCTATGCATGTTAGTATAGACATTAATATGTATTTAGTGGTTGTTGATCCAAGGAGAAATCTCATTGCCATTTGGAGTCAAGAAGGATTTTTTTCCCACCACCGAAAGCAGAATTAGAAATTGCTGAAGGGGTTTTTATTTGGCTCCTTTTGGATCAACAGCGGGTAACACGGGATAGGAAAAGGGTTGAACTTGATGGACGCAAGTCTTTTTTCAACCTAAACTACTATGTATATATATGCTGACAGATAAAGTGTAGAGATTCATAGACAGACCCCCCCAGACCCCCAAGGGTGGAAGACCAAAATACTGACCATATCTGAACTCAAGATTTTGGATTCCAACCTACTGATCCCAGCCAGAGTCTTATATGAGGCAGATCCACTGGGGCAAGCCTGTTAATTCAGGTTAGAGAACAACCTGTGTGGAGGAGAGGGGGGCAATTGTCCTTTTCCCCTCTTGCCAGCCCCCCGGACTACATGCCTGCATGTAAAAGAGCAAGTGTACCCAGGCCCCCATCAGGGGGTGATGGGCGATACTGGCGTCCCGGGCCCGGTGGGTCCAGGCGCCCCGGCGGGCCCGGGTCACACCAGGTGAAAAAAAAAAATCCCCCGTTTAAGCCGGTCCACGGCTATGAGGGAAGCGTTGTGCTCTCCCCTCCATCCGCTCGGCTTCAATAAAGTTTGTTAAAAAAAAAAAATGCGACAGGAGTTTTTAACAAACTTTATTGATCCGCTCGGCTGGAGGGGAGTGCACAACGCTTCCCTCACAGCCGCTGACCGGCTTAACAGCAGACACCGGAGACAGCAGCAAGGAGGTAAGTACTGGGGAAGGGGGGAGCATAACAAGCATACTGAGGGGCAAAATCCTGGTATATTAATTGGCATTATCCTGACATATTAATTGGCATAATCCTGGCATATTAATTGGCATAACCCTGACATATTAATTGGCAAAATACTGGCATATTAAATGGCATATTGAGGGGCAAAATACCGGCATATTAAATGGCTTATTGAGGGGAAAAATACTGGCATGTTAAGTGGCATATTGAGGGGCAAAATACTCGCATATTAAATGGCAAAAGAATGGCATATTGAGGGCAAAATACGGACTTATTGAGTGGCAAAGTATTACTGGCATATTGAGTGGCAAAACATTACTGGCATATTGACCAACTGCTCCCAACTACCCTCCATATTGCAGTAGACCGGTATAACATGATTGTGATGGTACGTGGGGCGAGTGGGGGATATTGTCAGAGTGGGGGGGGGGGGGAGTAGGGGGCCCAGAAAATATGTACAGTAAGGGGCCCTGACATTCCTGGTGGCGGCCCTGAGTGTACCTTTCCCGTTGTATTTGAGCATTTCAGTGATGTTTTACATAAATTGGGTGTAATTGCCCCCACCTCCCCGCAATATGGGTAAACTCCCTGTACATGTGTTCATTGTATTCCTGCTTTTGTGTGTTTGTGCCTGTGTGTTTGCGTATGCACTCTAAGACTGGCTTTGTCTGTTTTAAGCACCTTTTGAATATATTTGTTACATCTCATTGAGTCTCTTAACAGCCAAAACGCCAAGCCTTCCATCTTCTCTCTGTAGCATGGTTACCTTTTTGTATATATATGTAAAAAAGATATTAAAATAATCGGGTGTCCTGTGGCACTCCCAATGGCCGTACAAGACCCTGGTGATATAACAGAATATTTAGAGTATCTCATTAGTAAAAATAACAAACAAAACAAAACTAAAAAAAAAAAAAAAAAAAAACTTTTAGTTTTTCTCTCCTCTCAGTCCTTTTGGTTGTTAATGTTTTCACCAAATGCAGTCGTTTTATTCGATCCTTTCTCTCCTGGCATGTAGGGAACTAGTTAATGGCCCATTAAACATATTAGGACAGCTCTGCAAGCGAGCTACAGCATTTAGACAGTAACAACAAGAAACGACGGGAGAAGTTTGAGTTTCTGGAGGAAACTAAGAAAAGCCCTCGAGAAACAACTACCCCCAAAACAAAAAAAAAATTAGAAAGCTCGTTTAAATTAATTTGCTAAATGATGGAGCTGAACTTTGCAGATTAGTGGAGAGCGGCTTTATTGAGATATAAATAGAGATCGCTGTGTGAAAAGTGTAGCATGGGAAACAATTAAAGACTTTACTAAGTAAGATGCGATAGTGCACGCTAGTCTTAGATTTTGATTTATTTTTGGAGTCTATTCACTAAGAGGTGAGATGAACCCTTATCTTCACCGACCGCGATCCCAAATCGGCTCTGGATCTCGACGGTGCAAAAATGGTAGTCTCAGTCCTTCCCGTAGATGTCTATGGGGAATACCTCCGCTTATTTGGGGTGGACATCGGCTATTACGGGGGGAAAAAAGTCCTCCCAAAGAGATCAATAGGAGGGCATCAGAAAATAACTAGTGTTGAGCGAACCAGAACCGCACTGTTCGGGTTCGTACCAAACATTACGGTTTTTGGACCCCGGACCCGAACACAGACATTTCACTGTATGTTTGTGTTGGAGTTCGGGGTTCAACGATTACATTGTATGTAATGCTATTGGCTTTCTATAAACCGAAATAGAGTCCCCATTCATAAGAATTTCTTATTCTAATGGGGACTCTATTTCGGTTTATAGAAAGCCAATAGCATTACATTTATTCCATAAAACGAAAGTCTATAAACCGAAAGACATTCGGTTTATAGACTTTCGGATTATAGAATAGCAATAGCATTACATGTATTCTATAAACCGAAAGTCTATAAACCGAATGTCTTTTGGTTTATAAACTTTCGGCTTATGGCATACATGTAATGCTATTGCTATTCTAGAAACCGAAATAGAGTCCCCATTCATAAGAATAGGTCAATTGACCTATTCGTATGAATGGGGACACTCACCCACATTTTACTTAATTTTGCAGCCCTCTAGCCCTTTCCAGGACTTTTTAGAGGCATTTTATTGCCCAAAAGTTCATGTCCCCATTGACTTCAATGGGGTTCGGGTTCGGAGTCAAGTTCGGGGTCAAGTTCGAACTCGGAGCCGCCGAACCCGAACATCCAGG
Organism: Pelodytes ibericus; assembly: GCA_036172795.1. Taxonomy (NCBI): domain Eukaryota; kingdom Metazoa; phylum Chordata; class Amphibia; order Anura; family Pelodytidae; genus Pelodytes; species Pelodytes ibericus. Next base: position 4,961,472 of record CM069867.1, read on the forward strand.
TGTCCGCTCAACTATAAAAATAACCTATAGTCCTCCTGAAAAGGCCTAAAAAAAATAAAAAAATAAATAAATAAAAAAAATTAAAAATGAAATATAAATAAAACTTATAATAAACAATGGAAATAAAAAAAGAAATGGAAAACTCAGACCCTTCACTTTGTAACAATGCATCATGCTGGACCAAACTTGGTGAACTTCTCCTTCTACAAGAGCTCAGCTGGCCTTGGATTACATACGGTCACATCTAAGTATACTTTTAGCTTCTTTCCTATATGATGGTCATTTTTGTAAACATTCAGATAACAAGCTCGGTGTTCGTGTTGCATCACTGAAGAAATATGACTGTATCATTAAAAATATTAATACCTATTGCATACAGATTAAACACTCCCAACGTTGTACAACCTAGCCTTGTCAGCAGGTGGGATTAGTAGATATCGATATTCAAATGACACTTTTGCCATTGAAAAGACACCACTGGCACACTTAATACACATTATTCTCTTAATGCATGCATTTGCTTGAATTCGCACAACACTTCCCTTACAGCCGCGGACTGGCTTAACAGAATTTTTTTACCTTTTTTTTACCTGGCGTGACCCGGGACGCCCGGGACGCCAGTATCGCCCATCACCCCCTGATGGCGGGCCTGGGTCTGGCCCCAGGCTGATCTGTCTCTCCTGTGTTGACTTTAATTGGCTGATCTGAGCGGAGACTAAATCTGGATGTTTTTATAAAGATACATGTCCTGTTTAATAGAGCAGCCAGGCAAACTATGATTAAGGACCTTAAGTAGTCCAAAACTACTTACTACTTCTCTAGAGCTTTTTGGTGATTTTACTTCTGGTCTGGATGCTTCTTGTACTTGATACTAATTGTTAAAAAATGGTTTTGTTTTTAACAGTAACTTGATATCGAAAAGATTTTGAGTTTACAGGTATCGTATAGATTTTCTTTTACAAAATCAGTAGAGCTATAGTAAACCGTAATAATAATAGTAGATATGATCTAAATCTCAATACCCAACATGCTCAAGTTTTTTCTATAAATAAAACATTTGAAAAAACTGGATATGGCAATTGGTATCTCCTGTTTACATATAGTTTATGTTAGATATGCAAACTAACTATTCCCAAAGAGAAACGCGTCATGTACAGCCAATAGGTGAGACACCCCCGACGCATTTAAAACATATTCTTCTGTTATTTTATCCATTTGCTTGCAAGTCTGCTAACACAATGTACAGATCATTTTTAATCATTTTCTTTCTTCAGAACTTTGATTGAGTAACAGAGCCCCTTTCATTTATTGCCTCTCTTTTTCTTCAGGGCTAGTTAAATGTTTTACATTTTGATGGATCTATAAACTGTTTTTTTTGTTGTTTTTTTTTTTTTTTAAATATTAAAGCTTAAAAACGAAGGCCGGGTGTATATATTTATTTTTCTTTCAATTTGCAAGAGGGGAGATAGAAACAACACTGAGGCATGTGAAAAAAAATGTGGTCCCATATCATGTTATTTTAGAGTGTTTTTATCAGTATAAAAATAACAAAAGCCAACTTACTGTCTTAGAATTACACTTCTTGACTAAACATTTTTTTTTCTTCTTCTTCTTGAAAGGCTTCCCTGATCAACAAGCATATGATCCAATGGGTCCATGTCTAAAAGAGGACATCGAGGCAACCAAGGTTGACCTTATGCCTACCCAGAATCCCTTGCAGTGGTGGTACCTTTCCAAAGCTTATGCAGTCAATAATTTAGTAAACATTACAAACACATTGGTGTATTCAATATAGAATTATCTGTTATGTAAAACGACATTTTACTCCTTCAATACAGTATATCTAAAAGGAGAAGGTTGGCGAATTATCTGTTTGATCGGTGGTCTGCGTTAAATCGGGGGGTGGGGGGCATTTGTACTTCTATAGCAGATTTACAATAGACACGTCATCTACTGACATTTTTAGGATGACAAGTTGCATTTGTAGGTAAATTGGGGGATGAGTAAGAATTAAGACTTCACTTTTCAATCAGTCGAGTATCTTTACCAATGAATGAATTATTTGTAACATTTGCTAATTATATTTGGTAATCAAATATCAAATCATGTATCAAATTACATTTTTGTTTTGGGAAATGGCTAATGTTGTGGCTGTGGGCGGGGCTTTATTGGGAACCAATCGATGGCTATTTATGTGATTTGGTCATTTACAATAGAAATAAAGGATTTTGTTTGCAAACGTTATTGCAGTTGATACTGTATTGTGAGCGTTGCTCCTGTGGAGCTCTGTGATGATCTGGTACACACCAAAAAATGATGTGCTACTAGAAAGAAGGGATATCAAGGTGCAGAAAGGTCAAAAATATGCACTGTCCCCAGTGGTGTATCTTGGTTTTGTGCTGCCCCAGGCAGACAAAATTCGGGCACCCCCCAACCCACGTTGCACACCTACGACATGCCCTTTCACCCACGTTGCACACCCACAACATGCCCCCATCATCTCATTACTCCCACCATGTCCATTATATGCCCCCATCACCCTCATTTCTTACTCCCACCACGTCCATTACATGCCCCCATCACCCCGATTAACTGGAATGAGCTAAAGGTGGGGGAGGGAGCGAAAATGTTTGAAGCACCAGAAGTGTGGTTTAACACCCTCTTGCAAAGTGCCGCCCTCTGGCAAAGTGCCGCCCTAGGCGAGTGCCTTGTTTGCCTTGTGGAAGATTCATTACTGACTGTCCCTACCAAATGACTGGAATGTATGGTATAGACTTTATCTTGGTTAGTTTTCAGTGCTATTTTTTTATGGAAGAGTAACCTACCATGGATTTTGGAGAAAAACAAGCCAAATAAATCCCTAAAACTAAGGGAACCAGCCTTCCAGCTAAAAAAACATATACACTTATAGAGTTTACATATGTTTGTACTTCCTTGAATGTTTAATTGTATATGAAAGAAGAAAAAAAAAAACGACTTGTAAACATTGTAGACTCTTTAATCTCGATCCTTATTATAGTTACCTTCATTATTCATCCTAAACATGGTGGATGTGTTAAAGCAACTGTTAGACGAAAAATTCAGGGGTGGTGTGGCCAAACAATTCTAATTATTATTTAAGAAAAAAGAAGAAAAAAAAAAAAAAAAAAATTTGAAATGAGAATTAGAAAATTCCACTGCTCATCAGATAGGGCAAGTTTGGTTAATGGCCGTGATTTATACTGAGTGTGCTGAGTGATGAAGCAGTGCTTTATGGCCTGTGGTTTATCACTTACAATAAGCCTCACGTGATGCCATTAACTTCGATGTGTAAAAAAGAAAGAAGAGTAAATGAATGTTTATTTTATTGTTAAGTTGTTTGCGCACTTCTAAGCCATCGTTTTACCTTCTCCAGAAACATCCACTTGGCATTTTTTATTTGTACAGGCTACCTTATTTTATACAAGGCAAAGCCTCTGTTATTTTTGCTGACAGGCTACAAAGCTAAGTGGGGAGTAATATTGTAAAGCTAAAGAAATGGATTTATGCATACTCCCTATTTTAATGTACACCGATCGGCCATTACATTATGACCACCTGCCTAATTTTGTGTAGGGCCCGATTTGACTCCAAAGCAACCCTGACCCGTAGAGCTATGGACTCCACTAGACCTCGGAAGGTGTGCTGGGGTACCTTTAAATCCTGGAAGTTGCGAGGTGGGGCCTCCATGGATCGGAATTGTTTGTCCAGCACATCCCACAGATGCTCGATTGGATTGAGATCTGGGGGGATTTGGAGGCCAAGTCAAAACCTTGAACTCGCTGTTGAGTTCCTCAAACCATTCCTGAACCATTTTTGCTTTGTGGCAAGGAGCATTATCCTGCTGAAAGAGGCCAATGCCATCAGGGAATACCGTTTCCATGAAAGGGTGTACATGGTTTCTCTCAGGTAAGTGGTACGTGTCAAAGTAACATCCACATAAATGGCAGGACCCAAGGTTTCCCAGCAGAACATTACCCAAAGCATCACACTGCCTCCGACGGCTTGCCACCCGTTAGTCCAAAGCATCAAACTGCCTCCGCCGGCTTGCCACCGTCAGTACAAAGCATCACACTGCCTCCGCCGGCTTGCCACCGTCAGCCCAAAGCGTCACACTGCCTCCGCCGGCTTGCCACCGTCAGTCCAAAGCATCTCACTGCCTCCGCCGGCTTGCCACCCGTCAGGTCATAATGTTATGGCTGATCGGTGTATACCGGTAGTCTCTGGTTTATATTCATAGTCGGAATATGCTACATATAAAATTAATTTGTTAAGGGGGCAATTGGACAAACAGTGTTTGAAAAAGATATTTTTAGAAGGAATTTAAGCATGCTCACACAGCTGGAGAAAACCATGGACTTCTGCTTTGTAAGCACTTGAAACAGCTGCATTCAATAGAGAAAGGTTGAATCTACAGTTATGGCTAATTGCAGTCCTTTGTCAGAGATATGCATGAAAACTACTGCAAAGGTGCCAGTCAGTGATAACAGTGAATTTAGAGGATTTATAAATTATTTCAGTGTAAAACAACAGGAGAATGGTAAATTGTTTCAAAGCAAATATAAGTGCATTTCACATACATTATAACACATGTACAACGTACAGAAAAAAATCCAGGTGGAACTGCTCCATCAAAGTAGTTCAACACTACAATGTAATTCTTAATAGAAAACATCTCATATCTGCTGATAATGTAGGACTGTAGCCAGGGAGGAGCCACCACGGGGTTTGGGGGTACGTAATGTGAAGTATTAAAACCAAAAATAAAAGAAATATTGAGCATATAAAATCTTTATTTCTTTTTCACCGAAAAACTCTAGCGGGTTCGGATAACAACTGAGAAGCCGAGCACCGAGGGGATTTTTCAGTGTGGGTGATAGCAAAAAAAAAAAGTGTTATATTCTACCACCAACGTATAGAACAACAAAGTAGTTGTATTGAGTTCTGGCAGCATGTCACCACATACAGTGCTGGTCATTCTTTATGAAGACAATCTGGAGCCAGACATATTTGAAACAGGAATTTTTGGCACATGCCATTGAAATCTCCCCAAAATTAGAGACTCCGCTCACTGAATAAAGGATGCCTCTCCCTGAATATCACAATGGGGGAAAAAACGGTCCTTGGTTTCCTGGCCTAAGGTTCCGCCAACTCATCAGCCAACGTTTTTTTTCCCCCGACATCATGGAATGTTGAAATTGTTGACATAGCAGAAATCTTGAATGGTTTTGTTATCGTCACTTCCTAAAAAAACAGAAAGGGGGTGACTTGTAAAGGGCTTAACTTACCACATTTGTTTCCCTAAGCCAATTAAACGGCAAATTGTAAAGCAAAGACTTTCTAGTCCGAAAGCACCAAGCTTGTCTTGCCATATGATTAGTCGCGGTTCATCGCGCAAATGTCAGACAAGATATGTATCAGAAATTTCTTGTTCGCGTTGACCTATGAAAAATAAAGCTGTTCCGATTTTTTTATTCTTCGCTTTGTACATTTCACCGTTTTGTGGCTTTCTTTATTTCTGGGAAAAAATTAATAATAATAATGGAAAAAAAAAAAACAACATCTTGTAAGTGCTTAAACATTCCTGATCAACATAGGTGGTAAATTAAAGTGTATATGTTTTTTTTTTTTTTTTTATCCGCATCACAGATGCATACTTTAATGTGTGTTTAATTGCTTTCAGAAGTTAGGGTTGACTGGTTGGAAGAGAAAAGCCCCAGACAATTTCTTGGTAAGCAGGATTTATTGTAGTGTAGGAACAAAACTCGACAACGAGTGGTTTGCTTCACTAAAACCTTGTGGCGCCCTTAGGGTAGTCGACAATAAATATACTATCTATTAACCATTATACAACTCAGTGTAGGTGATGGTGACAAATGAATTGAAATTTAATCTCATTCCAGAAATTGAACCTGATAGACGTAAAAATAGTTTCTCTATTTTTTTTATTTTTTTTTAAATAGTCCTTTTTTTGGTTATTTTACATTTTTATTTTACTACAAACAGAATACAAGCTTATTTATTTTTATACATTTATTTTATCAAAAGCTGGAATGATAGGTAGAGGGGTTAAACTTGATGGTCTTAAGTCTTTTTTTCAACCTAAATTACTATGTTATTATGTAAGCAGGGTCAACAAAATGAGTTATAGACAAGAAGTAACTTGCGTATAGAATGACTGTCCATAATGAAAAAAGGTAATAGATATGACCGTGTGCCTCAGTGCCATCTCTGGTACGTCTATCTAGAGCAGTGAGGGTGTCCTATGGCACAGGTGGCACTCTGAGACCTCTGTGGTGGCACTCAGCATGTGCCTGCAGTATCACCATAAATTATTGTGGACCCAGTTAAATGTTACGATCTAAGACAGACATTTGAAGATATTAAGCACTTTATTGGACAGTTTTTATTAGAACTCACTGGTGCAAGATATATAGTAAGACAAGTAGAGCAAGAACGAGCAGGGTGGCTGATATTTATGGGCAGAAAAATGTCTTAAAATTAAAGACTGGGCACTCAAGCTCAAAAATGTTCACCATCACTCATCAAGAATACGAAAAGTAGGTCAGATGCAAGGACCCTAGGGTGTTTATAACCTTCTGATCATAACTAGAGTGACCTGACTCACTGGGCCTGTAGACATAGGATAAAACAGGACTGAGGGTCAGACATGTTGGAATCATTCAAGGTGGACACACCACCATCCACCACCATCCAACAAAACAAATATACGAGAGATCCAGCAAATCTGTAGCATTTGTAGGCTTACAGTAAAGCTTACATGTGGCCTGGAGCACATGTTTATATACTGTATGTACTATTATATAGTTACATTATAACAATTATTTTCCAGTGAGTAATATAAGTTTTTTTCAAGTGGCAAGTGGCAAGTTTTTGAACTTGGAGATACTTTCCACTATGTCAGTGGCCTTAGTTAAAATGTAGATTACCGTCTTGATTATAAGCAGTGCATCCTAGACCTAATTCCTGTTTATTAATGTCCTCACTGAAGGCCGAAATGTGTATTCCAGGTGCACATTGCCAGAAAGCTCAGACGTGATCCAAGAAAACTGGTTTAGTAGTGAGTAGTGTTGAGCGAACCAGAACCGCACTGTTCGGGTTCGTACCGAACATTACGGTGTCAGTGCCACAAACCCGAACCCGGACATTTCACTGTATGTCCGTGTTGGAGTTCGAGGTTCGGCTATAAACCGAAAGTTTTTAGACTTTTCGGTTTATAGAAAGCCAATAGCATTACATGTATTCTATAAACCGAAAGTCTATAAACTGAAAGACATTCTGTTTATAGACTTTCGGTTTATAGAATACATGTAATGCTATTGCTATTCTATAAACCGAGTCCCCATTCATGTATTTTATGTTTTTTGAAGTTATTTCCCTATCCATATTTGTTTGCAGGGCACTTGTCCTACTCTTACCCACATTTTAATTCCTTTTGCAGCCCTCTAGCCCTTTCCAGTACTTTTTTAGAGGCATTTTAGTGGCCAAAAGTCTGTGTCCCCATTGACTTCAATGGGGTTCGGGGTCAAGTTCGGGGTTAAGTTCGAGCACGGACCCGGACATTTTTCCGAAGTTCGGTCAAACCTCTCGAACCCGAACATCCAGGTGTCCGCTCAACTCTAGTAGTGAGACTGGACGACATCAGTTACATTTTTACATGCATCCATAAGCATGTGCTGGTGAACGAGGTGGCTGTCCAGAAAAGATTTTAAATACTCCCGGACATTGCGAAGCTGGATCCACCAAATCTTCAAGAGATGGAACTAAGTCTGTTTTATTCAAGTCTATCAAGTCTGATGAAGAGTTTAGGACAAGGTATTGCATTTATTAACATGTATGACATCAAACATTAGGTATAACATTCACAAAATCTAAAACTGTGTATCAAGTTAAAACAATTCAAGAGAAGAAACCGTCTAACTTGAATAATGTGACCCTTAATGGGACACGTGGCGAGAGACACTTCTGGTGGTAGTCGATGAGTCATAGATGAGCGGATCGGTCATGGTGGTCAGATACAAGTGTACGGAGCGGTGATGGCCAACATAGGAAGAGCGTGGTGGCAGCATCACAAGTGTATCACAGATAAACTTGTATCTGATCTGAGAACAACAGCAAAAGTATCAAAAATAAGTGAGAAGAAGGGTAAGTTCTACTGATGAAGGACAATCTTGATATATGTCTTTTCTACAGTTAGATGCTGTTCTACCTCATTTTGAGGTCATCGATCTCATGTTCACTTAACTTAGGGCTTTATTCGTGAAAGAGAAAATGTCAGGGAACTGTAGTTGCTAAACGAACGCCAAATAGCCGTACCTTTGCAATTCCCTGTTCGAAGAAAGCCTTCAGTCCTCCACATTACCGCCACCTTATGCTCCATACCCAGTGCTGTGTTGTAAATTGTTGGTGTTACATAAACCCCATATAAATGGAATACAGAATGCAGACAAAAAGTGGGAGTAGGCCCACCACAGAGAATCCAGATGGTGATGTCACTTAACGATGGGAGCTATTGTGTTACAATAGACCTTAATAGGAAATTGTGTGTCGTAAATTGTTTGTTTAGTGTCAGCTATCTGACTCTGAAGTCTGCCCCGTTTTACACATGACTCCCGGTGTATTTGTTTATGTGTGCCAGTCAAACTAGGTATATTTTGGAGGAAGGGGCATTGAAACAAAGCTTGTATTGTGGTTCCGCTTCTAGAGATCACGTGATTGGGTTAAACTCTGGAGATTTCTAAATGTTGCACCTGTTCATATATATTTGGGTGTCTGTGTGTCTTGGTAAGCATGCCCATGTTTGTGTGTCCTTTTTCTCAGAATTTGTATCTGTATGTATGTCTGTCTCCGTTTTTGCGTCTGTATGTAGGTCTCTATTTGCGTGTTTTTATCTCTGTATGTGCACATGTGTCTCTGTATGTGCATCTGTGTCGCTGTATGTGTCTGTGTCTCTGTATGTGTCTGTGTCTCTGTATGTGTATCTGTGTCGCTGTATGTGTCTGTGTCTCTGTATGTGTGTCTGTGTCACTGTATGTGTCTGTGTCTCTGTATGTGTATCTGTGTCGCTGTATGTGTCTGTGTCTCTGTATGTGTGTCTGTGTCTCTGTGCATGTGTCTGTCTCTCTTCATGTTTCTGTGTCTCTGTATGTGTACCCGTGTCTCTGTATACGTTTCTGTGTCTCTGTGCGTGTGTCTCTGTATGTGTATCTGTGTCGCTGTATGTTTCTGTGCCTCTGTGTCTCTGTGCATGTGTCTGTGTCTCTGTGCATGTTTCTCTGTCTCTGTATGTGTACCCATGTCTCTGTATACGTGTTTCTCTGTATGTGTATCTGTGTCGCTGTATGTGTCAGTGTCTCTGTATGTGTGTCTGTGGCTCTGTGCGTGTGTCTGTGTCTCTGTGCATGTTTCTCTGTCTCTGTATGTGTACCTGTGTCTCTGTATACGTTTCTGTGTTTCTTTATGTGTGTCCCTATCTCTGTATGTCTGTCTCTGTATGTCTGTCTCTGTATGTCTGTCTCTGTACGTCTGTATGCATTTTTTTCTCCTGTGTATAATGACTGATTCTCACAGACTTCCAGTGAAAACTGTAAATATTGTTTTGTTTATGTAATAATTCCCAGCAGCTCCGAGAGTGACTCTTCTATCTCCACAAGGGGCACATTCTCCCTGTGTCTTTTTTTCCTCTCCTTACCCCTTTAATGAACTCTTCTCATGTCCACCTCTGATCACTGAAGGATGACAGAAGGGTGATTGAAGGCCAGGCTCCCAGGAAATGAAACCTGTTCACACAGTCCAAGTATGCTGGCCCTACACTGCTCAGCTGTGATTTATTCCTGGAGACATTCCTTGCTTCTGTAACAATAAGGCTTTTAAACTTCAGACCCCCTTCTCCCTCACAGAGCATCATATTTAAAGTCATTTTCACTGGGAATTTTATATTATGGATAATAATAAAGCGTGGTTTGGTTGTATTGCTGGCATTTACTGATGATACCCAACATCCCACATACCATCATGCCCAAGCATAAAACCTTGGTACTCGTTTACCTGTTTTAGGATGATACTTGGCTTTTGGTTTCTCTTATTATCTGGTTATTTTATGATCTACTCCAAGGGAATTTTTCACAGCTATAATAACAGTTTTTTTTTTTATAAGTATGTCTAGAGCAGGGACCATCAATATTGTCATTAGCCCCTCAATATTATCGTTTGCCCCTCTACTGTCGGCTCCTAACTTTTTTGACAGTTTCACATTAAACTCTATGGAAGTTCCATTTCCATGGCTCGTAAGAATTACCAGGCTGGCTCCTGAATTGCGTTGCCTGGCTCCCAAAGTCTACAGGAATCTGTCAAGCCTAGCCTTAGCCCTAAAGAAAAAAAATCTGAAGTTGCGTGTAGACAAAGTTGCCATAAACATTTCTTCCCCATTACGGTAAACATGCATTAATATATACACACGTGCATTTCTAATCATGTGATGAGAAAAAAAAAGCATGGCCGCCCCTGGTCTCAAATGGTTCATAGTTTCAACCAACACAATCGGTCGATTTTCCCCAACATCATTTCAATGATTTGTTCCATAGTCTTAGTCTGGCATAGGAAACTAAACACCATATGGAGTTTGGGAACAGATGTAGGCCTTTTTCTGATTGTAATTTGCTGGTGCATGAGAACAATTAAAAATAACAATAATGATACCTGAGACAGAGATCGTGGAAATGCTGTAACTTATTTAACCGAGGTGCCTTCCCACGATCCTTTGCGTGTTTCTGTAGATACTCGTGACGTCACAGAGCTCTCAGATCTGTCTCGTTGTTTTTGAACAAACAAATCGAATGTTTTAAGGTTTATTTTTTTAAAAATTATTATTCGCACTGAAAAGTCCAATCGTCTCAACTATGGAGCATCAGATTGTTCTGTTGCATGTGAACAAATATCACTCACTTAAATGATGTATGTTGGGCAACCACAGCTTCTCTCGGTGTATAAATGATGTACAAATACAATGGTGCACCGGCTAAATCCTCATCTCGGATTGTAGCATGCCAGTATCGGGTTGGGTCTTTATTAGACGATACATTTATTTATGATGAGAACTAGACATGTGCATTCGTTTTCGGACTAATGCATTTTTGTCCGAAAATAGCATTTTCGTTCATTCGTTTGAAAAACGAATAACGAAAATGCTAAGCTAACGAAAGACGAATGAACGAATGATTAATAAACGAAAATCATTCGTTCATTCGTCCATTCGTAGTACTATTGGCATTCTATAAGCCGAAATAGAGTCGGTTTATAGAATACAATAGCATAGTGCACTCCATTAATTCTATGTATTCTATAAACCGAAAATCTATAAACCGAACGACCTTCGGTTTATAGACTTTCGGCTTATTGAAAACGTGTAGTACTATTGCCTTTCTATGAACCGAACGAGAGCCCCATTCATAAGAATTTCTTATGAATGGGGCTCTCGTTCGGTTTATAGAAAGCCAATAGTATTACACGTATTCTATAAAATGAACGAATAAAACAAAACAAAACTAAAATAATGAACGAATTTCGTCTGAAACGAATGCAGTAGTGAACGAAATTCGTTTTAGACGAAATAAATAACATTTTCGTCCGAATGGACGAAAACAAAACGAAAATGTTAGTTTTGCACATGTCTAATGAGAACATGTATGGTCTAGAAGGGGAACTGAGCAAGTGCAAGTAATAGAATGTAACCCAGTCCTACTAGTAGAAGATGGCTGGATAGGTTGGTTCAGTGAAGTACAATGTTAGGGGGTAACTGAATCCCTTGGAAGAGATTTGAGATATGATGTTGAAATGTAGTGGTAAAATGGGCTAATAAAAAACTATTTAGAACATTGGGTAGACTAGATGGGCCGAATGGTTCTTATCTTCCGACACATTCTATGTTTCTATGTTAGCTGTGGTTTACTAAGGAAGTTTATTGTTATTATTATTTATTTTACTATTCATTGGTATCCACTTTTATCTGCTGTACTTAGTGCCACTTTGTAGTTTTTATAGAAATAGTACTGCGCTACAAGAAATGGGGCAGCCTGGAAAAAGTCTTGAATGTGAAAAAGAGAATGTGTTCACAGGTTACGGAGCGGAGAGGATACTCCAGATACTACCGTATTTAGCATCATGTGCGAATCGCCTCAGTTTTTTAATCTACTATTAGACACATAGCTCATCTGTAATATCTGGAGCTCGTAGAACACCAACCTTAAGCGTAGTTTGTGTCAGACAGAAAGCTTGTACAACTGCAACTACAAGGGCAGGAGATAGATAGTATTTATCCTTCCAGCCCATCCCCGTTTGTTTCAAACTTTCCAAACTTTGATGTGATTAACCGCATGATATATAGACACTTAATAGCTATTGTAATTTAAGGCTTGTAATTGAAGATATGATATTTTCAAACCTAACTCATGTCAAAAGCAGATATATCTAAGTTGTCTGTGGAAGCAGATATTGGCCAACTTGTCCTAAATTTTTTGGAAATACGATAGCTGACCCAAGAGACTCTAAAACACTCCCTAAATTTATGTGTTAGTTGCCACTTAAAAATGATCTTTAAACAGCTCATTGTGACTACGGTGTGAAGCTATTGACCTCTGCTATCCAGACAACGTACACTGGTATTTGCATAGCCTTGGGACAGAATTACCCACAGAGACAATATTCCTGGTTTCCCCGTAGTTTAATGGGATGTAAGGTGATTTAGGGAAAGTGGCAATAAATTCTAATGTGACTACCTTTGGGGCTTGTGAGAGAGAGGGCTGAGGGGGGGGGGGAGGGGGGGTAATTTAAACAATACCGTGCCCTTTGTAAACACAGGTAGGTCCTGAGTCATTTCCTGCTGGGTTTTTTTAGTTGGATAATCACTCATTCCAGTTTCACTCACCTTCATATATGGACCTAGGTCCTTTGAAACCTTATCAAGTCTAGTCCAATCAGGAACAAAAAAATGCCCTTTTCGTTTACAACGAAAAAAAAAAGCTATAATGTGTCTAGCCATATTTGAAACATTTGAGTCTAACATATGGTTCCCATGTTACTTCCCACCTAAGGTTATCATTGGCTGCAGATCTTTGTAAATCTGGGCCATTCAGCTCTCAAAGGATACCATGAATAATGAGAGATGTCCATGTTACTTAACGTGTACAGAACTGGAGTGGCTGTAGGACATCTCCTAGTAGAACAGTCCTCACTGGATAAAAGTATCCAATGGAACCAGCTGGTGTTTATATGTCTATTTACCAAACTTAGGGGTTCTGTAGTTTTGATGTTCTGCGCAGTATCTTAGCTATTCCTAGCACTGTGCTCTTCAGAGTGCTCTGAATTTGGTCCTGGGACCTGTTGGAGCCACTCTCCTAGCATAGCAATCTCTCCCAAGTGCTCCTACCACTACTGGGAGCACTTCACTTTCCACATCCTCCCTAGTTCCTCTTTCAGGCCCTGGTACTTCTCCAACTTCTCATATTCCTGATGTTGCAGTCACATAGCACCGCTACCTCAATAACCGTCGTTATCTTCTGGTATTTGTCCACAATGTTGGGTTGATTGGCTAGAACCTTTCTGTCCGTCTGGATCTTTTAGCCTTCTTATTCTCCATGACCGTCAGAGGAATCTCCCATCTGGACTTGGGAGGGTTTAGCCCAAATCCTGTGCAGATGTGCCTGCATACAACGCCAACTACTTGGTTGTACAGTGTATGCTTTCCCTGCGAGCATCTTATACCCTGGTTCTATGCGTTGGACTGTCTCAGAGGCCTCAATGATCAATTAACAGCACAATTCTTACATCTCAGGAGTTAAAAAAAACAACTCCCAGCTACTTATTTCCCACTATTTTGTAACTTCTACCCTCAGCATCTATCCCTCTCATCCCCACTTTCTAACTTGCTTCGAATTCTTGGTACTCACATAAATAGATCTTATCTTAACCCACTGTCTGTACCGTGAAAGACTCCAGCTATACACCTAGTGTATACACCAGTGTACATGCATCTGTTTGAGAGATCCTACGGATGTGCGCTTTGTACAGATATCTGTATGACACATGTACACACTGCAACTACAGTTATCAAAAGAAACACTTTGATGGTTGATTTTTAACTCCTGTGCCCCAGAAAGTGGGAGGCTCAATACAAATATTTCCATAAAGGTTATCCAAATTTTAATAAATGCATACATTTTTTATAACTAATTCTACATTTTGAAAATATAATATGCAATAAAAAGGTAGATCATTTTCAAGTCTAAAATGAAAACAAGGTCAAAAGGATCTGCTGGTAATTGATTAGGTAGAGCAGGGGATTAAAGAAAAAAAAAAAAGTATTGCCATGGGTATTTGCCACCTCTTCCGTGTCTTTGAAATCTTCACTTGGTCTTTGCATGATGGGTTCGGTTAATTCGCGTGTATTTTTAATTTAAATTAATAATTAAGGAATGATCAGTATGGATTAAGAACTAATGGACTTGGGTGTCCAGGTACAATTTGTTACACAATATACTATTTAATATTGTACGAAATCTGTGAATGACTTTCCCAAGGAGATAGGACAAGATGACGGTAACATGGATCCGTGGACGAATGCGTAGAAACTGTAGTAGAATCTGTTCATTCCTCACCTCTTCATCCTGATGATGTGTAGAAAACAAGCCATTAAATCAGGTGATAATAACATCCCCAGACATACTTGAAAACAAGAGACTATTTCAAGTTGAGGAAGAGGTGTGACAAATGAGGTTTGGGGGGTGTATGACCGATGGCAGCACACAACCTAAATACATCACCTAATACTATATTTAAATAGCATAACGTTATCCTATACATTCCATTTATTTTTTTTACTGTCCAGATATTTATTTTCCCACATAGTGGAGGTAAAGAGCTACTTTTTTTTTCCTGTCCTCAAACTTTTGCTATTTTCCCACCTATTTTTCCACAATTAATTATTAAACTTGTTTTCTTTTTACTTCTTCAGTCTGAAATTTTGTTCAAACAAAAACCTCCCCCGTCCTCCTCCACTAACTGTCTGTTCCTCCGTTTGAACGTTGAAATCTTTTCAACTCCTTCACTTAAAGATTAATAAATGTCTTGTCCATGGTACTTTCCCAAGGTTGCAGCAGTATAGTCACAAGATACTTGGGAATGTCACTCATTTGCTATTAGAGAAAGGGAAACTAATAGCAAATCGGACCTGGAAATCTATGTTTCGCTTTCCTCTCCAGCTAGCAAAGCTTCGCTGAGGGGATTATGGCCGTTGGAGTTTGGAGATGTACATCAGTGGTTCCAAACCATTCCTCATGCCCCCTTCCTACCAGTCCAGCATTTAGAGATTTCACAGTGTGTTTAAATAACAAACAAAAAAAACCCTCTGTTTTAAATCCTGGAGAGGACTAAGTGGAGTAGCAAGGGGGTGTGGACGGGGCGGTTCATTCTGCGCGGAACTTTTTTGGGGGCAGTCCAAAAGACGCTAGGATGGCATAGAACGTACTTCACGTAAAATCTCAGCCTCCCGCAAAAGAGCTATGCTACAGATCCCACTGCAGACACCAACAGACACCTTTCAGTGGCCTCTGTCTGACAGGGAGAACCACTGATCCACCTGTTGGTTCCCTCTATACTTGGTAGAACAGAACACATATCTTCTGGCACAGACCTCCTGAATGAGAGTTGGAATGCAGTCACTAAGAAGTGACGTTGTCACTGATGCATATTAATCCCAGGATTGGAGCGCTATAGTCTGTACTATTTTGGTTAGTGTTAAAAGAAAACAAAACTTAGAGGAAGCAAGCGTTCAAATATCAGATTTCCGTGATGTGTAACTTTACAGAAATACACAGATTTAATCTTGGCTCTGCCTCAGAGCTGAGGCAGAGGCGGCTGGAAGGCTAGCATGTCCTGAAAGTGTTAGTGCAGGGCTCACCTGCTTATCTGATTGGGGTCTGACAGGTCCGGTCAGACAGAGACAGTCGCTGACCTGACTAAGCTGCCCGCTTCCAAGTTGTGCTTCTAAATTCGAAGCGCGTGTGGAAAAAAAAACAAGTTTAATTGTCTTTAAATGATGCTAAGTATGATGTATGAGTGGATAGGGGTGTTGAGACTTTGGGCCAAGAGGGAACTAACAAAAATAGATGATGGGGCTATTGAAATAGAAGAATGACAATGATGTACAAGCAAGGGGACAATAACTTAGAGTGGGAACTTTGAAATCAATAATAAAAAAGAAAATGGCATTGCAGCCTATATGAGCATTGGCTGTATATAGCACCCTAGATGTAAGAAAAGGGGGCTTCCTCATCTGTAACAATGATAGAATGTCTCAGTGCTAAAGAGATATGTACAGACTCTATGTCACTTCTGTCTGTATCACAGACATAAAAAGACTGTGAAAAATATTATTCAGAAATTTTGTAAAAGCATAATAATACGACCTGGTTCAACACAACAACATTTTATTAAAAAAAAGAAATGAATTCACACAAAGCAACTTTTGGCACAAATGGTTTGCAAATGAATAAATAGCCTCCATAGTTTGTCTTCGGACTAATATCCTTACGCGTTTCGCTCGAAGGCTTCGAACCAAGTGTGAGTGCAGGAAATGCATTCTCCTTATAGCTAGAAATGCACATTGTGTCCTGTGTTATGTTTGTGAGACTTGCGATGAAGCTAGCTAAGGAGGAAGCTTGAGTCTCATTACAATCGTAGGGGTGATCCTGCCAACATGTTTCTGTGCCGCTGGTCTGGAGGAATCAATAAGTACATTAGTTATGCCAGACTCGCTATGATTTCCACTATTTCTATTTATCATTACAACGCCAGAGTGACTCGTCAGCGGATACAATAGTCAGGATAGAAAGTCAATAAGACTTAGTAAAGAA
Source organism: Pelodytes ibericus (assembly GCA_036172795.1). Lineage (NCBI taxonomy): Eukaryota > Metazoa > Chordata > Amphibia > Anura > Pelodytidae > Pelodytes > Pelodytes ibericus. Next base: position 4,978,418 of record CM069867.1, read on the forward strand.
ATGCATGCTGGCAGTGCATATTGCTCCCGAATCCTGCCAGTCTGCTGTTGATTGTGGACATTGGCACGTCAGCCTGGCAGTATCCTACCCTACTGTTTGCTGACACTGTATGATGCAATTGTGTGCTTTATTCGCTTACGGTATATGCTGACACCAACTATTGGCTGTGCTTTATGACAGTATGTTGGCACGCAAGGCTGGCAAGGGTACTTGGCAGCATGAGCTGGCAGTGGCCTCTTACTCGTTATGGGGGTTAATGTACACTGTGATACTATGCTATTTCTAGTAGCGAGGTTTAGCATAGGGCCATTTTTACGTATGCAACAAAGGTGCATGCCCTAGATAGCTTTCAGTTCGCTGCCATTGGAGGTGACACTGTTACAGTACAATGGATTCAAGGAGTTATCTTGAGACAGACAGGAGGGAGGATCAGGTTGCAACTGCTATCCCCCCCAAACTGGAGCCCCAGGGTTCCAGCAGTAGCAGACCCCCCCCCCCCCCCCCCACAAAATCTGAGATGAAGTACCAAGGGATAGCCAGAAAAGGAAGTTGAAGGCATATGGTCAGGGCAGGCAGAGGCCAGACAGGATAAGGATACAGTCAGAATTTGTCAAGAGGAATCAAGAGAAGTCCGAGCAATGCACATCGAGGCACAGTGAAGTAGCCGAATAAACAGGCAAGGAAATTACAACCGGGGACTGATGTGTAGATAAACTGATGTGTGCCATGTCAAAAGGGGTGCCGAGAACAGTTGTATCGGGAAACAGAAGCGAGGGGGTTGCTTTGTCGAGAACCAACACTTTGGTCGTGTGGTCATGGTGGAACCCCGTCCACGGACACCAGATGTTATATGCTGGTGATCAAAACAGAGATATCTGTCGTGAGGTGGGATTATGTTGGGGGGGGGGGGGCAAAGGTTTAAGGTGGAATAGTCAACGTGGAAACCAATGGATTATTTCCAGCGATTTGCTCTTTACAAATACCCCACATTCCCAAGTGAAGAATAAAATCCATTTGTTTTATACTTTTTAAACTGAATACATCACAGAACACATAAGCGTTCCCTTCGTTTTATTTCTCAGATACCGGCCATGGCTGATGTTCAGGACCAAATGGATTCTTTTCATGCCCCGGAGATCTCACAATTTAATTTGGCCATGTGAAGCGCATGCAGAGTTCGGCCCTCTACGATTTGATCAAGAGAATATGCGGCTGACGGGTCGAGATATTTTCGCTTCAGTGCATGCATATAATAAAAACAAAACGGAACGCAGTCTTAAAATAAGAACCGGAGTCTAGGTTCTCCTATTTGCTCCAGTTTGGCTCCGAAATCGAATTGGTTGATCATTTGGAGATTGTCAAATGGAATTCAGATTTCGTCCGTATGTGCTTTTTGTTGGTCTTGCAGAGAAACAATTGAGCCAATGATATAATTTATCATTCGACTGCTTCCACTCTCCCTGGAAATGCGATACACTTTCTAAGAAGCTCCTCAAATCAATAGCTACGTTAACACTCTTCAACTTATCATCATTGGTCAATTCCTTTGTGTCAACTCGTACCCGCCTGCATAATTCATCTAATTTATAGTCTATATTGACTATTTTCTTTTTTTTTTTTTTAAAGGAGTTTTCATGCCGTGATACCTCACAGCTCAGTGAACAGCTTCCTTGGGATTGTTTGGGCGAAACAGATAAGGATGTTTCTTTATCTCTGGGAGCTTCTATATAACTGATAGTGCAAGAAGCAAATCAAAAATATGAACTGCATACCTGCCAACAATCCCTGTACCCCCAACGATGTGGGATGTCAGAGGGAAGGAGAACATCCGCACTACCGACCGTCACTCAACCTGACACTACTGTGTGTACAATGACCTCTGCACAGGAGCAATATTCATTCTCCAGTGTCCCAAACACCCAAAGAATTAAAAACCGGGGCCACAGTGACTGGAGAATGAAAACAGGGACCAAAACGGGACTTTAAGTTGGGAAAATTGGGATGTATGGACTTGGAAGGTAACATAATGTTACTATATGGAAGCAAAAGGTCAACAAATAAGCTTGTCTTTTAACCAATGAGGTTTGCTACAAAATTTAGTTTTTTCCCCCCATGTCTATCAGCACTTAAGGCAGAGCTATAACAGTAGCCTGACACTAGTCACACATGCCCTGAAACAGTAGCCTTGTGCGTTTTAACATGTGCCGTCAATCGTAAGTCAGGATTAATCTGACGCGTTTCACACTTGCCCATAATTGTAAGGTACATTAATTGTCTTGCTGGGCATTTTTTACTGCCTGCAGGTGACGACGTTCTATTTTTCTAGAAGGTCAATGCAAAGTTCATTACAGTAATAATAAAAATGATGCTCCAATTATCATTGCCATAACCTAGAAATGTTCATTGCCTAGAAATGTTCTAGCCTGGCGATGGTCTTTCAATGACAGGAGCTTCATTGATATGTTTTAAAGTAGTCACAGGTGTGTCTCACGTACCTGGCAGTTGAATATTTTTATTGTCCCAGGACCCGAAGGCATTGGAGAATTAGGGGTGGAGTTACCAGACGTTAACGAGGCATGGCGCGACCCATATTACGCTCCAGGTTACACGGACGCACACACAGAAAGCACTAGTATTTGGCGCTATCTGCATGTTATCAATCCGTCCTAGAGCATGGCCATCAACAGCAGCGGCGCCATAAGTAATTTATTCGCTAAGATACTTTTATAAACCAGCCCCGTGATACCACTTTATAATCTGATCCAGATGACCATACATTTTTTTTTTTAGCTATTTTTAACCAAATTCAAAGTATCTGTCAACTTATTCCTAACTAGAGTCGAGCGGACACCTGGCTGTTCGGGTTCGGCAGGTTCGGCCGAACTTCTAATAAATGTCCGGGTCCGTGCTCGAACTTGACCCCGAACCCGAACCCCATTGAAGTCAATGGGGAGCCAAACTTTTGGCCACTAAAATGCATCTAAAAAAGTCCTGGAAAGGGCTAGAGGGCTGCAAAATGAAGTAAAATGTGGGTAAGAGTGTCCCCATTCACACGAATAGGTCAATTGACCTATTCGTATGAATGGGGACTCTATTTCGTTTTATAGAAAGCCCATAGCATTACATACAATGTAATCGCCAAACCCCGAACTCCAACCCGAACACACACATTGAAATGTCCGTGTTCGGGTCCAGGGTCCAAAAACCGTAATGTTCGGTACGAACCCAAACAGTGCTGTTTGGGTTCGCTCAACACTATTCCTAACGTTTTTACAAACATCAGAACAGTCAAATTATTTAGCGTACACAAGTTTAATAATTTGATTTCACTAAAACGCTGTCAGCAGAATTCCAAGAAGAGACGAGAACTAAGAAAAAAAAAAAAACGGATCTATGATGTCACCTGCTCATGACATCACCTTGTGGCTCAGTATGGAAGTGAAGCTACAAGCTGATGTCATAAGCAGGTGACACATACTTTGAAAAAGCATTTCTCTTAATATATATGCCTTTGCTTGCAATTCTGCTAACACAATGCATATATATATATATATATATATATATATATATATATATATATATATATATTATTTTTAATTCTCTGTGTCTGCAGTACAAGCCATATTTTGGTGACGGAGACTCTTTGAACTATTTAGGGGGAAAAAAAAATCCATGGATAGAGAAACAAAGTCTAGATAAATTGGATGAGCTCTTTCAGACCCACTGAGGGGCCATTTAAGCAAATTCCCTTAAACCTAGCTCATCCCGGCTTAATCATAGAAATGATGCTTAAAGACAAATTAATAAAACAGCAGGGTATCCCGACAACAAAAGGAGCAGATTTTTTTAAAGCTCCGGTTGGAAGCCTTTTTTTTCTTTTTAAGACTTCCACCCCGGGATCTGAATGACTGGGCTGGCTGGCATTTTAGAAATAATGTACGTGATTGGAAAAACAGTTTAGAATTGAAAGTGCTTAGTTTTTGTTTTCTCTTAGTGCCTGTTGAATAAACTCCTCCTTGGTGGTTCTGGGGCCCCTGCGTGGCAGGAACAAGGGTCTTAATGAGTGGGGGATTAACAAACAAGAGAGAGAAGGAACTGAAAGAGTCTGTAGGTCCCTCAGTGTGGATCAGGGTAATTGGATTTGATCCCTAATGAATGAATGAATAGACTGCACACTGCAGCAGTTTCTTCCCTCACTGATGTTTCTATGCTAGAGAACCCTGTGTATCATTGACTGTAATAGCCCCCCGGCACAAAGTGAAGCAGGTATTAAAGAGATCAGCTATCTCATTAAAGGCTTAGATTATTTGTTCGTCTCAATCCTTTTGTTGGTAAAACACTTTTCGCAACCTCTCTGGAGACTTTGGAAACTTAAACAGTTTGTCAAAACATTTTTTTTTTTTTTACTACACGGGAGATTCAAGTGTTTTGATTTCTGGACTTTTTTAACCTTTGTTTTTTTCTTTCTTTTTTTTTTTTTTTAAATTAATTTGCTGGTATTTAGTTAAGACAAATGCTCCATTTGCATTTCAAGCCACAAGGTGATGTCAGAAACATTAGAAACAGATTTATTTTTCTCTTACTTTGTGCATTTGCTCATACAATATATATTTTATCATTTCTTATTCTCTCCATTCACAGTATTGAGAATAACTAGATGGCATGGTCATTTTAAACCTAAGGAACTGTATATAGCAAAGACTAAGTCAAATTCGCCACCCAAGTTTGACTTGGAAAGAAATCCCAGCTTGGAATCTTCCTCATTGAAAGTAATGGGAGATGAAATGATAGAAACTATTTTTAAGACTTTTAATGTACAATTCACAGGATCCTTAACAATGTACAATTCACAGGATCCGTAACAATGTACAATTCACAGGATCCATAACAATGTACAATTCACAGGATCCATAACAATGTACAATTCACAGGATCCATAACAATGTACAATTCACAGGATCCGTAACAATGTACAATTCACAGGATCTATAACAATGTACAATTCACAGGATCCATAACAATGTACAATTCACAGGTTCTATAACAATGTACAATTCACAAGATCCGTAACAATGTACAATTCACAGGATCCATAACAATGTACAATTCACAGGATCTATAACAATGTACAATTCACAGGATCCATAACAATGTACAATTCACAGGTTCTATAACAATGTACAATTCACAGGATCCGTAACAATGTACAATTCACAGGATCCGTAACAATGTACAATTCACAGGATCCATAACAATGTACAATTCACAGGATCCGTAACAATGTACAATTCACAGGATCCATAACAATGTACAATTCACAGGATCCGTAACAATGTACAATTCACAGGATCCGTAACAATGTACAATTCACAGGATCCGTAACAATGTACAATTCACAGGTTCTATAACAATGTACAATTCACAGGATCCGTAACAATGTACAATTCACAGGATCCGTAACAATGTACAATTCCCAGGATCCGTAACAATGTACAATTCACAGGATCCGTAACAATGTAAAATTCACAGGATCCGTAACAATGTACAATTCCCAGGATCCGTAACAATGTACAATTCCCAGGATCCGTAACAATGTACAATTCACAGGATCCGTAACAATGTACAATTCACAGGATCCATAACAATGTACAATTCACAGGATCCGTAACAATGTACAATTCACAGGATCCATAACAATGTACAATTCACAGGGTCTATAACAATGTACGATTCACAGGATCCGTAACAATGTACAATTCACAGGATCCGTAACAATGTACAATTCACAGGATCCGTAACAATGTACAATTCACAGGATCTATAACAATGTACAATTCACAGGATCTATAGCAATGTACAATTCACAGGATCCGTAACAATGTACAATTCACAGGAACCATAACAATGTACAATTCACAGGATCCGTAACAATGTACAATTCACAGGATCCGTAACAATGTACAATTCACAGGATCCATAACAATGTACAATTCACAGGTTCTATAACAATGTACAATTCACAGGATCCGTAACAATGTACAATTCACAGGATCCGTAACAATGTACAATTCACAGGATCCGTAACAATGTACAATTCACAGGATCTGTAACAATGTACAATTCACAGGATCCGTAACAATGTACAATTCACAGGATCCGTAACAATGTACAATTCACAGGATCCATAACAATGTACAATTCACAGGATCTATAACAATGTACAATTCACAGGATCCGTAACAATGTACAATTCACAGGATCCGTAACAATGTACAATTCACAGGATCAGTAACAATGTACAATTCCCAGGATCCGTAACAATGTAAAATTCACAGGATCCGTAACAATGTACAATTCCCAGGATCCGTAACAATGTACAATTCACAGGATCCGTAACAATGTACAATTCACAGGATCCGTAACAATGTACAATTCACAGGATCCGTAACAATGTACAATTCACAGGATCCATAACAATGTACAATTCACAGGGTCTATAACAATGTACGATTCACAGGATCCGTAACAATGTACAATTCACAGGATCCGTAACAATGTACAATTCACAGGATCCATAACAATGTACAATTCACAGGGTCTATAACAATGTACGATTCACAGGATCCGTAACAATGTACAATTCACAGGATCCGTAACAATGTACAATTCACAGGATCCGTAACAATGTACAATTCCCAGGATCTATAACAATGTACAATTCCCAGGATCCGTAACAATGTACAATTCACAGGATCCGTAACAATGTACAATTCACAGGATCCGTAACAATGTACAATTCACAGGATCCGTAACAATGTACGATTCACAGGATCCGTAACAATGTACAATTCACAGGATCCATAACAATGTACAATTCACAGGATCTATAACAATGTACAATTCACAGGATCCATAACAATGTACAATTCACAGGTTCTATAACAATGTACAATTCACAGGATCCGTAACAATGTACAATTCACAGGATCCGTAACAATGTACAATTCACAGGATCCGTAACAATGTACAATTCACAGGATCCGTAACAATGTACAATTCACAGGATCCATAACAATGTACAATTCACAGGATCCGTAACAATGTACAATTCACAGGATCCGTAACAATGTACAATTCACAGGATCAATAACAATGTACAATTCACAGGATCCATAACAATGTACAATTCACAGGATCCATAACAATGTACAATTCACAGGATCTATAACAATGTACAATTCACAGGATCCGTAACAATGTACAATTCACAGGATCCGTAACAATGTACAATTCCCAGGATCCGTAACAATGTACAATTCACAGGATCCATAACAATGTAGAAATTCACAGGATCCGTAACAATGTACAATTCCCAGGATCCGTAACAATGTACAATTCACAGGATCCGTAACAATGTACAATTCACAGGATCCGTAACAATGTAAGATTTCGCAGGATCCGTAACCATCTTAGAGCCCCCAGATCCTAAAGCCACCCCCACCCTCTTTAATAACGTTGGGGACCCTGTATGATAATGTGCTTTATGGCCAGACAAACAGGTCTGTTGGACCGAGTATTAAATCTAATACTTCTCTAATCCATGCTACTAGCGAGGGATGTTACAGTCCAGTTCATGTGTGGTACATACATGACGATTAATAATCCATTATATCTATATCTTGATGATAATTTCACTTTGAATGAGGTGGAGGAAAATCTCTCTGGCATTTTAAAGGTTTTTCGGAGCTCCATCTAATATCCCGATTTGGATTTTTTTATTAATAGTATAAATATCCCTTACATCAGCCGCAGCATATGTGGTCAGATTAACATCGTTTGGTTTTTCTAGCTCAGCATGTCTGTCTGAAATGCCTCGGGCTAAAAATCTGCTCAGAGCAGGTAAAGTTGGAGGAAAAAAAAGAAAAGAAAAAAAGAAAAAAAAAGAAAAAAAGAAAAGAAAAAAAAAAAATATATCCTCCCAGCACGAAACTAAGAAAACTAGTGAGAAAATGGCCAGTAGAAGAGATTAACTCAGCTTTATTCTTACTGATGTCGATCCGGGTTAAGCTTCTTTTTTTAATGGTTCTTAGTGGTTATTAATTGTTTTTTTTTTTTTGGGAGGGGGGGGAGGGGGAGGTGTACAAACAAAATGTGCAGACAAAAATTACAAACTTTATCATAGAACACTTTTTTTTTTAAACTTTTTTTTTAACCAGGAGATAGAGGTGTGATGCTATTGGCTTACTTGTATAGTTAGCCCATATAGTTATGGGATTATTGGACATGTATAATCCATTTGCAGAGAGTCAACCATTATCATGTCTGGGGAGGAAGTACAGCATTTAAAAAAAAAAAATTATGTTACTTTTGCAGTTTCTCAATTATTTCATTATTCCTTGGCAATGGGGTTTGTGTGAGGACCACCCAAATAACATGAGTTTATGTGGATTTATTAAGTACTGTCATGTATTTTAGAAATTATTTAATTTTTTTTTTTTTTTTTTAAAGGATAACATCGTCCAAAAAGGTTGTGTTTCACTGAAAGATTTCATTATGCGTAGGTATTTTGAAAACAGTTTTATTTAAAGAATACAAATATTATACCTTATTGACGGAGGAAGATCTGACCCAAGATGTCTGGCCCCTGATCGTGCTATAGAAGTGAGCTCGATAAGATACTTTATGTTTATAAATTATATATAATTATAGTATAATATATATATATAGTAATATATTATTATAGTTTCAAACATCACTTCATTTGTTTTTGACTGTTGTCCTTTAAGAAGTTTCGAGCTGAATAAATAGCCAATATTTTATATATTATAGAATGAGACAGCACTATAGATTAAACTCAATAAACTCCAAAGACAGAGTAAGTATAAAAATATATAAATTTATTTATATAAAATTATATGTATAAATGACAAAAGAAAAAGAGGATATATGGAGTCACAGGCCACTAGATATACACAGATAAGTGGTCACATTACAGACATAAAATAAACATATATAGCTGTATAAGCATTTAGCAAATATAAAATATATATAAAAAGTCTATACAAAATAATCCCCTTACCCACTGAGTTTGCTCACCTGGCCAGGAATATTGAACAATAGGGATTGTTTTGCACTAAAAGACAGCTACACCCCACAGGACGCGTTTCGAAATTCTTCTTCAGCTGGTGGGCGGTAGCGCTGTAATTTTACCCTCTTTAATGTATGGCTGTTATCTTTATTTTGTATGTATGTTGTCCATGTGACCCCTTATCTATGTGTATCTAGTGGCCTGTGACTACATATATCCTCTTTTTTCTTTTGTCATTTATCCATATAATTTTTTATAAATAAATGTATATATTTTTATACTTACTCTGTCTTTGGAGTTTATTGAGTTGTATCTATAGCGCTGTCTCATTCTATAATATTTTGTTCTTTTTTTTTTTTTACAGTGGTTTTTCCATTGTATTCTATATTCAAGACTAGCTGCTAATATTTTATTCAGGGGAAGACAAAAAAAAAATCTCTTTTTACTTTGGGATATCCATTCCTTTATATTACCAACCCGGACCCCTCCTACCAACAGCGTGTGTCCGTATACATTGATGCGTCGGTTAGTATTGTTTTTATCACACTTGGATTGAGGGTTTCCTTTTTTTCGCACTTCATATGTGCACCGTTTTCTATCCACCAGCGCTGTTTTTTATTTTTTATCTTTTATAATGGTGCTGTTGCTACACATAAAGAGCTCTGGTTGACAACCATTTTTAAAAAGTACCGTAATGCTCTCTCCTTAATAATCTTCTGGTTAAGGCCAATCCTTTCAGACAAGAGTAGAAAGAAACAGACATATAGCATCGCTTGTACAGCTCTGGGAGCTGCCTGTCTTTCAACACAATTTAAACCAGCTTGTTTTATGCTAAATCTATTAGGGCTGCCATTTTGGTACAGGAATCCAATTAATTTCGGCTTTTGGAAACCTTCCATTTAAAATGAACTCCCATCAGAGGATTTTGATAAATCAGTTGGCATTGCCGTTTTGTATTCATTTGTCCCTTAACGGTAATGTATTGTCTTATTACAGTTGACTTAATTACTTACATTTAATTAGGATTGGAGCAGAGGCAGCTCACTTTTGTTTTGGCCCTGGGGCTCTTTTACCTCAAAGTGTTTGTAAAAGACTGGACGCTGCCTGCCTGCAGTTTGGTGAAAAGATCTGCTTGTTTTTCTCGATGTTTTAATTTGACAGCACATGATGGATTTCACTGCTGATTCCTGGTTTGGGGTTTACAAATCTGTAGGGGTGAATGGCTTTCTATAACTACAATATCTCTAGTTATACCATAAATACTATATATTCAAACATCTCATTAAAGCGACTTTTGGCCCCCTGAATCTTATAATAGTTATCCAACCCGTTGTGCCCATTTTATTACCAATGTTATATTGTAACAACATTTCTTAATCATTTACCTCCTTGGATTGTATCACGTAGAATCTCAAAATATAACCAGAAAAAAACTATAGAACCACCTAGGGCGAGATAATTTACGACTGGAGTTTAAACCCGGTTTGTACCAGCAGTAGGCACCAACGTGGTCCATGGTCAATATTGTGACGGACAATTTAATGATGTTCTATGGATTCTTCACAGACCTTGCCAGTGGCACATTGCCTATCTCTGGCCATGACTAAGGGCTTCCAACAGCTTGACAGATGCTCCAGGTTTGGCATCTGCTTGCCAAGGGGTAGGCACCAGCACTGTTCATGGTGGACATCTACATTGTCTTTGTGATGGACAATATAATGGAACCTTTCGAAAGACCTTGCCATGGACTTGCCTATCCTTGGTTTTTAAATTGCTTTCTTCTTCCTGTTCGGGGATTTTGCCAATTATAAAGAAGAAGAGTTATTTATTTTACCATTTTAGGCATGAAACAGCTAAAGGTACAAAAAAAAAAAGGGCAGGAGGGGTGTAAAAATCCACATCTTTTTTTTTTTTACCATGTTTAAAGCCAGCAAAATGGAGGCACAGTATATTTGTCCCATATTAGACAAAATCACAAGAAGTGCAGAGGTACCAGGTTTGTAAGAACCTGCCGACCATGTGAATCCACCTCCTTGAAATACTCCATGACATTAGGCTTACTATAGAGTAGGTGGTGACTGGAATGGGCCGAGCTCCCCATTACTATCATGGCGGTTCCTGTATTCTGGTCTAGTTGTTTGGACAACCTCCGAGAGAGAATTAGCCATTCTGCATATAAAGTGGAAATAATCCCAGTGCACTGTGGTAATTATTTGGGCTACAGGACCATGCCACTAGGGGGCACCACTGCTTTTGCCGTGGGTGTGCTGAATTACATTTTCAAAGTTCTCAATGTCACCTGGTGCATGCAATTAGAAGTACTCCACCGCCACCAAGTTAGACATGATGATGGCATAACCGCACATGAGAATGAGGACCCCCTGAAAGACTGGTGGGTGGAAGATCTTCCATGTATCACATACATGGCAACTACGGTATATGTAGAAAGTGGAACTTGAACACAAGTATTTTCTACAAGTCTGTAGAGAATATTCAAGGGCAAGGGACTTTGGCACTAATGCGTATAGTTAGCCAGTGGGCGTTCCACCTTTTCTGCCCAAAATGACTGACTTTGCTGTTACCTCTATAGACTTGACATTGGCCTAAAGCTAATTTTGTACCGGCCTGCCGTTAAAATACCGGCTGCGCAACGTGTGGTGGAGCATTTGGAACATCATGGCTGTCATTAGAATATAGCTAGCCAAACACAGACCTTGTGTAGTATATTAGTTTCTATCGCAGGCTCCCTTTTGATTAGCTCTTTGCACGACGGCAGTGACTTCCTGACGGGGCGAGAGTGGTAGTAAAGTCACATGGGGCCCACTGATACCATGTCATAGAATTGTCCCACTCTATAATATGCCCATGATTCTGTTGGACCACGTGTCTCCTTTTGCAGTTCTGCCGATGTCAATGGGTTCAATTCTTCTGTGGAAGCAAAATGGCTGACTTTGAGGTGCAGCATTCTCACTGCTCCCATTTAGAGCCCGATACAACACACACATACAGTAAGTAGTCATCGTTTGCAATGCATGTGGGCATGCTATGAATTCAAGGGTGTGTTCATGCATACAGCTACCTTATTGTATTCAACAGGAAAATTGATATCACAGCGTGCCATGCTATTGAGACTTAAATAAAAATGTTTTAAAATATCTTACTTCATAGGGTCTGCTCAATAAAGATTGAGATGGGAATTTCAAACTTAAGGCCAGAGTAGCTGAGTTGGAAAAATTCAGCCGCATTGTTATATATATATATACAGTAGTGTATCTTCCACAAGGCAAACCAGGCACTCGCCTAGGGCGGCACTTTGCCAGAGGGTGTTAAAGCACAATTCTGGTGCTTCAAACATTTTCGCTCCCTCCCTCACCGTTCAGCAAGCTTTAGCTCCTTCCAATTAATCGGGGTGATGGGGGCATGTAATGGACATGGTGGGGGTATGTAATGAGGGTGATGGTGGCATGTAATAGGGGTGATGGGGCATTTAGTGTGGATGCAATGTGGGTGATGGGGGCATGTAATGTGGTGATTGGGCTTTTAATGTGTGTGCAAGGTGGGTGATGGGGCATGTCATGGGTGTGCAACGTGGATGATGGGGCATGTCATGGGTGTGCAACGTGGGTGATGGGGCATGTCGGAGGTGTGCAACGTGGGTGATGGGGCATGTCGTAGGTGTGCAACGTGGGAAGGTGGTGCTCGAATTTTGTCTGCCTAGGGCAGCACAAAACCAAGATACACCACTGCATATATACTTCAAGGGAGGGGCTTGGAGACAAATAATATACTCTATTTTAGTTTTTAGGTAATATCTATCCCTCCCCCCCCCTTCCCCAGACAACAGAAGTGCACCTAATTCTGTCTTTAAAAATAGATATATTTTTGCAAATAGGTTAATATTGTTGAGATCTTTATATAACTGTATAAGTAAAATAAAGTATGGCTCTTGGTATTACTTAGAGTATTGTATATGGCGTTTCCCCCGAAGCCATTAAGTAACAAGGCTGAACTCACTTGGTATTAAATGAAATAATAAATGGTCTCCGTAAGAAATTGATTGCTTAAAGTCAGTCTCCCGCTGGACTGTGAATTCTGGAATGATTATTGGATTGAGATGCAGACTTGCATTAGAACAGGTCAGGTAAACGATTAATAACTTATTGATGGAAGATTAAAAGAGTGATATCAAATCTTTATCCCGGCGAAGATGTAGTTTATCAATTTGTCACAAAAATTGTAACTATCAGCTGCAAGGAGCATCAGAGCTTTGTGAGAATTGATCCTTTGTTTGTTTGTGTACGTGTAGTTTATTGATGAGGTTTAGTTCGCAAGAACAAATTGCAGCATAGTCAACATTTGAAAATGATTTGGCCCACATGCTGCTGTGCTCAACTTTGTTTTGTCTATTTTTTTCAAATATATATATATGTAGCAGTTCTACTGTAGTTTTACTTTGAAAATAATTCCGTCGGGGCTTCTAAATTCAGTAACATTCCATTAAGGAGGGGCTTGGAGAGATGGGCAGGACTGTTGTCATAGCAACACCAATACAGTTATTACACTTTATTTGAAGTGTTAGGATATATGAAGACAGATCAATCTGACGTAACACTCTTTTTTTTACATCCCCCCATTGATCTCTGCACAAATGAGTTAGGCAAATATTTTGGCAGGGGGGAAGTGTGCTGGTTTCTGAAGGGAAAATGGAAGGACATCGCACTTAAAGCTGAGGCTAAAGGTGAACCAAATTTGGGACAAGCGACAACTTAATGACCCCAAGCACAGCCTGGCTTCGGAAAAAGACATTCATGCTCCACAATGGCCCTGTGAGATTCAGGACCACAACATTAACATTAACAATTGACCTATTCATATGAATGGGGACTCTATTTCGGTTTATAGAAAGCCCATAGCATTACATGTATTCCATAAACCGAAAGTCTATAAACCGAAAGACATTCGGTTTATAGAAAGCCAATAGAATTACATGTATTCCATAAACCGAAAGTCTATAAACCGAATGTCTTTCGGTTTATAGACTTTCGGCTTATGGAATACATGTAAAGCTATTGCTATTCTATAAACCGAAATAGAGTCCCCATTCATAAGAATAGGTCAATTGACCTATTCGTATGAATGGGGACACTCACCTACATTTTACTTCATTTTGCAGGTCTCTAGCCCTTTCCAGGACTTTTTTAGAGGCATTTTAGTGGCCAAAAGTTCGTGTCCCCATTAACTTCAATGGGGTTCGGGGTCAAGTTCGAGCACGGACCCGGACATTTTTTCGAAGTTCGGCCGAACCTCTCGAACCCGAACATCCAGGTGTCCGCTCAACTCTATCTATATATTGTGTTAGCAGAATTGCAAGCAAATGCCTAAGTTAGGAGAAAAATGTTATGTAAGTATAACAGAGGGAGCCTTTTTCATATTATGTGCGTATATCCCTACGTGGGAGGTGCCATGTCCCCCGTGTGGACAGAGCATTTGGCTGTCATCTTTGTTCTTCTTCACCGTTTTCTCTGTGGCACTCTCAATGGTCTGAGCGGACCCCTGCATTTCAGCTCTGCTAAGCTCGTGCATCACCAAGCAGTACACAGCACGCTTCCCGACATTCTCCTCAGGAACGGTTTTTAGGTGATGTCATGAGCAGGAGACTCCACATAATCATTTAAAACACATTTTATGTTTGACCTCTGTGACCTCACATGTCTGCCTATGGTCCTAGTGCTCAATAATGACTGTGACAAACCTTCATCAACAAAATGTACCTTGCAAATGACCAATAGTGTACACAACACTTTATTTTGGTGTGCCCCTCACGATTTAACATATTCAACCAAATCACTTGTAGTGTTGCCGTTGCCACTATTCCCCCCAAATACTTACCACAGAATCATTATCTCCCAAATCTCTAACCACAGTGCCATTATTCCTAAAATTTAATTTCATAGAATCATTATTCCCCAAATTAATTACCACAGTATCATTATTCCCCAAATTAATTACCACAGTATCATTATTCCCCAAATTAATTACCACAGTATCATTATTCCCCAAATCACTTACCACAGTGTCATTATTCCCCAAATTAATTACCACAGTGTCATTATTCCCCAAATTAATTACCACAGTGTCATTATTCCCCAAATTAATTACCACAGTATCATTATTCCACAAATTAATTACCACAGTATCATTATTCCCCAAATCACTTACCACAGTATCATTATTCCCCAAATCACTTACCACAGTATCATTACTCCCGAAATCAATTACCACAGTATCATTACTCTCCAAATCACTTACCACAGTATCATTATTCCCCAAATCACTTACTACAGTATCATTATTCCCCAAATCACTTACCACAGTACCATTATTCCCCAAATCACTTACCACTGTGCAATCATTCCCCCAAATCACTTGCCGGTGTCATTATTCCCCAAATGCCATCATTCCCCTGATCACTTGCCGTTGTGCCGTTATTCCTCCAAATCATTTTCCACAGTGCCATTCTTCCCTTAAATCACTTGCCACATTGTCATTATTCTCCCCAAACATGCCTCTCCTCCATAGGGTGTGTTGGGCACTCCCCCTTGCCCACACCTGTACATATGTCACTGCCTAGACGGACCAGACTCCAGGGGTCAGGTAGTTTAAAGGCAGACCATTTTTGGATGACTTGGTGTACTTTAAGTTTTGTTTATATAAGATAAGTCCCAGGCAAACATCATAAATATATTGGAGTTCTTACTACCAGTCTATGAAATATCCGGCTCTACAAATCTCCCTAAGTGGCATAAAGAACATTGGTGTAAAATGGATTTTTTTTGAGGCTGCCTTAGATGTCATTGGAGGCAAGTAACATTAAGTTATTGGGCACTTGGGCCAGCCGAAAAGTATTTAAAACCGAAAAGCCGTTCCAAGTGATTAAGTGTTTGTGAGTTATTTACAGTACATGCAGATGCAATGTTCATTTCTTTTGGAAGACTGGTACTGAGCCTGGAGAGCAGACAGCTGGACTGCGACCTCATCACTGTGTAAGTAGTCCAGCCAATAGGTCTTTATTAATGCAGAGGGCTAAATGAGCTAAGGAAGATTTGCTGTGAGCATCTGCACTCTCTTCCCATGATTTGCATCCTTGCAGAGACAATCCCAGCCACCTGCCCCTAATATCGCTGTTCTTTTATCTGTCCGCTCGCTGCATGCTCACACCACATGCGTCCGCGCAGGACACTTGTCTCTCGGCTTTCTTTTTTTTTTTCCCCTCTTCTATATTTCTTCATCTTTATTAAGGTTTTCTCGAGACAGGACAAACCATAAAATATCTTGACACGGTTTGCAGTACAGAAACGTCCAATAATACAATTAAGATCAAGTCTGCATCGATTTTAGTTTTATATAAGTTGTGCAAAAAAGGCAGGTTGGGCCAACTATACCGTACATCAGATAAAACAACCGCCCACACCCACAGTCTCTCGGCTCTCTAAAAACCCAACCAATTGTTTATATTTCAGATTGTGGCCTAAGAAGAATTAAAGGGACTCTCTTATCAGAAGTCTCCAAAAGTCTTCTAAAAGTCTCTTATTGGTTATTTCTAAATTTAGATTTTTTTTTTTTTAGAAAAATAACACTACATGAAACATTTTCTAACACATCTGTACTTCCTGTACCTTTTTTAGGGTGGGGGTGGGGTGGGGGGGGGGGGGGTGGTGGAGGCGCCACAGAATACATATTGCATCTTCTACATGATGGAATGCTGAGAAGTCTCAGGATCTGATTGGCTGATTTCTATTTTAGTTTCTATCTCTAATTGTCTGTACAAAGTAAGATAGCACCCAGGGCAGGGATGTCAAGAGGGTTGCTCTCTCACCTGACTGAGGCTGCAACAGTTTTCACTTTTAAATTCCCTAGTGCTTAGCACTTCCTATATTTCTATCCAACTGTGTTGCTAGCTATCAATTTGTGAGTACCTTATCCGTCAGTATATCTGTCTTGCCTGTCTACTTGTGTCCATCTTTGCTTATAATTAGAGTTGAGCGGACACCTGGATGTTCGGGTTCGGCAGGTTTGGCCGAACTTCGAAAAAATGTCCAGGTCCGTGCTCGAACTTGACCCCGAACTTGACCCCGAACCCCATTGAAGTCAATAGGGACACAAACTTTTGGCCACTAAAATGCCTCTAAAAAAGTCCTGGAAAGGGCTAGAGGGCTGCAACTCTATTTCGGTTTATAGAAAGCCAATAGCATTACATGTATTCCATAAACTGAAAGTCTATAAACCAAAAGACATTCAGTTTATATACTTTCAGTTTATGGAATACATATAATGCTATTGCTATTCTATAAACCGAAATAGAGTCCCTATTCTTATGAATGGGGACTCTATTTTGGTTTATAGAAAGCCCATAGCATTACATACAATGTAATCGCCGAACCCCGAACTCCAACCCGAACATGCAGTGAAATGTCCGCGTTCGGTCCGGGGTCCAAAAACTGTAATGTTCGGTACGAACCTGAACAGTGCGGTTCGGGTTCGCTCAACACTACTTATAATGGGTGGACTGATGAAGTTGCTGGCTGATGAGTTTACACCATTGACCACTCAATCGTTTTTTTTTTCCCCAGGCCAAAAGTTGGTGAAAGGGTTATACGAGTTTTAAATTTCATGAAAATATACAAATGTATTAATTTTAGAAAATAAATCTAGAAGAAGAAATACGTGTTATACAGAGGCTTCCTAATGTTTGGCGGTCATGACAACCAGTTGATAATACTAACCCTGCTCCTGTCAGAAGGATGCTATGGGTGCAACTCATGTCACCCCCTGACTGGGGCATACAATGGGGGCAGTTGAAGTCATGGTTTAGGTCCCTGAACGTTTGGCATGCCACTGGGTGTATATTGCTTGATAAAGGCCAAATGCTTCCAAAGTCTAGCAATAAATACCTCTTACATTGCTGAAAAACGTTTGGGGAGGAGATGATTCCACAACATTCCTCAAAATGTTACATTTCTTCCTGATACATTCTGCGGAGTCCTTCCCAGTGTGGGATTTAAGTGCGTCCAAACAATGTAATCGGCGGGTGGTAAAAAAAAAAAAAGGAAAAATGGTAGACAGGGATTGACGTGATGCGGTAACTGCTGCTGGTTTGCCAATAAATGGTATTATTAATAAAGAGGCTATGCAGTGGCTGATGGGGGTCCGCATTGAGCGGACACGATGGGAAAATCAATGGCATCCTGTGTTATAGCACCATTGCTTGTCAAATTTACGTGACGTGTTATGATTTTCTTGGAGATTGAATCATACACCGGATAAACATGTAAGTCCTCTGAGAAGACCATGCTGTCATGTATTTAGATTTTCTTTCTAAATTACATAATTTTTGTACACGGCGAGAAATGGTTCGATAACACACAAACCGCTTGGCTGGAACGACCATGCAATTAATATACTATTATTATTTTTTTTTTATGAAGAGAAAAAAAAAGATGAGCTAAGAGAATTGGGGCCAACACCCTTGTTAGCTACTCTATCACTTTTTAGGTCCATCACACACTCGGAGGAGTTTATTTTTTCCCAAAGGGGCTAAATCCCATCGGAGTGAGCATTATTAGCAGTCTTTCGAAATCAACAAAAAGTATGAAAAAAAAAGTTACCCTATGCATTAAAAATTATTTTCTCTACAATAAGGACTACAAGTAAAACGCCTTACTGAGCCCTCTTAGCACTGGGTGTCTCTATCAGGACGCGGCCATGTTGTTTAGAATCTTGGGTGGTTCTTCTACCAAGGAAATACCAGTACCTAAAAACACGCACATGCACAGGGATAGTGTGTACATGTGATTTGTTCTTCCAACATTTGGACACTATAATGCAGCAATATTTTAGTGTTGTTGTATATCGGCGGATGCATCATCATGCGGATGAACTGACATTTTTTTGGTATTGTATCTGCTGGGGGTGCGGTAAAGCTTGTGCGTCGTAATATTGTGCGATCATTGACGAGTGTTTACATTGTGTCATGGACATCACCAACAGCACATGACGACATCTTTAAGGCATGCGTCAACATGCAGATAGAAGGGTTGAGTTAGGTTAGGCAGGATATTAGAGTTAGTCATTGAGTTTAGGGTTGGGGCTCATGGAAGAAATTAGGGTTAGTACGAAGCATAAGGGTTGACGACATTAAAGGGTCAACAATCATGCAACATTATTACCAATCAATAGTAAACTGACGTCCTTAGCAGGACTGCCATGAGACATTTGGAGCCCCTTGGTTTGGGCCTGCCCTATAAATATAACCCCCACATGTGCTCTTCCGAGTGACGCGCTGTGTGGAAGAATAGGAGTACATCCGCTTATCATTCCTATTTTGTCACAATGTGTCAGTCTTTACAGTTGCCCACATTCACCACCAACAAGAAGACATTGCTGTGCCCAGCCCCAAATGCAGACAAGCTCCAGGCTTCCCAAAGTGATAGCGATACCGGTTACTTGAATGTCAATGAATAATAAGGGGGGGGGGGAATGGCTGAAAATCTCTTAATTTATTTAAAAAAAAAAAAAAAAAAAAAAGGTCTGCAAACCTATAGAAAAAAAAAAGTTTTCCTGGTAAATATATTTTCCCCTAGACCTTAAAGGAGTACTGACTGTTCCTCCCGATGCCAGTATCACTGGCTAGCATTACAGAAAGGGACGGTGTGCGTGAGCTTTGTGGAAAAACCTGCGGTAAGACTTGTGTTTACGTTCAAGACACAAAAATTCACAGATCCTCCGGGAAGCCTTTCATGGATGCCATATGACCCGCATGTTTTTTTGTGTTGCCTCTTTCATTATACTGTAAGGCTAATTAACACATTCAAGAGTTCCACTCAAGTGGAAAGAGCAGGACTTGGTCTGTCCAGCTGAGAGGCATGACGCGGCAAGTAGGACCATTTTTGTTTCATTTCTTCATGTGAAATATATTTGTTACAAAGATTCAGTGGGCCACTAATCATTGACTAGGCATTTTGTTCCTCCTTTCACCGGCAACTTCACTGCCACATTGCTATCTATGGCCTCCTTCCTGGTGGCCAAACCTGTTTAGCTGAAGCTTGGACACCAGCTTTTCGACGTTTGGTTGTGTGGTTGGGGACAGCTTGCAACACCCGCCTGGCCGTCCTTCTATCAACGTTTGATCTTCATAGTAATATCCACTAGCAGATTGCTCATGGGCAATTTGTTCAAAGATGTTTCTTTCTCTTTTGAGTTTTCAAAAGGAAGAGCATGTGCCAAGCCTGGAGTAAGGACTGAATGGAGGGGGTGAAAGAAGGAGGCGACGGGGCTCAGATTAAGCAAGTCCTATGTAAGTCAAGTGCTTTGGAGAATACTGGGTGCCAGTATGGGGGCTTGATGCTTATGCTGTCCCCCCCATTCCTTTATTCGACATTTCTGTTCGCTCACATGGTTCCGCTTGATCAAAATTCCCATTGTAGGGTACTGAATGGGACGCTTTAGTGCTGTCTGTCCTCCTTTTAATTAAAGCTTCCGCTCCCTACAAGGCCATTATGTCACAACGTTTCCTCCTTTCTTCTATTCCCCCCCCCCCCTTTTTCCTCTCCTCCCGACTGTACAGAATAGAACAACGGTAACAAGAAAGGCAAACGATTTTTAATGGGCCCTCCCAACCCAGCATCTTTGATCTATATGACTAGAAGAGAAAGTCAAAAAGAGGTAGAAAGTTTGTGGATGAAAGAATAGTTCCATGAAACAACGCTGGAATAATCAGTGGAATATAAAGAAACTGTATTAAAGTTACTTTATTTATTTTAAGATTTTTGTTTTTTATTAATTGCATCGATTTACAAATTCTGTTTGACTAACGTATTTTGCAAGGGACTGATTTTATCAAGCCTTTTAGTAGAAATTGGGATTTTCTTTCTGGTAGTAATGCAATTTCCATTTTTCATTTGTTTTTTATTCACTTTTTTTTGTTAGAATATTAGATTATAATTGTTATAATTATATATATATATATATATATATATATATATATATATATATATATATATATGTGTGTGTGTGTGATTATTATATTCTGAGAATGGAAAATGTTTAAAATGAGACAAATATACAATGTTTTCTAAGGGTCTGCCAAGGGATGTGCGAGTTCTTTCTGAAATGTGGTAAATGAACATAAATGAATATATAATATGTAGGGGTAACATTTGTTTTGTATTTGCAGTAACAGTGAAGAATAACTTAACAAGTGTTTAAAAAAAAAAATACAAAATATATATAAAGTGTCTTTATTAATATATTTTCCCCAGAAACAGACAATAAATTCAATTAAAACTACTCACATAAAATATACAAAAAAACAAAACAAAAACATGAACATATATAAAAGTGCAAACAAATATATTATCTATTGCCAATACTGGAAACTCTAGGACCACATTAGTATAATAAATAAGCTATGGTATGGTTGAAATGGATTATTAGTTCTCCGGTAGTACACAGTCAATACAGGATATATACAATAGCATCACAACTGTTACTACTGCTGCAACAATAACACTGCACAAAAAAGTAATACATAATTAAACAGAATACTCAAAAACAATTACCAGCATATACTAAGCTTAACCCTGGTCGTTTCCCACTCCTGACCGGGATTTTTTTTAAGAAAAAGGGAGTAAAACAATGCCACTTCAGGTCGCGTTGCGAATGCTGACGGCGTCAGAACAGCATGTTGGTGGTAAAAAAATATGTCGTTTTTTTAATTGAATTTAATTTATATTTATATATTTTTTTGTATATTTTTATTTAGCCACAGTAGTACAAAAAAAAATGCAAAATAACTTTATTTGAAAAAAACTACACATTGATAGGACTAATCAGAATATGGATGGTTAAGTCAGTTGAGATGCAGTGTCAGTACAAGGTCACCAGTGGCTGTGGCAAGGTCAGTGAAGGTCACTAGAACATCATTTAATTGTCCACCACAGAGTCCAGTAGAGGTCCACCCCAATGCTGGTGCCTACCCCTGGGTGCTAGTTGGACCTCCATGTTACCAAACGATTATATGACACCTATTAAAATGTTACGGCTTTATCAATATTCAGCCTTTAGATATCTCTATATAGAAACCTTGGAAGTGTTTAGTTACGTATATAATATTAGGCATTACTGCTTCTGTAACACACTTGTGTTCAAGGATACAACGTAGCATCCTGCAATCTCTAACCATAAATGGGTTAAATGGATTAGAGGGACAGCCGATCGTCACCTATTGAATCCGGTGACAGCCCAGACGCAGTGATGAGTAGGAAAATAAACGACCTGTAATATCAGGCTAATTCTGTTTACAAACGGATAAATATTACATTGCTGTCATATAGAGCAGAATCAATACCATCTCCCCCATCGCTGGGCAGCTACTTCAAAAATCAATCGCTCCCCCCCCCCTTCCCCCAACTACGCTGTTATCTGTTTTTCAGGGGGACGGGGGTCAGTGGTTTATTGAAGTATATCTGAATTTACAATATTAACAGCTCAACGTGGTTTTTTTTTTTTTTTCCCTGGGTTCACAGTGAATTAATTACCTGCTTAGGAAGCCGTGAAAAAAATCAATCTATGAAAATATTTTCCCCATTTTGAAAAAAGAAGAGATCAGAGATCGTGTCCGTCATCATGAGACACAGTTTAAAGACTCAATTCATAATCTTCTTTCCAACCTTCCAACCCAAGCTCTGCTGGCCATCATTTACCATGTTTGTTAAGTCTTACATATTCTAGACGCATCTACTTGGGTAGATATAATAGGATGTACGTGAGGTTGAGAAGGTTCTTGAGTGGGTGTTAGCTCCAGTAAGATAAAGTTCATATTTAAATGAGTTATTTATTTAATCATTAGTTAAGGGGGTGTTACAGAACTGTAACAGTCAACAGAAATAGACTAATAATCCATAGCGCGCCCCCCCCCCTATTATCAGTGCATACCCTCAAGAAAAAAGTATTTTACAAGATTACGTTTTTCCCCATTTTTCCCCCCCAAAGAGGTAACTTTGGCCTAGTTTGTGCAACTTGTTTGTTAATTCCCCACAAGCCACTTTTTTTTCCCCATGTATTATACTTCATTTGTCCATTATAAAATCTACAATCAAATAGTAATAATATTTTTAAATAGTACAAAAAAAAAAAAAAAGACACACATGCAACAAAAAACAAACAAAAACATACTCTACAGAGTCTACAAAAAAGTCTACAAAAACTATGAATTTCACAGATCTGGGTTGAAGTTTCATCTGTTAGAACTCCCGAGAGCTCCATAGAGCAGACCATTCTCAAGCCAATGCGAAAGTAGCTATTACTTAAATTGACAGACGTCTGAGAGGCTGAATTTAAGGTCAAGGGGTGTCCTTACTTTTCACTTATTATATTGTGTGTTTGGTGGTCCACATTAGTGTCTGCTGCATATATTTCACTCATTTGCTTGTTTATATTGTGTGTGTGTGTACACATTGTGTGGGCTATATAGCGAATAATAAGTGCATTTTGGCTACCCACCTCTAACCTACTTCCTCCAGGAAAGATTCACAAGCAATATATATATATATATATATATATATATATGTATATTATAATTAACCAATAGCGCTAGTCCTTTAATTTGATTGTCAGCTACTGCCGGTGGGTAGTTGGTCAATTATATATATATATATTTTTTTTTGTTTTGTTTTGTTTTTTATCAAAAATAAAAAAAATTAAGAATATCAAGGCGTAATATAAAAAATAATAAAAGGTAGAATTAAAAAATAAAAATCTATATGATCATGAGAATTTATTTATATTACACAAGAAAAGAATAGACGTTGCCAATCTTAAAGAGGTGTGATCGCCATACTCTTGCATTTCTATTATACTGTTAATGATAACATTGTTAATCTTATTAATAAAGCTAACGCACAAAGTAACCTAACCTATTTTCTTGATACTAATATGCACTTTTTTTTCATGATTTTAACAGCTCTGGAAAAGGGGTGCATCCAGCGGTGTATCTTGGTTTTGTGCTGCCTTAGGCAAGCAAAATTCAGGCACCCCCCCACCCACGTGGCACACCCATGACATGCCCCATCACCCCATTACATGCCCCCATCATCCACATTGCATACACACTAAATGCTCCATCACCCCCATTACATGCCACCATCATCCTTATTACAAACCCCCACCACGTCCATTACATGCCCCCATCACCCCGATTAATTGGAAGGAGCTAAAGCTTGCTGAACTGTAAGGGAGGGAGCGAAAATATTTGAAGCACCAGAAGTGTGCTTTAACACCCTCTGGCAAAGTGCCGCCCTAGGCGGGTGCCTTGTTTGCCTTGCGGAAGATACACTACTGGGTGCATCTTAGAATCAATGGCGTCTTACATTGTGGTGGATAAATTCTTCCTCCTAATCTAATACACAATATTTGGCTCGGCTGACGAAAGGAGGAAGGTTTTTTCGGATCTGAATGATGTGCGCCATTGATTCACGGGCCAGCCAGCTTCCAAGCTAGTGCAGCAAGGTAAGTGAGGTCTGAAAAAGGGGTGCGCCTTATAATCGATGACGTTTTAGAATCAAGGAAATACAGTATCTACTTTTACTTGGGGACTGCGGTGGCTATAGCACTATGTCGCAAAAGTATAAAAACAACACAACAACTTCATACAACTGCAACTCTGCCAACTTATACATTGTTTTAGTAAATCCCAGTATGATTAGCACCTTGTGGTTACTGAAGGTTATAGTCTAACAACTACAAATAATGCATGTAAACAACCAAACAAAGAGTGAATTGGTTTATTAGAAGTAGCAAAAATTCTCGCTGGCAATAATTGTTAAAAACGTTTGTTTCCTTTGTTTGTTTGTATCTTGTAACTGTTTCATTCCTCTTTCACGGCTCCGAGACTTTGAGAAATATCTGCCTTACTTTCAGGGGAATAGTTTAATCCAATAAAGGATTTAACATAGTTCATTATTTTGTCTATTAGTACCTTAATGACACTGCCAGCACAGCACAGGCTAACAACACCATTGATTAACTGTTAAAATATTGATTTTTTAATAAATACATTAGTTGAATACTGGCTTTTAAAGAAAAGGTTAATGTGTGCTTTATATCTGATGGTGACTTTTAAGGCACTCTAGGGATATTATAGTTTTGTGTAAACTTATCTCGCATAGTTAATGTGGATTAACCAGCTGGATTAAGGTGTGCCGTACAATGCATTCTCAGTAAATAGTGGTGTTGGATAGAACGTAAGCACAGTACGCCCCAGAAGTGCTATTTTCCCTCATGTGCTATCTAAAACATAGAATTGGAAATGTTTTGCTATGCCAGTATTGGATCACGTGTAGTGGTTACTGTGGATCCATATTACCAAGTGTAGAACAAAAGGTAGAACTCCTGAATTTCTGTATTTTTTTATCATGTTAGAGGGTATCATTTCTACAATAGACATATTTCTATTCTAGCCAACCAACGAGCTCCCATTCTGATATTTTGACAGCCATTTTGTATGAAATTCTAGTTGCCATGGAAGACAATAGACTGTTTCGCCTGATTACACCACCATTTTGGAACGTTGACCCAAAAATGGACTTTATGCATAACCCTCTTAGTGCATATAGAATTTTTAATTTAGATGTTTTTCTGAAGCCTGTAGCATTTATATATGGCAGTAATTAAGTCTCTTGTAAATGGCAAGAGGCAGGAATATGTTTTTGAGTAACTAACAGCTGCGGATCAGTTGGGTTTTACAAACGAACCCACTGACATCAACAACTGAGCTCCAAGTGCCACCATCTTTATCTAGGTGCAGAGACCTATCACCTCAGCTTTCTCTCTTACAGACACAGGGCACTGGTCTTTAACATCATACAGTGGAGCTTGCTAGAGGTCTCTTGCACAGGATACACAGATCTCCTGCTATACCCTACAACATAACTGAACTTTAAGTTATCTTCCAGGCCCTGAAAATTATGCAGCAATGTAGATTAAGCATTTAACTGAGCTGTAAGAGAGGCATGTGACTGGTGTCTGTGATGGTAGACAGTGGTGTATCTTGGTTTTGTGCTGCCCTAGGTAGACAAAATTCAGGCACCCCTCCCCCCACGTTGCACACCTACGACATACCCCATCACCCCATTATATGCCCCATCACCTACATTGCACACACATATTAAATGCCCAATCACCCCATTACATGCCCCCATCACCCACATTTCATATACACTAAATGCCTCATCAAACCCATTACATGTCACCATCACCCTCATTACATTCCCCCACCACGTCCATTACATGCCCCCATCACCCTGATTAATTGGAAGGAGCTAAAGCTTGCTGAACGGTGGGGGAGGGAGCAAAAATGTTTGAATCACCAGAAGTGTGCTTTAACACCCTCTGGCAAAGTGCCGCCCTCTGGCAAAGTGTCACCCTAGGCGAGTGCCTTGTTTGCCTTGTGGAAGATACACTACTGATAGTAGAAATAACACAAAGAAGGGTATGAGAAATGGGACAGAGAGTTCTAGGTGTGATTTTGGGAACGGAGGAGAGGAACCAACACCTGGACATTACAATTAACAATTTAATGATGTTCTATCTACCTTCACAGACCTTACCATCCTAGACTTTGCCTATCCTTAGTGGGGCAAAGGGCACATGTTATGGTATAGTAGCAAAACATCTAATATGCATTTCACCATTGTTTTTTTTTAAAATTATTATATCTATATTAGTATTGTTGTTCTAGTTGAGTGTATTAATCCCCAATGGATTATTCCTTGTTCACTGAAATTCATAACCCTCGAAATAATTTTATTCCAGCGCTTTAATGATGTCATTCAACATTTCCTTTAAAGCAAAATAGCTTGTAATTTTTTTCCCCTGTATCATTTCACTGAAATGAAACTTTTATTACAGCAAATATTTAATCACTGTATTCTCATTGGATGATTTCAATAATATTAACATCCATGGGATCATTGAAATATTGACCACTCAGCTATTCTATTGGCAGAGATGTTTCAGTGTCTCACAATGGTTTAATCAAAAGATAATTGGAGAAGATAACATTGCAAGCGGTTTTAATCACTGATGTCTTCTCTGCTGGACCCTCTGTTACCCCTCCTGGGTACCTCCCTCTATAGCTGCTTCCCAGCCCTTAAAAGAGCATTACTGTGATGTGCTCTAGATCACAGGCAAAACCAGCGTATCAAAACTGGAACTATTTTATTGAAGAGAAACACAGGTTTTATACAGTTCAGAAAAAGGGACAGTCACCACACAAAAACAGACAATATGCTGTTCAGTCTACAATGGGAAATACCACCATAAAGTTCACACATCCGACAATGGATGACGCACACAATGACAGGAGGACATGTAACACCTATTGACTGGATATGCAGTCGTGTGCATATTCCAATAGTAACATACAATAAAAAAAAAAATTCAAACCTCCAAAATAAAAATTGGACACAATACTATCAAATACAGTAGGATACAAGTCGTACACAGAACACATTACAATAACTTGGCCGTCCCTGGATATACTTCTGAGCTGCCCACCTTAGTGGTGCCTGTCCTGTGCTCCTTGTGGTCTCAGTACCAAGAACAGGGTGGCTTGGGTCTCCCCAATGGTCCAGCTCACCAGGAGAAATGGCATATTGTACTCCAGGCCATGGGCAATAGACTGTGGAGAAGATGCTGGGTTTTCATCACATTTCTTTTATATAAATCTATATTCTATATAAATCAGCCAAAGTACCAATATTTGGAACCTTTGTAGAGCCGGATGCAGGGAAATCTGAGAATAATGTCAGGGTGGGTAAGCCCTCAACATAAAGTGATGAGGTGGTCTGAAGGCTATTCACCCCCAAAAAAAGTGAAATACAAAAATCATTAAAACCTGAGTTAGGAAAATTTGCTCCCTATCTTTCCAACTATGCGACTAATGGCTGATTTTTTTTGTGAATGGCCCCCGTAGAGCCAGAGACACACCAAGGTTTTTGTGGGGCTTAACCAGAGTACAAAGCCAAGTCACAATCCAGAGGGTCAACCCAGTAAGTCAATAACCAATAATAATAATGGAATGCACAAAGCAAACTGGAAGGGAGCATTTTTATACTTCTGCCATAATGGGACCCAAGGTTCTATGGAATAAGTGCGGCAAAAAGCATTTCAGCCGAGAGCATATTTAAAAGTTAGCTCCATAATTACCAACATTTTGTTCATGTATGACCTCTAGGGTTGCAAGATTTTCTTCCAAATATAAAAAAAACGTCCAAGTTACTTACGCCATAGACTTTACATTGGCCTCATGCCAATTTGTTAGTGGCCTGCCGGTAAAATACCATTTGGGTGTCAACTCTAATGACCTCATATATTTCAGAAACAGCTCACCATACCACTAGCATTTGCCTTCAATGCCAAAGAGTCAAAGTCTAACCTGAGTCAAAAATAAGTGTTGTTGTTTCAATTCCCTACTACTGGCTTGAGGTCTTGTGCTTTTGTTTTTAAAAAAACGAAACAAAATTATTCAGATTTGGCTTTTGTTACCGAGGACGTCACCCACCAAAAAAAAAAAAAAACAGTCTGGACTGCACCTTTAAGGCCTGTAATGATTTTGTTGCCAGTAGAAGCTATAAATTGGATTAAGGATCCAGGATACAGTCGAGTGACTTTCTCTCCATTGCCCCACCTGGCGGGCTTCTGTACGATAAAAAAAAAAAAGGAAAAAAAAAGAAAAGTGCAGCTGAAATGGGTTTTGGATTCCGCTTCACAGCCGCAGGTTCCTTGTGGAAAAAATGAAAATTTTTCAGCAGAAGAAGCTGGCATGGAGTCACTGCCAGTATCTGTCCTGTGTTTGTATCATCTGCTGCTACTGTTCCAGAAATGTGGTTTGCTAGGTTATCGAGGCAGTGGGGGGAGGAGGCGAAAAGAAGGGGGGAATATGAAAGCATTTTCTAAACTACTTCTCTTTCCCTCTGTAGTGGAAATAAAAGCTATTTATGTGAGGTGTTATAGTAATTTGGGAACACAAGTTATCACAGTCAGTCTTTTTAACTCCTTCGTTGAATGGACCAGCAACATATGCCCAGGGATAGACAAAGTGTCCGTACAAGAACATCAGTGTCGGTGGTAAGTAGGTTTGCCAGCTTTTCGTAAAAAATTAATAAAAAATACCAGCCTTGCTACTGCCTCCATAGATTTAACATTGACTTCAAGAAATTTTTTTACTGGTCTGCTGGGTGGCAACCCTAGTGGTAAGATCTGTGGAGGCGCTATAGAACATCACAAAGTACAGTAAATTCCCACTGCTGACACCAGTAGAATTAAAACAGGGAGTAAACCCAACTTTTTTCTTTTTTTGAGAAAAGCAACTTCCGCTTCATTAAATTTGTAATTTTGAATGGTGCGAATCGAAGGACTAGGGAATTGACATCTCATGGAATAGAGCTCGGTGTCTACAAAGAGAGTGGATCTGCCTCTTTCATTGGTGTAGGCACGGGTCAATCGAACAAAACACAGCCAGTATGTGGGATGGGAATGATTATCTCCTCCCCCGCTGGAGGTGTGTTTGGCGCACATGAATCAACATTGGCAGGTCACAAAGCAGAAGACATCGCAGCCTTGACTTTAGTGATTGATTTTCCCAATCACTTCCGAAAGGTGCGGACATAGAAACAGACAGATGTCACCTTTTGTGTTTGAGTAAAAGATCACAAGGAAAGTTTAGTCCCTCCTTGAGCTGAATCAAGAAACTTGTAAACGCAAATGAGTTCCTTGAAAATGTGTTGTCCCTTAATATTTAAAGGATATTGTTTGACATCACAACCTCTACGTACCCAATAACTAAGATCTAGAAAGGACGACTGTTAAAACTATTAAATACATTTTACTGACTGCTAATAAATATACAGATATCCCTGATATCAATGGGTTCTCAAGAGCAGAAAATAGCTTCATCCAAAACTCTGCCACATTTGGCCAACATTTCCCTTAAAAATGACAACGTCTCATAAGACCGTGCTTCCTTTCGTAGAACTATTTAATGAAGTCATGAAAACCATCTACAAAACCAACACTTTTTTTTAGTAGGAGCTTGGACAGTCTGGTAGAGGAGCTTGGTAACTTCTCTGATGTGGCATTCGTTTTGAAGAGTCCAGCTGTCTTCGGATTACAATTAGAATGATTCTCTGCCCTTCTTAAACACAGTTGGGATATTTATTTATGTATAATTCACTAGCAGTCCTACCCCTCAGCCGTAGATGATAATATGATACCTTTTCTTTTATGTGATGTATTTTTAGATTATTCGCTTTTGACGTCAGACAGGATCTTCCCTCTTTCTGTTACATTACGCCTCCTTTTACTATAAGACACTAGAGCTTAACTGACTGCATACCGCTGGGTTGAATAAATAGCTCACGATGTATACATTATATTCTAAGTTGTTAAAACTTTATATATGTGATTGTGGCTTTGAGTCCTGGAGTTCGGTAATTCAAATCTTGGACATTTACGACCATCCAGGTTGTAGGCTTTTTACATCCATTCTGCTATCATGCAGTGCATGTATGATGAGTTATATGTTTCTGATAAAAAGTTTGCCTTGTAGCCAGGATCCAGAGTTCTATCTCTAAAACATCTATGTCTCTTTATTCTGCAGAACCTCTGTATATCATTTAAAATGGCAGCAGATTGATGCTCACATAAGTTCCAGAAAAGATCCGAAATTCTACCTCTAGAACTTTTACATAATTTTATCTTCCTGAAAATAAGATATTTTCTATAACATTTCCAACGACAGGGGTATGAAATGGGGCCCAATGAATCCAGAATTATCTCTAGAACCTCTATGTCCCTAAACCACTCATCCACTATTGACAGTGGAACGAAATGGTGTTCCTAGAAGATGGGTGTAATGCTGGGATTGCTTACCGGATTAGTAGGAGGAGGCCTGTGGCAGGAACAATGACAATGGGAGGGTCAAATTAAAAAACAAATATGTTTTTTTTCCGTCATATTTTGTATGTGATTTCACCAGTATTCATTTCTATTGGGTGATAGTGGGCTATCATAATAGAAGACTTTTTACTTTACTTGAAAACAAGCAGTCTTGGTACGGAGGTCATTTGGAATTAGATGTATCTTCAAGTATAAAACCTGTTCTGCAGTATTTGTGTACAATACACGCAAATCCAAAAGCCAAGGCCTGGAGATGAAGCCAGCTAAGGGGGGAAAAAAAAAAGCAAATAAATTTTAATAGCTTTACCTAAATTGGACTAAATTAGTGTTTGATTTAGCCATTTGGCCTTATTGGTCCAAACAACCGTGCAGTATTCCTGAGTGTATTAACTTAGCCCAAGCCAGGAGGTGGGCAGGAGATAAAATTATGTGGCTGAGTTATCTCATTGCATTAAACAAAAGGCCTTCCTTTGGCCTTCAAATGGAGTCAACAAACAGTTTGCTGTTTAAAATGAATTCCCAAGACAAATTGACTGAGAACGTTCGTCTGCTACCTTCTTCAATGCTAGAAATATCATATTTAAGCTGCAGCCAGTGCATTGGGATAACATTTTATACAGAGAACCTTCACCGTAATGACTTGGATTCACTACGGCTCGGTTCACTCTTGGCTTCCCTTGTTGACTGACATTGATAGAAGCCAAAATTAAAGCCCCGGTCTTGCCCGATCCCAGCATTAACCATTTGTGTTCACGTGTGCTGGCTGAGGAGTCGGCTAGAAAAAGGGTTTATGTGTCTTCAGAGGGAAAAATAATGAATAAAATGCATGTGCTGAGCCTATGGTATAAATGATAAATAAGAGCTAGGAAACAATGCACGATAAGTATTGTAGCTATGTGCAATACTGTTTCAGTGGTCAAGCCATTTTGTTTAGATCGGTGTCGGTAATTGGGAAGTATGTGGCACTTAAGATATCTTATATCATGCTCAACTTACCTGTCTTCTGATACACATAGGTACTCCCAAAGAAGACGGACATAACTGATTTATATTAATATGGCCAAGCGGTAGGAACAGGAGGCACTTCTTTCTTGGCTGGAACATGTTGGATGATGTGTTATGTACTCAAGTTCTCCTCAGGGCTTTTTTTGTGTTTTTTGTTTGTTTGTTCTTATAGATGGAAGTACCAGATCCACTTAATGTTCACAACACAAGAAACGTTTTTCACATGATGTAACAGGGCATGCATTTTTTTTGGGGTTGAGACTTATGACCCGTGACACAAAGAAATTAAGAATTAGCCAGATTCGGGAACATTTCCGGCTTTGATTCTGAGTTTCCGGTGTTGCCATATACATATAGGCTAGACTAAGGGACAGAACTATATAGATAACTAAAATTATTCATGAAAGTCAATTCTGGTCCAAGGTTCTAAATTGCCCCAGAATTACGGATTAGTTAATTTGTCTTCTTCGCGAAGTGTATCAGCTAACTGATGAGGCTGTCTAGTTCTTTACCATCTTCCGCTGCCTTACCTCAACGACTCCCTTCCACTGTCCAGTTGAAACCCACCATGTCCGCTACTGTATAATTACTAATATATGGGCCTCAAGCACTTTTAGCTAATAATTCTAATACCAAGATGTTGTTTCCACACCCGGCACTAATTTTTCTCTTTTGATGTTAGAGAATTGGCCACCCTGACTTTTTTTTTTGCATGTTTCCCATTTAATGAGCAGTTGTTGGCCTGATATGCTTGGACCTTAGGACAAGTTACATTACCATCCCAGCTCCATATCGTGGTACCATGTTCATGAGAATGATTTGTCACATTGGACTTTCACAGTGTTTGTCGATGCTGGGTTCCACAGATGAACTTTTGGCCAGGTCAAAAAAAGATGTCATCTACTTCACACATAACATTTTATGCCCCTATGCCAAAGCTCCACATTTTTGGTACGAAATGCATAAGGCTTTCCCATTTATAACTCGTCACACGGTGACAAAAAAAAAAATCACATTTAAGTGATATTATCTATGCCGAAATATTGACGGTATCAGCGCTTCGTCTTCCCAGTTGGTGTGAATGTTTTAACCTCCAATATCCCCTAAAATATAGAACTTACAAATATTCAGTTTAACTTGTGAAGTGCATTGATTCATCCAATTCCTGCTACATAAAAATCTAATTTTTTTTTTATTTGTATCTTGAACAGTTATCTATGCCTACGCTCTCAGATCTTGGCACTGCAGCTTTATCAAATTTGTCTTTTCATTGATTACGCCTTTTCAATTCCTGTGTTGAAACTTTAACCATGACCTGTGACTGGCAGATAGCACTCGACAGCTACAATTTGAACTCCTCAACCATTTTATGATCTGTCAAAATGGAAGCACTTAGAACATTGTAGCTTGCCCCAATCATCGAGGGTAGAGCAAAACCACACTCTCCGACTTGGCATATGGCATCACTCACTAAAATATCTGTGTTCGGAAATACCTTTGGCTTAAAGCTTTTGTGTATGGCAAGCTGCCACTTCGCTGGAAAATAGCATTACATGACAATATTAGCGGCATAGTCATTACTCTTCCAGGGTAAGGGATGCTATGGAATAGTTACACTACACAGACCTTTCAAAAAAGATGAGTTTCAAATTATTTTAGACCTTGTGAGAAGACGGCGTATGGCCTTAATACGCATCTAAACTTGACGTCTCTTTGGTTTAACCCATTAGGATTTATCAAATGGCTAGCAGAGCTAATATGGCTAAAGTTTAGTTTGGAAATCATGGACGAGGCTGTGAGCTGAATTATGTTTTGGCCAATTCGTAAATAAACAAAACCCTCTCGTTTTCGATTATGTTTATACAATAGTTGACAACTTTATTTGTGAACCATACCAGGTGTTATACCTATTCTTATTTAAGCACAACTGGATAATCCCTAAATCCTTGAACCGCTGAGGTCCTTGAGGACAGGTTTGAGAAGCTCTACACTAGAGGGTCAATCACATTGAACAAACAGCATGCTCACACCTGTTTAGAAAGCATCAAATTATAGATTTATAGTAGTTGACCCTGTGACAAATTTAGTTCACCAACATTTTTTTTATTTTCCCTGCTTGCAAGTAGCTCCTCTTTGTTTGCTTGCAGCTTCTATCCAGGGGTTAATCGGACCTCCTTCAACATGCTACAAAAGTTATTAGTATAGTCTGCTTTGTGTGTATAATCAATAAAAAGGGAGATTAGGGTCTTACCCTAATACAAATATATCTTGATATGACTTACCTACAGGGGTGACCACATGTCTCTCCAACACTAAGACCATCAGAGAAGACCCTTGCGGAGGTCTGCAAAGTCCGTCTTTCTCCACGAGTGTGTATTGCTCAGATGGAATTCCAGCATGTCTGCCCGATCATTGCCTATACACACCTCACCAAAGACTAAGGGGGGCTGGCAACGGAGACAAAGGGGTAATTGCTCTCTAATCTGACTCAGTGGGATGCACTATATCTCATTTCTAAATGCCCAGGCTAAGCAGCAATCTTCCTCAGTTTGGCCTTCCATGCAGAAGTCCATAGACATCCGCCTGTGTGAGAGGAGACTCTACCTTAACAGTCTTTATCTCACCCTCTGTGTTTTGGGATCTGAGGTAGAGAAGGGCCAGTGGAAACTGAGCTCAAATGCATTCAGGCCCAACCACTGCTCTACTCTATACCTGTGGCTTATCTGTCTTGCCTGTCTATTTGTGTCTGATGACAATGAGTAGGCTGATGAAGTGGCACCATGGAGCACCAAATACATTTGTTGACCTGGGCCAAAAAGGATGTCTGCTTCTTGCTGACCTGTTCTGGTGTCCTGATGAGGTGAAGCATTACCCTTTCTTAGTACCTGAGGCTCAACTATAGGGTATATCTGACTGGGACAGAAAACTACCTTGACCGAAGAAACTTTCTATGGCTTGTGCAGGAGAGTAGCCCTTCATCAAAGATCCATTCCCTGGGGTTACCATTATTCTTTGGCCAATTCACATGACCAAATACTCTCATTTCTAATACATGTATACAATTGTTTTTAACAACTTTATTAGTGTGAGAAGAACAGTCATATTTAGGTTTTTTTATATGTACAGAAAAGCCAATAACACTGTACTTGTAGCAGGGGTCACTACAGTTTAATACACATCATATTAAACATGCAAGGCTACCATCGCAATATAGTTTTAGACTGTGATACTGGGCTCCTCCTCACCTTTTGTTTAGGTTTGTCTAAGTTGCCAGCTCCCTTATTCTTTGCACTTGTTGCTTACATTGTTCAGCACTGTAGAACTAAACTAAAATACAAAAAAAAAGCTACTCGTCATATACATATAAATATATACAAATACAATTTTTACAAATATTTTTGTTAATGCTTGTTTCATACTTTATCTTTATTATGTATGTAGAAAGTTGTTTATGTACGTGTTTATTTATGCTATGAATGGGCCTATTGATGCCAATTCAGTAGTGTGTGAAATGTTTGTAGTTTTCAGCAAAGCTATGATCACATCTTGGGGTGAAATGCTCTTTATCCTATCGGGGGCTAAGTTTGAAAGAGGAATACATTAGGCAATCTTGCTGTGAACAAGCATAGAGAAACTTCAATGTATGCATTGTTTTAGTCCATTAATTTAACAGTACCTAGCTATCTGGAGTAGGTGCCCTAAGGCTTCTCCGGGATTCGTTATACAAGCTCCTGAGTTGAATTTCCTCTCCAGGACTCTCCCCCTACAGGTGTCCAGAGCATGCTCCCAACTTTGATCTTTTCTTATGAATGAATGACTCGGGTGAGTGATCAAACTGAGTCTTGACTTGTATTCCTGAGCTTTAATCTCTTTCTGAAAATGGGTACATAGACATTTAAACAAACACCCAGCCAACCATTAATAAATATGTATTGGTTGCCCCAAAAATTATATATATTTCATTATAAATAGAAATTCTTTCATGAAATAATACAAATAAACAAACCTTATTGAGCCCTCTCTGCTCGGATAGCCCTACGAGGGGGCGGCCATGTTGCTTTGAATCTTGGTCAAATGAAGGACCCATCTCACCCAAAATTCTAAACAACATGTCCGCCTCCTGTTAGAGCTCTACGGCTGAAGAGCCCTCAAAAAGGAAATGTTTTTGTATTATTTTATTAAAGAATTTCTATTCAGAAGGACTCCACTTAATCTTTCAATGAAACATAACACCATTTGTTTTATTGTGTTTAGAGATAGTGGGACATAAATTAATACGAATTTTGGAGCATCATTCTAGAACTTAAAGGACTTAAAGATACAAAGAGGAAAGCCCTGTGTCTCAGCTTTAACATACAACTACAGACAATGCATATAAACACGCCTAGAGATCATATGTTTCAATAATACAAGGGAACTGGATCAATGTATTTAAGGGAAGTTTTAAGATATACCCAATATCTGCAAAAAATATATCAAATTTGTTTAATTTAGATTTATTTTTATTTCAATTGTACATGAGACGATGACTGAGGTCTGTAGTTCTAAAATCCCACATGACTTCTGTTTATACAAAATATTAACCAAACTGCCCCCTCTGGGTTTTTTTCTGGCATAATTCTATGCCTTGGAGTGTAAAAGTACCTGTACTGCCATTGGAGCAGACTAAACATAAAAATCCTCTTTGGGTTTCCTTGTCTTTAAATATCCAGTGAGTATTCACACATTCAGGTATTAAGTTTTCCCTGACGTTTGTCCCACACTCAATGGGACTGTTCTTTGTGGCCGCTTCATCGTGGCGGTTACTGCGGCTGACAGTTTGGCGTCACAGCGCAATGAATTTAGGTTAGGTTTTGGGTTGAAAAAGCAAATCCAATTCCAATCGATACAAAAAGAAGGGGCTTTATTCTGTGCAAAAAAAACCAAACATGAGTTCATGCAGTGTGCTGGGAGAGAGACCACGCCTTATGCGTTTCGTGTATTACTACGCTTAATCATCCAGAAGAAAGCACCTTATTTTTGTATCGATTGGAATGTGGAGTGCACCTTGTTTGCTTTTTCGATTATTCCCGCTTTATCAGCGCTTCGGAGCACCCACCTGTCCATTATCCATTAAATAATCAATTGGCAGTAAGTGGAGCCCTCTAGCACCTTTTAGGTGTACCATCCTGGACCGTATAGGTTTAGGGTTAGTATTAGGGTTAGGGGTTCGATTTAGGGTTCTGAGTTTATTTAAGGGTTTGTATTAGGGGTCACTTTTAGGATAACATTAGGGTTAGGCGTTTGTTTTTATGGTTACCGGGGCTACCTTACTAGGGGGGTTACTAGGGTTAGTATTTTTTGGGCCCAGACAGTTCTCAGAGTGTGTCTATGTGCTGCAGAGGATGACTTAACGAACATTTTGGTTTTCATACTTATGAATCTGTATGGTACTACTGGGGACCGCTCCAAAAGGAGTGCCCCTAAATCAGCAAGATTCCCTAGATCTTTAAACATTAGGGCTTGCACATTATCCCCTGAAATTGAAACATCAGAAGCATCAGATGACTCTCTTACTATTGGGTTCTACGACTGTAACTCAGCCATCCTCAGTTATATCAACTTCAGTATAGTCTCGATGGGAAGGTATTCCTCATCTGACATGTCACAGCTAGTAAACACAGTGGATGTCACATATGCACTTTTGGTCACTTTATCACACATATATTTCTTGAGAGTCAGGTCATGGATGTATTTATTGATGTTAATTAGTGTTTCAAGAAGATCAAAGTCAGTGGATGGAGAAAAAAAGTTCTCTAGAACAGTGCTGCTTAAATATGTCTTTAAGGACCCTCAACTGTCCATGATTTAAGGATTACCCTGGTGGGCTAGTGAACCATATCAGGTGTTATACATATTCTTATCTAAACACAGGTACAGGACTCACAAAAAATTAAATTGACCCAGTAAACCCAGGACTGTTGGGACCTATGCAATATATACCACATACTATCTTTCTATGGCTATTTATGCTAAACATCATGAAGCAACAATAACAAACTAACACATTTTACCGTGTTACACCTAAGATATAAGATTTTTTTTTTTAATGTACGTGTTTACATTTTCCACCTGACGTAAAAAATGGACTTTTAGAATTTTCTGAGTTCTTCACCCCCCTTGCATCTCTCTGGCACTGCAGAGGTTAAGTGGGAACTGACCTCACTGCCTGGCGCGCCCATGTACCGTTGGCTTTAAATTATTCATACGATACAAGTAACTGTGAATCCACCTTTTGTCAAGAGCAGCACCTGCTAACCCCACACTGACCTGCGCTCAGGCATCAGTGAGTTTGAAGAATCTCCTGTTACACCTGGTCCCATTTCATATTGAGAAGCCATAGACTAGAGGGAGAATAGTCCAGAAGAAAAGAGAGCAAGTACCAGTAAGAAATAGAGAAACATTTTAGGGAAGGAAATGGGAATTGTTCATAGAGATGGCAACAAACCAGGGATGGTCCAAAACTATAATAAACAAATTCTAGGGCAACGTTCTAAAAATGGTCCCAACATTCCACTGGTTTCCTGGGTAATGCCATCCACTTCTAGCCCTTTGCCCAAGAATTGTTTCTGATCAATAACCCCTTTTGTGTGTATATATATATATATATATATATATATATATATATATATATATATATATATTCAAATTGATATATTTTAATTAATTTACTAAAAAAAAATAATGTTCAGGTCCGAGACAATATCACAGTAACAAGAAAAAAGGTATTAGTCCTCTTAAGAAAGAAAAAAATCCACATGATATCAAGGATGTCTAAAAAAGGCTGCTTTGTCATTCTTTGGGGGAAAAAAAAGTAATTCTGTTCACTAACAGAACTTAAAATATATTATTTTTCGATCTCGAAAAATATCACAGTAATGAGAAAACGGTCAAGAGGGGAAAAAGTTTAGCTGCCATCAAGGGTACGTGATATAAAAAAAAAATTAAACTGCTTGTTTCTGAAAAAGAAAAACAAATGAAAATGAATACAGAAAAAACCCCTAAAGGATATTTAAAATATCAAATAGAACAAATAATTAAAAGTTATGTTAGTAGTATAATCAAATACTGATTTATTTTGACCTCTGAGGAAGTGGTTTCTCATTATAAAACTGAAGTTTTAGACTTAGGTGAAGGTAGTTTATTTTTAAATTTATAATTCTTTATTAGTTATATTGTATCAAAAAACACACCATTCACATATATACAGAAAAAAGGAAAATATACATATACATATATATTTAACGTACATACATACACATATATATACATTCCTCTCAATGTTTGATCATATATAACACAGAAAACAAATACACAACATAAGAGCTAAATATAAATCTTCAAATATCCTTCTCCCCCCCAGCTCCCATCCACTATGTTACTATAATAGCTATCGTCACTCTCTCTCTCCCCCACCCGTCCGCATCGAAGAGGTGGAAGAAGAAAGAGCGAGGAAATAGAAGAGAGGTCAAGGAATGGGAGAAAGGGGAAGTATCTCCCGTGCGATGCAGGCGGTGGTGGAGGAGGAAGGCTCTCTCTGAACCCCAACGCCCAAGGGTCCCCCATCCGTAATCTTTGGCAGGTTAATCCATACTCTCTGATACACTTCGCTGTTTATGCCATATAGAGCTTTCTCTGACCCAGCTTGAAATACTAGCTGGGTCACAACCTCTGCCCATGCTGGTGATATTGAGTTTTTCCATGCTCTGGCTATGCATAATTTCGCAGCCAGAAAAATGTTTATCAAAAATATTTCTTATACTTTTCTACCTTGGGGAATCCAGTGTGGGTGAAGGTAGTTTAAAGTGATCTGAAAAATTAAAGGATTACTGTCGGCAACCAATGAAGTTCTAGTTGCAACAAGTATAAACATTTTATCAAGAAATTCTTTAATAAAAGTATAAAAATAAAGTGCCTTATTGTGCTCTTTTTGCTTGCATACTTCTATCAGGGGCAGACATGTTGTTTAGAACTTTGGTTGAGATAGATCTGATGTAGGAAGATCAAGCTCACCATGGCCTCCCCCACATAGTGCAATACCAGCAGATAAGTTGCTTGATTAGTATTCTTTCATTAAAGCATTTAAATTTATCATGTTAGCACTTGATGTCATCTTTCAATTAAACAGAACTTTATGCCGTTTTCTTTTAAATTGACTTCAAATTGCTGCATTTTTTTACTTTTTCTTTGAAAAAAATATACTGTCCAGGCTATTGTCTTCATAGTTTTTTGCATTGGCCTCAAGCCAATAACTTACCAGCGAGATGGGAAAATACAATCTGCGTGGCAGATGTATAATCAATTTCTGAAGAGGAAGATTATATATTTAATCCATTGTACATCCCAACACATTTTGTGTAATGGTGCTTGCTGAACTTATCACGTCATTTGCCTTTATACATGGCTTGTGCCGGCCCTCGGAGTGCCAGAGATATCCGTAAGTCCTGGACTGGCACCAACAGTTATTAGGCATGATCCCTGTGTGTGTTGCTGTCATACATAATGTGTACAAATATATATAAAAAAAAAACTAAAGGTACTACCAACGTGGAACATAAAAATACAAAAAAAAATCGTTGGATCTCTGAAGAAGTAGAAGGTTCTACGAAACACGTAAGATTGTAACACTTTGAAGCTATATTTGCACATAAATATCGAACGGATAGTAACTCCGAATCTTGCCTCAGAATCTAGCCTTCATAGACGGAGGGAACTGTTAGGTTTCAACACACTGCTACTTTTTTTAGACCTATTTTGTACTACCTTTGTAAGTATGCTTATTTATATTCTTTATGCTTTTATGTATTTATACTTCCTATTTAATGCATTTATCAGTGGACTGTTGCTGGCCCCTGGCCCCCCTATGATGAACGGGGTTGGGAGCTGGCCAAATGGTTCCCAGCCCCTCTATAATACATAAAATAATAAAATTAATCATCCATTAAAACATAACACCCCCCCCCCCCCCCCATGGTCTGGATGCTGCCTCCAGACCCTCTCCCAATAAAATATATTTTCAAAACCCAATGGTAGAGCTAGGACTGGGAGGCTGCTGATTGGCTGACAGAGCCCATACCTGGGCAAGCAGAGGTGGCGAGGGGTTAGGTAGTAATTGTTTTATATTTAATTTATTTCATTGAGTCTAGGGGCCTTTGATCAGCCTCCAGACCCAGTGGAAGGTCCATTTGGCCAGCCCCTGAACCCTAAAGGGGGCTCATATTTTTTTTATATGGTATTTGGTGGCACTTGGCCAGCCCCCAGAAGGGGGTATATAATATATATTTTTTGGCAACTTCTGGACCCCAGTTTTTTTTTTTACTTACTGTGTGGGGGACCAAAGGCATTGGAGCAACCTCTGGAGCCTGGGGGATATTAATATAAGGGGGGCTAGGGTAAGTAGCCCTGACCCCCAATGTATTTGATTGTTGACTGGGATCCATTTGACCAGCTCCTAGTCTCAATTATTAGTAGTCCTGGCCCCCATTATTATAATTGGGGCCACAGACATTTTTTTATTTATAGGTTCAGTGGCAGTCCACTGGCTTTAGGGGGGCTAGTTTTAAATTTTATTTTGCCTCTCAACATGAATCTCTATCCTTCCCATAGAAGTCTATGGGGACGATAGAGGCTGCCACCATTTTGGTGATCTAAGGAGTACAGATGCCAACATTTCCCATGAATCCCATGGTCCCGCATAACACCACCTCTGTCCCAAAAAAGCTCAGCAGGAGAGAACCCCTAAATCAGGACCGTCCTGCACAAAGCCGGATAAATAAGGGGTATGCATCTATAAGATTACCACCTTTTGTTCAAAAATAATTATAAAAAATACTGTCCTCGATAGACTTAACATTGGCCTCCAGCCAATTTTTTTTTTACTGGCCTAGCATCTTTGTGATACCTCGAAGCATACAAGGTATGTAATACTGACATTCATTGTCTGGTTCCACACGTGATCCCTCCCCTTCTCATGCTTTAACCGAGACACTCCCAAATTGAGACCGCAATCGTGATTGTAATTTTCCATTGTCCAGGACAGATGTCTGCGCATGCACAGTAGTTTCACCCCCTCAGTGTGACGCCATGCATTATGGGTACAGCAATAGCAGAGGAAAGCCAAAGAATCTCCTTTTTCCCTTTCCTTTTATTTCCAGATTCCCTCCGCAGACAGACCCCCACATCCAGTCTGGACTAAATGTACCGTACTATTTTTTTTCTTTTGTATGCGTTGTTTCTTTATTTTTATTTGTTTTGTATATGTTTTGAGTTTTTTTTTTTTCGATTGGCTTGTGTTGATTTACATATTTTAGCTGACACTTCACTCTGTCCGTTCCGTTTTCCCACTGATAACGTCTATGCCAGGCTGTTTATTGTGTCGTTTTTTTTGGGTTTTGTTTTTTGTTATTTTTTTTTATTTCTCAAGAACTCAGAATAGAGACAAGAGAAAAAAAAAAAGACAGCATAAAAAGGGAGTACATTTTTCTGCAATATACTCGGGGAAAAAAAAAAAAAATGTTTCACCGGGGATTGGAAAGGCGAAATTTTTTTACATCCAAATGGATTGCAATTTCCCCCCATTTAGCACCTGAAGGTAATTAGCTCACAGAGACTGCAGAGTGAGAACATGTTCACGGGATATTAACTTTCATACATTCTCCAGTTGCAGGGAATTAATAGGAAAGATTAAAGTTTAAAGAGAGCAAAATGCCATTACCTCGTGAGGTACCTCTCTCAGCGGCAGTAACCAGTCCTCACTCACCTAAAAGCATCATTGGCATCTCTGGCTCTTGTTTCAGAGAGAGGCAGCCTGGTCTTCTTACCTCTGATTCATAATCCAGAATCTATTGTTGTTTTGTACGTGTATGCGTGTCGCATATCTCCTCTACTTTGCAAAAAAATCCGAAATCGACACCAAATCATAATACATTTTAAATAAAAAATAAAAAAAGTAATAATAAAGAAGAAGCAAATTGCGATTTTTTTTTTTTCCAATTAACTATTAAAAGTGCGATTTCAATAGTGCGCTGATACAAAAGCGTTTTTACGCCTTTGTAAAAGACAAAGACTCACAGAGCGAGATGGAGAAATAATCCGACAACCAATGCTGATGTGATCATTGGTCTGCGATCACGTCAGTCACTCAGCCTAAAGCCAATAGTGGGGCAGTTGATGATTGTCTCCTCCTCCGCTTCGGTTGAGTTCGGCATTATAGATACCGCTCACCAATCAGAGCCGCCAAATTGCGGAGAACCAACTCCGAGGTCAGTGTGTGACTTCTAGAATTTGCGTTCTTATATTGGTCGGATTCCGACCGAAGATGCATTTTCTCAATACAGTGTAGCAATTCATCAGACACCATTTTGTTGGAGCCCGTGAGTCACATAGATCACTCGCGGACTCCATTTTGTTGGAGCCCTTAATGATTTGTTAGAACGCTCATCAGCTGTATTGGGGGATGCCCATTATCTAAAAAAGCTTTTAATACTTAGAATAGTTTATAGAGAAGAATAACATGCCTCAACGTGATATTTGTATTGCTTGCATAGAAATTTTAAGTATGTCTTGGTTCATTAACATGTCCTTCTAAAAAAAAAATGTTTCAATTTCGTTACACTACAGTTTGCCTTTAAGCAGCCCTGCAGAATGCACGGATAATGCATGCTGTATTTAAGTAAATAGGCGTTATCTACCTAATTACACATTACGCTGCAGCGGAAATAGAGCCATGGAAAAAAAAAAGTCCTGGAAAAATAGAAATTTTTCCGGGAAATAAAAAAAAAAGAGTGGAGCAGTTATACCAACTGAAAATCATGTTGCTACACTGGGAACATGACATGTAGGCGATATAAAAGTATGATGCTTGAAGTAAAGTACAACTATTTCTGTAAATAATAAACTAAGGCGGTCCTGTACTAAACAAGTGCAGTGGGGAAAAAA